>OLKM01000098.1:354252-361752 GCA_900291075.1 Melanogrammus aeglefinus
ATACGGAAGAAGATAGAGATAGATAGTTAGAGAGAGAGAGAGAGAGAGAGAGAGAGAGAGAGAGAGAGAGAGAGAGAGAGAGAGAGAGAGAGAGAGAGAGAGAGAGAGAGAGAGAGAGTAGAGGTAGAGAGAGATAGAGGTAGAGGTAGAGAGATAGATAGAGTAGAGAGGTAGAGGTAGAGGGAGAGGTAGAGTAGATAGATAGATAGATAGATAGATAGATAGATAGATAGATAGATAGATAGATAAAAATAGATAGATAGAGATATACAGATAGATAGATAGATAGATAGAGATAGATAGAGATATATAGATGGATAGATAGAAAGATAGATAGATAGAGAGATAGAGGATAGATATGGTAGATGGAGGGATAGACAGAGAGAGAGATAAAGAGATGGATGGAGAGATGGATCGAGCGATAGGTAACCGCAGGGCGTCCTAATTAACCAGTGTGTAATGCGGGGGACAAAGGGGCCCCTCACAAAGCCGTCTCTGTGTGCAGCGGCCATTGAGGTGGGCCGCTCTTGGAACATGCCACCCCTCCTAGAATAATGGGTCACTCAAGAGGCCTCTGAAGCCGGTTCACAGCGCCCCGGGCTGGGAACCCGCGAGCACGTGGGTCCCTGGGAAGAGAGGGGAGAGAGGGGCCGCCCCCCTCGCCCCCTCGTCCAACTCCTCCGCGACATGTGAGAAGCAGGCGATGAAGGGGGGCGTTTGTGTATTCCGAGGGACACGCCGTGGAGGTAAACACATGCCGCTGGGCCGCGATTGGCCGATCAGCGTGGCACGCAGAGCTAGCGATTGGTCCGGGGGGGAGGGGGGGGGGGGGGGGGTAATCGGTAGCTTAGCGGGGGGGAACGACGCAGAGTGTTGCGGGGGAAACCACAGGGCGAGGGCTGGGTTAGAAGGGTTGAGGGTATGAAAGGACCTGTGGGAATAGGGGGGAGAGGGGGGGGGGGGGGGGGGGGGGTGGGTATTCCGGAAAGAGAGGGAGGTGGTTGCGGGTACCATGGTTACCCCCCCCCCCCCCCCCCCCTCCCCCCCTTCACCATCAGAGTCGGGGGGTTATTGTCCTCGATGCTGAAGTTCTCATGCGAGCCCCGTTCTGGCTCCCTGTGTGTTGCAAAGTGATGGAGGTCTGGGCGATTAACTGAGCGAGTGGCAGCTCTGTGCCGTGCTCCCACAACCCGCAGGACTACCCCCGGCGAGGGACAAAGGGCCCGCGAACCTCCCTCTGGGGCCCATTACTTTAAGATTTGTGGGATGAGGTGAAAGGAAGGGGAAGAGGAAGAGAGAGGCACGGCGGTCAATGGCGACAATGCCACTTTTCGGTTTTTTCTTCTCTCGTTATGGTTAAACAGAGGCGTCGCAGAATGTATGGATGACATCGCATCACGTCTCGGCCGCCGGTCAATGGCGTGGCGGTGTAGGACGATAAATCATACCTTTGAAGGATGCAGATCGGGAACCGTTCAAAACGATATTCAGAATGTTTCATATTCATTTATACAGCGCGACAAAACCCCAAGAAGCCAATGCCAGTCCATCTAATAACCAAAACAAATCGGAAGCCATTGTTTCCCAGGGCGATTCTTTAGAAGAGTTGGACCATGCGTTTAATGATTCCATTAATGTGCTTGAATTATTATGCTTTTGTTGGACCACAATGGAGGGATTGTTGTCAAAGGGGGGGGGCCTTTGGGGCCAAGAGAGAGGACGAAGACAACCTTTACCCTGTGTGAAGCTCCCCTACATCTAACATCTAACTGACACCACCACATCAACTACACCACCACAACCTCCATCACCACCACCACCGCCTCCACAACCCCCACCACCCCCACCACCCCCATCGACACCACCAACACCTCCATTACTACCACCACCTCCTCCATCACTACCACCGCCACCACCTCCATCATTACCACCACCATTACCTCCATCGCTACCACCACCACCCCCATCAAAACCACCACATCCATCACTACCACCACCACAACCTCCTCCACCAATACCACCACAACCTCCATCACTACAACTTCCACCTCCATCACTACAACCACCACCACCATCACCTCCATCACTACCACAGCCACCTCCATCCCTACCACCCCCACCACCATCACTACCACCACTGCCTTAACTAACACCACCACCTCCTCCACCACCACCACTACCTCCATCAATACCACCCTTCCTCCATTTTCCTTACTGACCTGAAGTCTGATGATACCTGTTCCAGGTGCATGATAGGATCAGAAAAATGTAACCTCAACCTCTGACTAGCTAGCCTCTAGCCAAACATTTAGCGTCAACCTCTAACTAGCTAGCCTCTAGCTAAACATGTAACCCCATACTCAAACTAGCTAACCTCCAGCTCAACATCTACTAAACAGGGCCGATGAGAGCTTGTGAAGCCTTTATCATTCAGACTTGAGTTCCCACTAGAAGATAATACATTTCCATGAATTTGTGCTGTTCTTCTACGTGATAATCTGCTTGGCTGTAAATAACCTGACTCGTTGACTTCACCTCACTGATACCGTCACTATGGCTGTAGAAGATAGTGGTGGCAACCTTTTACCTGACCTGCCCAGTTGAACCCATTACATTTCTGACACCTGATTGACAAGTGGGAATAAAAGCACAACAGCAACCACTTCAAGCAGCCCCCCTGAACATGGTGTCAAGGAATCTATGTGCAGCGTGGTGGTGCAAGTCTCAATGCGTCTGTATTTTGGCTCAGTAGTATTCACTCACAACTCGAAGCCACCCGAAGTCCTCCTTGGGGATTCGTTATCTCAGCGAGACGAGATGAAACGAAAAAAGGAGCAACGACAATGAGAAGGGATAGCACTGACATGTTGAATTTACATTTTTCATTCCTCTTCTCAAACTGAGTGGTTTGGTCGTTTCATGATATCTCGTATCCCCCCCCCTCTACCCGAGGGCGGCCAGCTGAGATCTATCGCCGAAACCGCCTGCAAGGCTGGCCTGGTTGAAAGCCTGCGTTTCTGTTTTCTGTTGTGATGCAGTCACACAGTAGAGCGGAGAGCCAACCTCATTGTGTGGTCAGACCATGGGAAAGAAGCTGCTCTGTTCAGCTCTCTGACAACTGAAACATTGCCTCTATGGGCAGCAGGAACTTCAAGGACAAACAAACACACAAACGCACAAACACACACACAAAAACACATGCACACGCACACAAGAAAGGGGGGAAAAATGCAAATTACTCACATTTGGCGGATTGATGTCAAGTCTACTGAGTGGGAGATGAGTCTCCATGTAATAACTGGAAAAACGAGCTGCGGGCTGCTCTTAGCCACACCGACGGACGTGCACAAACACATACATGTTTGGAGGCATTAGGCATTAGGAGGCACAGGGAGGAGGGAGGGAGGACGGAGGGAGGAGGAGGGTTGATAAGTCAGTAGGCGAGAGAGGTGGCTGAACAGAAGACAGCGGTGACAGAGGAGGTTGGTTGACGGTGTTTTGGAAGCTCCTGTGTCGTCCCAGGAGGATTATGGCAGGGCACTGGTTGGATGGCCCAGTGCTCCACAGAGGGGCTCTGTGGAGGGGAGGTGGCGCACGTCCGTATTGGGGGGTACACGACGATGCGGCGCAATCTACCCAACATTACTCTCTCGCGCACACACAGGCATGCACACACATAGACATATATGCCCACACGCACGCACAAACCCATTCACATACTTAACGTATTCATGCATTCATTCATACACACACACACACAACACACACAAAGAGACACAGAGACACACATATATGCACTTACGTACATACACACACACAAAACCAATAAACACACACATGTGCACGTATGTGGGGCTGTCTTTGTACTGCCATGAACTCTACCATTCTGCTCCTCTCGTCTCTCGTTCATCACATTCTTCATTCTGTTTCATTTCTCTATCTCTTCGCCTTACTCCAGGGCCATCGCACCAAATCAATCCATCTCTCTCTCTCTCTCTCTCTCTCTCTCTCTCTCTCTCTCTCTCTCTCTCTCTCTCTCTCTCTCTCTCTCTCTCTCTCTCTCTCTCTCTCTCTCTCTCTCTCTCTCTCTCTCTCTCTCTCTCTCTCTCTCTCTCTCTCTCTCTCTCTCTCTCTCTCTCTCTCTCTCTCTCTCTCTCTCTCTCTCTCTCTCTCTCTCTCTCTCTCTCTCTCTCTTACATCCCATGCTCTCTCCCTCTTTATATCTCCATCTCCATCTCCATCTCTCTCTCATACTCATTAGTGCTCTCTTTTCTCTTCTCCCTCTCCCTTCTCTTCACACACTTTGTGTCTGTATTTCACACGTATTCTCTCTCTCTCTTCAATCTCCATCTCTCCCTTCCCACCTCTCCCCTCCTCCAGCTCTTTTGTCGCAGGTTTTCTCCCTCTATATGTCTTGTTATGTTTCTCCTTGTTTTTCTATTGATCTGGCTCTCGATCGCTCCACCCCTATCCCTCGTATCAATTATCGCTTTCTCTTTCTATCGCTCTGCTTGTCTCGCTCTTCTTTTTTGTCTGTCTCTTTGTCTTTTTATCTCTCTCTCTCTCTCTCTCTCTCTCTCTCTCTCTCTCTCTCTCTCTCTCTCTCTCTCTCTCTCTCTCTCTCTCTCTCTCTCTCTCTCTCTCTCTCTCTCTCTCGCTTTTCTGTATTTTTCTATCTCTTTGGCACTCACACCCACACAGCAGGCTGGTTTTCTAGATGCCCGGTTGAATAATGAAGTGTTTGGAGATCATAGCAGACATTCTCTGTTGGCCCAGGGATAAGGAAAAGATCCAATACATCAACCATAGCCCTGCCTGGACACAGTTTAACTATGCCATAAATTCCCGGTGCTAGACTCTGTACTGGTGTGTGTATGTGTGTGATTTTGATTGTGTGTTTGATACAATTAAAATTCATGAATTAAATGCAAGGAAACAGCTTGCTCTTGTGCGCGTCCTGATCTTTGGCGTAACTTTGACTAATACAAGCACCAGTTAATGTGATCCACCCCCCCGCTTCACAGTGTCCATTCTGCCACTAAAACTGCTGGCTGACGGGAAACATGCATGTGTGCAGCAAATAGGTCAGAACCTGGAATCAAAAGCACAGCGGCATTGTGGCTTTGAGGAAACATCAGATGGTGTTCACCTCTGTGGGCTGTCTGGACCATCTGTTCTGTAGTCTCTAGTCCTCCTCATACCCCTCCCCCCCCCTCCCTCCACGTGCATCCCCCCCCAGTCTCTCCACAGTAAGACCCCTGGCCTCCGTTAAAGCACACACACACACACACACACACACACACACACACACACACACACACACACACACACACACACACACACACACACACACACACACACACACACACACACACACACACACACACACACACACACACACACACACACACACACAACACACACACACTATCAAACATGCATGAAAGCACACCAACTCAAACACACACGACACCCTTTTTGCACGTTGAGGGATACCTAGCCCTTCCCCCAATTAGGCAGATATGTCCTACCTGTTCTTGAGATTATGTTCGACCATTAGCACGACATTCCTTACCAGATCACCCTGTTTGAAAAACACTAGGATTACATATGCATGTGTGTGTGTGTGTGTGTGTGTGTGTGTGTGTGTGTGTGTGTGTGTGTGTGTGTGTGTGTGTGTGTGTGTGTGTGTGTGTGTGTGTGTGGTGTGTGTGGTGTGTGTGTGTGTGTGTGTGTGTGTGTGTGTGTGTGTGTGTGTGTGTGTGTGTGTGTGTGTGTGTGTGAGTTTATGTGTGTGTTGAGCAAAATGCATACACGTGTGTGTGGCGGGATGTTTATCCGCAAATGATATATCCTAAATACGTATATTTCTAGAGAATGGACTGGTATCATATTGAATACTGCTGAAATACAAATAGAAGCATGAACAAATACATTTTCATAGCATTATTTATTTGTGATCCACACCTATATGTCATTTTTTTCCATGAGATTATTAAATCCCCTACAGCCATAAGCGAGGCATGGCTCAGTCCACCCTCACTTAACATAAAACCACCGTGTTTTACAACTGTAAAGTACACCCTTGAGATAAATAAACGTGCTTTCCCATAATGCAACTGAGAAATACCCCCCCCTCCCCACCATCCTGTGAAGATCTCTGGCATGCAGGCTACTTTGAAATGGTGATTGGCAGGTTGGCCATGGCGCACCCTCGATCAAGCATGCAAGAGCCTTGAGCCTCGGCTGCATGGGTTTCATCAGGGGGCCGAGCGACACATTCAGGGGGCCCGGAGCCACCGGCCAGGCTGAATTAAAAGACATCAGCGGTGCTGTGCTCTTTAGCTTCTACTCCCAATGAGACCGGAGCGAGGAGATGTGGATGAAACGGAAAGCCCACCTTCGGAATGCTATCCATCACACATCGGGCCACGCCTTCTCGTGACGCGCACGGCAGTAACTCAACGCTAATAATAGGAATGCGTGGCGTTGGACCCTGAAAGGGCGCCGCTATATGCAAGTTTAACGTACTCGGCGGGTCCAATGAAAATGCGACGTGAATTGATCAATTAATGGCTGGTTACCATGGAGACATGAATGGTGTGTGTGTGTGTGTGTGTGTGTGTGTGTGTGTGTGTGTGTGTGTGTGTGTGTGTGTGTGTGTGTGTGTGTGTGTGTGTGTGTGTGTGTGTGTGTGTGTGTGTGTGTGTGTGTGTGTGTGTGTGTGTGTGTGTGTGTGTGTGTGTGTGTGTGTGTGTGTGTTTGTGTGTGCGTGTCTGCCCATGTGTGTGAAAGAAAGAAAAGGGAATGATGGAGAGAAGAAAGGAGAAGGAGAGAGATTGAGGGGGGTGGGAGAGGGGGACAAGGAGATGGAGGGAGAGAAAGAGGGCGGGATCGACGGAGGAGGGCGAGAGAGATAGAGATGTGATTGGTTGGGGAGTTCGATGGTGATGGTAAGGTGGTTACTCACAGATAACAGCAGAAAAACGTGTTCAATAGAAATCCCACGCGATAAAATGCAACACCAACACGTACTTACATGACGTCAGTGGACAAATAATCTGCCAATAATCAGTTTCGCCCCGACAAGCATACACTTGTAAAGCACGGATTACATTTGCAATTATTTCTTAATAAAATAAACGAAAGGTAGGTTGTGCAAGAGAAACAGCTGCGGCTGTAAGCAACACGCAGTGATGTATATCAGGGCGAATGCATGCATTCCCGTTTGAAGTACAGGCGCTGCCTGTCATTATCTCCGCTGAGGCGACTCTGGACCCACCGATACTCACTCGAATCTGTGCTGAACCCAAGAGCCACAGCACTCGAGGATTTCACGTTAAACGCAATGGAAACAAACCACTTGTATAGTTTGAGTCATTTTTTTATCATCACAAATGACAGGGTGAGCTGGTGGATTTGGAAAATAGGTTGTATTTAGATTAAACCAGATGTCATGAAATATTTCGTTCCTTAACTTCACGTGTGGGATGCCTTCGC
>OLKM01000098.1:366752-399252 GCA_900291075.1 Melanogrammus aeglefinus
ACGGGGGAGATTATCGTGATACGAGCCAGGTCTGTCGAAGCTATGTGCATCTCGCCACTAAACACCCAATTCACATAATGATCCCCCAAGCAGCGCTTTTCCCTTGCCACCACGGCGAGATATCAATTAGTGTGTCGGGCTGCATGCCACCGTGTGGTGTATTCCAGACTACGAGCAGCACGGGACTGCACCTCGCGAGGCGTCGCGGGTCTCCTGGCACCCGGACGCTCGCTCGAGAGTTGGCACGGCTGCACGCAGGACCGTTACGCATGATGCCTAACATGCATATATGTAGGTACACTTTAAATTTAATGTGAGGGGATGAAAAACGGGAGACAATAATTAAATTAAATCAAATCATGTATAAATACTCAAAAACACACAATAACATTAAAAGTCCTGCTGTTAGAAAAGCAGTATAGCCTGTGACGTCAGTAGGTTATATGCGTCCTTTCGTGCGGTGATGAAACATTTAACTCATTACAACCGATGTCAGATACGATAGTCCGATTAAAACATAATCTAAGCACCTGAACAGGGCTGGAGATGGATAATAATTTGTTTCTATGGGGCCCCCTAGTGGTGTGTCATGAGACGAGAATATTTCCACATCAGTGTAAACGCCCTTCTAAATAATAAACGAGGCATTAGTTCAAGCCAGGAATTTAATTTGCGCACAGAAGAGCAATTCATTCTTAAATAATGCATTTGCTGAGGGATTTTCTTTTAATGGGTATTGTAATTGCATTTCCCTGTCATGGATAACATGTCATTTTAACTCATGCTAATTGAGGGTGGCGTGCCAGGGTTTTGTGACTAATAATATGTAATGTAAATAGCCTACTATTTATAAGCCTCACAAGCGGCCCCCATCCTACATTTAATGTAAATGTTTGACCACCAAATTATCTCCTCAATTATAGACTTAACCTTATCATAATCAATTGCAGATTCTTTTACAGTCTTTACAACGGCATCACCTTTAATTAAACACAAAGACTTATCCTTTAATACAATATGTACATCTCTAAATCCTATGAGTTAATAATAATACAGTGCATCCTATATACATAACAGCCAGTACATTGTCGACCAGCAGCAGCCAATCGACAGATTTTCAAGTCTGTCTTACGCTAATGTTTGGTGCCTGTCCAAGTGACGGTTGAAGTATCACGGCTCCAGATGGAACGCTGACACCGCCTTCTCGTTTCAAGCAGTGTGAGAGAGACAGTGGAGAGGCGCTGAGAGAGAGACTCTGAGGAGCCAGTGAGAGAGACAGTGAAGGGACAGTATGAGAGGAACAGTGAGAGAGAGACATTGAAGTGACAGTGAGAGAGGGACAGTGAGAAAGAGGCACTAAAGAGACAATGAGAGTTTGCCAAGGTGAGCACAGGCCCAGCGTTTTAGAGAAGAAGGGAGGAGGTGAGGAGCCAGCCAGCAGGCGATAGGTTTATCTCATGAGGCCCTCGATCCAGTCCTTGAAGTGGGCCACGTGCGTGTACACAGTGTAGAGCGCCGGGTCACACTCCCCCTGCTCGTACCCGAAGCTCACCAGGCCCATCAGCCTCCACGGGGCCTGGCCCTCCGCTGGGTCCCCGGAGGTGGGGGCCCCGGGCAGGACCAGGATCCCGCCGGTGTCGGAGGGGCAGATGTTGGACGCGCCGTAGTCAGGCTTGTGGCTGGCGCACAGCATGTTGTCCGAGACGCTGACGGGGGCGCCGTTGCGGGCGTACTGCTGCTCGCAGGGCACCACGTCGGCCAGACGCACCACCCCAACCCGGGCCCGCTCCTCCTCCCCCAGGGACGGGTCGGGCAGCGGGGACCAGCCCGTGACCAGGCCCTCCCGGGGGACCCCCGCCACGGGGGGTACCAGGGCGTCCGGGAGGCACAGAGGCAGGGTCTGCTCCCCGATCCGGGCCTTGTCCAGCAGCCGGAGCACAGCCAGGTCCGAGTCCAGGATCAGGGGGTCGTAGTTGGGGTGCACGGCGACTGAGGCCACCTGGAGACGGGGTGAAGGGGGGGGGGGGGGGGGGATGAGGGAGGATTTGATTTGACAAAACCCTTGGAAGGATTATAATCAATATCTTGCCTTATATGGTGAATGAACGTAAAAATGTGCTGGAAAAAACAATGAGTCTTCAGGGTTGCCAGATTGGGCCATATTTCCCACCCAATCTGGCAACAATTAGAGTCTTCTGAAGAGACTCTTGCTTCTTAGAAAGGTAATCCGATGTTCTGTGAAACAAGTATCTATACAGTTCATTGGTATCCTAACAGTCCACACAGTTGTCTCCAAGGCTTTAATAACAAGATATGTGAATAGCACATGCAGGAATGAAGACGTGTTCAGACAAGGCTCTTGATAAGTTGATCACCGAGGCAAGATGATCAGACACAAATCCCAGAATGCCACAGATAATGGAGGTTGGTGGTGAGGCCAAGCTTCAGCAGTGACAATAACAACCCTGTAGTGGAGCTCATGGGAGGAAGAAAAGCGAGAACATAAAAACAGACAGCTTTTGCATTACGTTGTTAAAGTCATAAATGAAAGTCTTAAGCTACATTCTGTGGTTTCCTGATGTCTCCTCTTGTTAGAGTTGAAGTGTTTTTACTCTCCACATCAACGGAGGCAGATGCTGGATGAAAAGGTGGGCTCCAACAAAGGAAGGAGGAGAGTTCAGGACTGGATGATATGACCCGCTAAACCGAGACCCTTACTCCCTGTGGTCCCCATTGCATCCCATGGCACTCATCGTAAGAGGAGGGGCACAAGCCCCCAGAGTCCTGGCCAGAGTTCCCAATCAGGGGCTCATGCCCCATACCCTAGTATCTAATTGGATCTTTTAGCTCCTCAACTCTCCACGCAGATAGCCAGTGTGAGGTAAGTGTTCTGCCCTTTATCACCCTGCTAGTGGATGCTGCGTCATATCCCCCCTAAACACTCACTATGGAAATCTCTTAGAGGATACACTAAATCAGTGTATCTGACTTGAGGCATCCACATCTGACCTGAATAGATAACTTGACCCAAAACTCGCAACTATGCCATGGTGCCTCAGGTAGGTACTGTGTGCCTTTAATGACAGTAATGCCGTCAGAAAAGGCGTAATTAACTTGCAGTACCTTCATAGACCACTAATCAGGAGAGTTCCCGCTGAGATGTTGGAGAATGCTCCTGAACTCGATGTAGAACTCACCCTGAGGTGTTGCAGGCCCTTGGAGGTCCTGAGGTCGTTGCGGTAGTGCTTGCCAACCACCACTTTCATCTTGGTGGTCCCCAGGGGGTATGCCTTCCCCAGCTCGGTCACGCAGTGCGCTGCCACCACCACGCTGCGCCGGTTCACAAGGGCCCCACTGCACACCAGCTGCCAGTCGGACCCCCCGTCCTGTCCCCCCGAAGCCGACCCGGCGCCGCTCTTCAGGGGCTTCAGCGAGGACGCCTGGAGACGGGTCGAGGCAAGACGATTTATTCATGAGGATGCGTTTAAAAACCAGCAGGTTTATCCAAGGTGTTGCGCGATATGGGTCAATGGAAGCCAAAATTGACAAGAGTGCCTGCGATCGGTGAACCGTACCATTTGTCTTCATTCACTCCTCGCAGTGACGTGCGTTGTCGCCTGTAAAAACCATCGACGGCATTGTGACAGCTTATGCGAACATGCAATTTTCTTTTTCATTTAAATTCCAAAGTGGATTGCCATGCAAGTACTTCACAAAATGCCCTACCACAAAGTGCTATTCAAGTTTGTGTTTATATTCGTGACACACACGCCCTCGCAATTTCGGAAGAATCGTCACGAGGAGGTAATTTAGACAAACCATTTTGGTACACGGTTGTACACGGTTACGATGGTAACCGTGATTACGATCTCCGGGACCACCCGAGTCCTGTCAGTGTAACCGGGGTTTCACTCGGTTACCATCGTAAACGTGGTTACGATGTCCGGACCATGGGGTCCTGTCGGTATAACTGAAAGGGGGCGTCTCTTACCTTGGACACGTTGGCTTTCTTGGTGGAGCGCCGATAGATTGCCGCCAACCAAGGCCAGTGGGCTTCTGCTGGCCCCTGGGGGTCAAAGGTTGAATGCTTCCCACACACTGGGGTACAGGAGAGGGAGGGACGGGAAGTGGGAGAGGGGAGAGAGGGATGGGGAGAGGGGGGAAGGAAGGGGAAGTTATTGAAAAGGTTTGAGAGTCCCCACTTGGCATTGTTTCAATTAAACCTGACCCCTTCGTTGACTGTCTCTCTGTCTGTGTGATTGTGTGTGTGTGTGTGTGTGTGTGTGTGTGTGTGTGTGTGTGTGTGTGTGTGTGTGTGTGTGTGTGTGTGTGTGTGTGTGTGTGTGTGTGTGTGTGTGTGTGTGTGTGTGTGTGTGTGTGTGTGTGTGTATGTGTCTGTGAGTGTGTGTGTGTGTGTGTTTGTGTGTAGTTCACAGCTTCTTTATTTTCAAAAAGGATTCTGTGTGTGTGTATGTATGTGTGTTTCTGAGTGTGAGTGTGTCATTGTGTGCATCAGTGTGTAAGGTGTGTGTGTGTGTGTGTGTGTGTGTGTGTGTGTGTGTGTGTGTGTGTGTGTGTGTGTGTGTGTGTGTGTGTGTGTGTGTGTGTGTGTGTGTGTGTGTGTGTGTGTGTGTGTGTCTTTATTATCTGTTTGTGCATGTACCTGTGTCTTCCTCCCAGTGTGTTTTTCTGTGTGTACGTGTGTGTGATTGCCTGTAGCACCGATACCATCAGCGTCATCCAGCTTTTATATCCTCCAACGGTCCGCTACTGCCCTCACCTGGCGAGCAGGAGACATGACGCCCGCTCCACTTGCCGGTCTTGAGGCAGGTGCGGCGTGCACTGCCGGCGTGGTGGTAGTAGGGAGAGGCACACTGGTACTCTATCTGGGCGTACAGGTGGTGGAAGCCTGGGGGCAGGGCCCGGGTGGCCCCCTGGGGCTCGTCGGCCTGCAGCAGGTTTCCCAGCCCCATGGAGTAGAGCTTGTGAATGGGGGTCTTCCTGGGGGCGAGAGGGGAGGAGAGCAGGGGAACGGACAAAATGTTATGGCCTACTTGGTTTGCACAAACAAGTAAGTCATGCTGGTGTGTTGCTGCAGTGACAATGATTGTATTAATGCTGAATACAGAAATAGTACAAAGAACAACAATATGTGCATCTTAAATGTAGAAACTATGAACAATATTTATATTATGTTTTTTCTTCACCATTGAACTGAGCCATTTTCTCCTACCATCTGCAGAACCTCGGGTAGTTCTCATTATCAAATATAGATTATAGGTATTGGTTGATAGAATGAAGCATGACACTCATTTTTTTTGTGTAGACAGTGAGTCAGTCATTCATTGCGGATTCAGAGAATAAGTCAGTGAGACAGTGAAACAAGAGTGGCAGGAAGTCAGCTAGACAGTGAGATAGTAAGTCATTTAGTCTGAGTCAAAGAGTGAGACAGCAAGTACAACACACCTGGATGGAATCTGCAGCGGCAGCACTTTCTGTCTGACCAGCTCCGATACCTTTGGTTCTCTGCAGGCTACACACACACACGCACACACACACACACACACACACACACACACACACACACACACACACACACACACACACACACACACACACACACACACACACACACACACACACACACACACACAGCTGTACACACACACAGCACACACACACACACACACACACACACACACACACACACACACACACACACACACACACACACACACACACCACACACACACACACATGCACACACACACACACACACACACACACACACACACACACACACACACACACACACACACACACACACACACACACACACACACACACACACACACACACACACACACATACACATACACACACACGCACACACACATAACATCATGGTAAGATCCCATTCGCTGTTTGTGCATAATGCTCTCTGTTCCCTTTCCCTGACAACAACAACAACAACAACAAAAACAACAATAACATAATGAAGGCCTGGTTGATGAAATAGTTTCCGAGTACCTCGGACGCAGAGCGGCTGCGTGCCGCTCCAGGTGCCGTTGGGCTGGCAGGCTCGGCGGGCCTCACCGCTGAGTGCGTACGAATGGTTACAGGAGTATTCCACCGTCACTGGAACCAGCCCTGGCACGGGCCGGAGGGAGCCGTGGTGTGGGCGGGGCGGAGCCCGGCACACCCTCCCTGGATACCACAGCAGGGGGTTAGAGAAGGGCGAGGGGGGGGTTGAAGGAAAATGTGATAGCTAGTAGCCACGTCGTGGGGGAAGGGTGGGAAGTTTTCCTCTTGGACTGGCCCTGATGTGCCTGTTCATCTCGAGCACATCAGACTGTTATGTTTCAGGGGGTATTCCTTGCCATTCATTCATTTGAAAACAATTCAGCATTCGATTCGATTTTAAAGTTGAACGACCACACTGCCTAGGCGTGTGGTTTGGATTACTGCAATCTTTGGCTGTGTACATTGTACTCTGCTCAACAAATAAAGTGTGTCTAATAGAAGATGTGGCCTCACCGTCAATGCTGGCGTTGAGATCTTTCTCCTTCTCCTTCTCCTTCTCCTCCTCCTCCTCCTTCTCCTTCTCCTTTCCTTCTCTTCCTCCTTCTTCTTCTCCTTCTCTTCCTCCTTCTTCTTCTCCTTCTCTTCCTCCTTCTTCTTCTCCTTCTCCTCCTTCTTCTTCTTCTTCTTCTCCTTCTGCTGCCTTTCTTGTTCTTTCACCTCCTTCTCCAGTTTCTCCCTTGCCTTCCCAGCAGCATCCTTCTCTGCTTTTGTGTCTTCTCCCGTCTTTTCGTTTCGGCTCTCTTTCGCGCCGTCCGTCGTGGCTTTTCCAGGGGTCTCCTCTCCTTCGCCGTCCCCCGCTCTGTACGGAGTGAACCGGGAGGTGTTGCTCCTGCTTGGTACAGTCTCCATCTCCGGTTCTGGTGGAACCCATGTTTTGTTCACTGTCACAATCTCGTTGCCGTCGGCGGTCCACGTCCGGTTGGCTGTCGGCACAATCTCCGGGGCGACCTCCAACGCTACGTCCAGGACGTTGTCCCGCTCAGACAGGGCTATCTTTCTCTGGCTGTCGGTGGGGCTCACCTTGTCTGGACTGCTGTCCTCCTCCACCTGCAACTTCCTCCTCTCCTGCTCTCGCCCCTTATCTTTGACCACCGCTACCTCCGTCACCTCCGCTGTCTCGCCCATCGTGTCGTCGATCACGTCGTTCCCGGCCGTGGTTTCCGTCGAGCGTCCGTCGTTCTCTCCGACGGCCGCTGGGTCGTTGTCTCTGGTTTCCACCGTGTCCAGGCTGTTTAAGATGTCTGTCCAGTCTCCCTCCAGTGCATCACCACGTCCGCGGGGGTCTGGTGAAAACGCTCTCCTCTCCTCTGTGTCAGGGATCTCCAGAGTGTTGACGATGGACGGCTCTTCATGGCCTCCCATCGTCGTGTTTCGGTGCTCTGCTTCGACTTCATGCCCGTTGCCAGCCTCCGTAGTATTAACCTCTGTTGTGTTAACTTCTGTAGTTTTAACCTCTGTCGTATTAACCTCAGTTTTGTTCAACTCTGTTGCGTTCACCTCTGTGGTATAAGCCTCGGTGGTGCTAACCTCTGTAGTATTAACCTCATTTGTATTAGCTTCCGTCTTTGTAGCTTCCGTCGTGTTAGCCGCGGTTGTATTGGCCTCAGTCGTATGAGCCTCTGTCCTCGTAGCCTCCGTTGTGTTAGCCTGGCCTTCAGTTACTTTGACGGCTACATTGGTCTCCGTGTGTCTTCCTGGTTCCTCCAGTGTGTTGTTCACTAGGGGTCAAACCGAAAGAGGGTGCTTTACTTAACTTAGAGTGAATTGAGACACATGTAATTAAGAAGATTAGGGCTTCTTGCTTATCAATGACACAGTACAGTGAGACAGTGTACATGTGGATCAAACCCAGGACCTTTAGGACATGGTGAATGTCCTTGATGTTAAGATTTTATAACCAGTGGCCACTCAAAGGGCTTTACAATACTGCCTGCCACCCATTAATGCACACATTCACACACCGACGGCGGTGTCAACAATGCAAGGCGACAACCAGCTCATCAGGAGCAGCTAAGGTGTAAGTGGTCTTGCTCAGGGACACCTTGACACTCGGCTAGGAGGAGCCAGGGGTTGAACTAGGAACCTTCAGGTTACCAGGCAACCCTATACTAACTAACTGCTCCTGACGAGCTGGCTGTTGCCTTGCATGGTTGACTCCGCCGTCGGTGTGTGAATGTGTGCGTGAATGGTGAATGTGAGGCAATATTGTAAAGCGCTTTGAGTGGCCAATGGTTAGAAAAGCGCTATATAAATGCAGTCCATTTACACTACCTCCTGCGCCAAATGCCACCCGACAGCTTTGCTTTTTATCTCAATAGCAGCACGCCATAGTAACGGGACTGAAGTAACTCTAGATAACTCAGGTCCATCTCCTGGCTCAGAGACAGTTAAGTGCAGAGTCTGTGCATTTGGCCTAAATTACACCTCAGTCAAACAGGTGTTAACATCTGGGCTCTTACGTGGCCTTGCCATTAACATTTAGGGCATTGAGCAGACGTTTTTATGATTATTCAAAACAACTAACAACAGTTGATGCACACATTCCCACACCGACGGCAGAGTCAACCCTACAAGGCAACCACCAGCTTCGTAAGGAGCAGTTAGGGTGAGGTGTCTTGCTCAGGGACACCTTGGCACTTACCTTTGCTACAGAGGGCCGGGGTTCCGCTCCAGGTGTTGTTGGGCAGACAGGTCCGCTGGGAGCCGCCAGTCAGCTTGTAAGGCCGGTAGCAGAGGTACTGCAGGGCGATCAGCACGTCGTTGGGCCCGTACACCAGGAAGTGGTCCCCGTGGGCCGGCTTGGGCGGGAGGGAACAGGACTGCTCCACTGGTACTGATGGTGGGGAAAGGGGGGGAGAGAGAGAGAGAGAGAGAGAGAGAGAGAGAGAGAGAGAGAGAGAGAGAGAGAGAGAGAGAGAGAGAGAGAGAGAGAGAGAGAGAGAGAGAGAGAGAGAGAGAGAGAGAGAGAGAGAGAGAGAGAGAGAGAGAGAGAGAGAGAGAGAGAGAGAGAGAGAAGGGGGGAAGAGAGAGTGAGCAAGAGAGAGAGAGAGCGAGAGAGATGGATATTGATAAATGGATGGCTACTTTGGTTGTTACAGAAATAGATGGGTATATAACTGAAGTATGAATAAAGCAACAGAATTTATGCAAAAGAAAAATAAACAAAATATATGAATAGAATAATTATTGAAGCTATATTATAAATTGTATCATTCAGATCCCCACTAGGGACCATTGGGGAGGTCGGCGGAGGAGGAGGCGGTTGCTAGGTTACCACACTGGGAGTCGGAGGCGCTCCACGGTGCCGTCCAGCAGACAGACGGCCGAGCGGGGGCCCCGCAGCTGGAAGCCCAGGTCACAGTGGAAGGTGACGCGGGCCCCTGAGTGGTAGAACACCCCCTGGGTGGAGCCGTGGGTGGGGATGGGGGGCCGGCGACACCCCACCACTACACACACAGGTACATGAGCACACACAGCGACACACACAGATACATGAACACACACAGATACACACATAAACAGATACACACTCACACACCCACATACACGGATACACACATACACATAGTTACACACACACACACACACACATAGGTACACACATACACCTATATACACAGATACATACAGATAAACACACGCACAGATACACATATACACATAGATACACACATAGTTACACACACACACACATAGGTACACACATACACCTATATACACAGATACATACAGATAAACACACGCACAGATACACATATACACATAGATACACACGTATGCACAGATACACATGGTGATCAATATTAAAGCATTAGGTTTACAGGAGCAACCTGTAACCTTTCAGCCAGTAAAAGTATTTGTCTACTTTTACTCTTTGTTTACAAGAATCGTACATGAACTTAATTACATCAACACACACATATTACCACACATACACATATACAAATGCACACGCACGCACGCACACACACGCACACACACACACACACACACCTACACACACCACACACACACACACACACCACACACACACACACACTACACACACACACACCTACACACACACATACACACACACACACACACACACACAGTGAGAAGGCAGCCGGAGAGAGAGTTTAAGTCCAGGAGTTCCCAGTTCCTGTCTTAGACGCCGACCCAGAGCCGTAAACAAAGCACAGCCTCCAATCTTCCAGCCATTAATTAATCATTCCGCCCACAGTGGTGAAGCTCTTAACTGCTCTCTGTGACATAAACACATGGTCTGGAACACAGGAAACAGGCAGGCCTGCTGTAAAAACGCCTTGTAAAACAGTGTTTAATAGAGTCAGTAGTACAGTTCTGGAACGGCTAATGGGGGCTTGCTACTATGTGTTGTTATTATTATGATTCTGGCTGGAAGACACACAAGAAGGGCTTCTGCAGGTAGGTTACACACATTTGGGATCGAACTCGGAAACTTTCCACTGAGCGCCCTGCAGCTAGCTTAGACTTGATATCACACCGGAGAGAGATGTGGTCCTGGATTGAAAACTATAAAGGCTGTCCGAGCAGGCAGCTGTCAGAGAATGACTGGGTACGATACGCGGTGACGGCAGAGTATCTGGAGTGAGTTGTGTTCATGGGCGTCTCCTCCAAAGACAAAGCTGGCCCGTGTTACAGTGGTGAGCTGGTTCCACCATCCGTTTTATGGACACTGATTCAGCCCATAGAGCAAGAGTATGTGGCAGTGGCAGGGGAGAAAAACAACAACCTAGACCGAGGGTGACAGTGGGTCGTTGTTGCGGGGGTCCTATAGTCGGGGGGGCCCGGGGTTGTAATGGGCATGGAATAACACAGGCTCATATCCAGGCACCCATAAATAAAATACTTTATGAGCCACAGTGACTGTGGCTGCACCCTTAGGAAACAATGCCCTGCAGGAGAGAGGGAGGGAGAGAGAGGGGGGAGAGATGGAGTGAGAGGGAGAGAGAGAGGGAGAGAGAGAGGGGGGGGGGGAGATGGAGTTAGAGGGAGAGCGAGAGCGCGTGCACGAGAGAGGGAGAGAGAGAGGTAGAGGGGGGTAGTGAGAGAGCGAGAGCGAGAGAGAGACAGAGAGAGAGAGAGAGAGAGAGAGAGAGAGAGAGAGAGAGAGAGAGAGAGAGAGAGAGAGAGAGAGAGAGAGAGAGAGAGAGAGAGAGAGAGAGAGAGAGAGAGAGAGAGAAGAGAGAGAGAGAGAGAGAGAGAGAGAGAGAGAGAGAGAGAGAGAGAGAGAGAGAGAGTGAGAGAGAGGAGAGAGAGTGAGAGAGAGCACGAGAGAGAGCGTGAGAGAGAGAGAGGGAGGGGTGTGGACTTGGTCGTCTGGGAGACCAAAGCTGTTTTCCTAAAATTTCCAAAACCTAACCCAGACAATTTTGAGCAACATGTTTTCTTCCTTTTTTTCTTCAGCACACATACCTTCACTTCACCCAGCCCTGCAAGTCAATTTATTTTGTCCTATATTTGTGTATTTCTGTGTGTGTGTGTGTGTGTGTGTGTGTGTGTGTGTGTGTGTGTGTGTGTGTGTGTGTGTGTGTGTGTGTGTGTGTGTGTGTGTGTGTGTGTGTGTGTGTGTGTGTGTGTGTGTGTGTGTGTGTGTGGTGTGTGTTCTACTGTACTCCTGTAGCAGAAGGCAAGCTTATTTCTTATCCCGGTACATTTCCTGCAACTGTCATGGGGTCACTGTGGTCTGTAACCCATCCGTCAAAAAACCCCTTCACACATTTCCCAAACAGCTGATTGGCTGGAATCTGTGACAGACAAAGGAGTAAGGCGGGCGGGCAGCTGTGCTGAAACTCATCCAAACCCCAGAATCCTCCCATGTGACTCCAGACCACAGCTGAGAGGACTGGGGGGGCAGGGGAGGGGGAGGGGGGGGGGGGAGGAAGGTCGCAGATCACAGCCTCCACTCCATATGTGTGTCACACAGCGTTTTATAAGTATATTGGCAGCCCCAAAGGCATCAAATTACTTTAAAATGCTATAAATGTATGTTTTACAGATATATATATCATATCAAAAACCACAATACCAAATTTAGATGCGATGACATCATTAAAGGACAAATAAAAATAAAAATAAAAACTTATAGAACAGTAATTGCAGATATGACCGTCGGTTTTGGGTTTGCTGGTTTTGGGTTAACGTTGGAAGCGGTGCTTACTGCCTAAAAAACACTCATAACAGAGCGACTGACTCACCGTTTTCACACCTCTGTCCCGTGTAGCCAGACAGGCAGGCACAGTAGAAAGAGTAGGAGGTGTCCAGCACGCAAGTCCCATCATGCAGACACGGAGAGGAGCTGCAAGCTGGGGAAAAAACAAGCATGTTTATTGCTGCCACACAAAGCTGGACACTTGTTCCAAGAGTCACAGCGATCCTCCTCACGGTATATTAACGGCCTGGTTAAGAAAACCCAAGTTTAGATTCTAAACGATTCACGCAACATGCATGTGTGTGTGTGTGTGTGTGTGTTGTCTGTCTGTCTGTCTGTCTGTCTGTCTGTCTGTCTGTCTGTCTGTCTGTCTGTCTGTCTGTCTGTCTGTCTGTCTGTCTGTCTGTCTGTCTGTCTGTCTGTCTGTCTGTCTGTCTGTTTGTCTGTAGGATGTCAGTAAGTCTTTGCATGTTGATTTGTATGTGTGTGTGAGAGTGAGTGAGTGAGTGAGTGTGTATCTGTGTGTGTGTGTTTGTGTGTTATACACAGCTGGTGCTTTAATACATGTTATTAACGGCCCGGGCATGTAGGGCTTCAAACCCAGTACCTTTTGGTTGGCAGTTGGACCCCCTGGCCTAGCCACTACACTATTGCACCGCAAACAATGTGTTTTGAATTCAGTACTGCATGATTAAGGTTGTTATTTTAACATGAATGTAACCCTAAACCACAACCCTACCAGAACTCTCCTGGAACGTTGCGAAGAAGCCATCAAAGTTCTTGTAGCCGTCGGAAACAAAGAGGACGTGCAGCGTGTTCCCCGAGCTCTGGATCAGCCCGGGTCGAGTGTTCCCACAGAACCGACCGATGACCTGTGAGTTGATGCTGTCGCCGTCTCGAATCTCCACGTAGTCATAGCGACAAGAGTGGTCAAACTCTAGACTCAACATCATGAACCTGATAGCAGACGAAGAAGAAGAAGAAGAAGAAGAAGAAGAAGAAGAAGAAGAAGAAGAAGAAGAAGAAGAAGAAGAAGAAGAAGAAGAAGAAGAAGAAGAAGAAGAAGAAGAAGAAGAAGAAGAAGAAGAAGAAGAAGAAGAAGAAGAAGAAGAAGAAGAAGAAGAAGAAGAAGAAGAAGAAGAAGAAGAAGAAGACGACGACGACGAAGAAGGAGAAGAAGAAGAAGAAGAAGACGAAGAAGAAAAAACAGAAAAAAAAAGCGAGATCAGAAATGTGTTACACCTCAGTTACCCTTGAGATCATTC
Organism: Melanogrammus aeglefinus; assembly: GCA_900291075.1. Taxonomy (NCBI): domain Eukaryota; kingdom Metazoa; phylum Chordata; class Actinopteri; order Gadiformes; family Gadidae; genus Melanogrammus; species Melanogrammus aeglefinus. The sequence continues at coordinate 380,274 of OLKM01000098.1, forward strand.
CTTTGCCCGAGCATTGAACCTTAAACCTCCAGTGATCCGCTATGTTGTTACAAGGCCTCTCCAACTTCTAAATATCTTTCTAAACCAGCTGAATCACAATCAATGAAAGACAAAACTAACGGTTTGATGGAGTCATGGACCACAGATGACCTGGTGTTACCACAGAGTTACAGGCAGCGTGGCGCGGTAAGCTCTGCTAAACTACAGCCAGCGGGAGAGTAATTAGCTGTAGTCGGTGCCGTTGAATGGGCTAAGAACACGGACAGAGTTCCAGCCACTTTTACACACCTCAAATATTTCAATAGAGATGGTGTCAGTGCCAGTATAATCTTTTTGCGGAAAATCCCTGAGGCCGAACCCTTCTAAGCTACCGATAAAATGCTCAGCTCTGAACAAAAGGGGTTATTTCTGAAAGGAACCAAGATAAATGACATGTTGATTTAAGTTCATCGTTCAAGAATTTAGTTCTTATATGATAAGAAATGTTAATATCAATCGTTCATTCTACAAGTTTACGTTTTTGACAAGACATAGGCCTACCATTGCTTACTTCTGATAATCCATCATTTCCAGTGGTAAAAAAACAGTATACTAAAACAAATAAAGACAGGTGCTGCAAACAAAGTCAAAGCTGGCAATAAACACCTCCCAATCGAACAACTGCAGAGCAAAATGGGAACTAATAGCTTCCTTAATTGGTTGCTGTCTCTTCAAATTGATAGCAGTGTAAGTCCTGCTGATGAATAGCATTTAGTACAAATAAACAACTCATTACAATTGAATGATTGGTGGATGTTTTCTTTGGGAATGTGTTTACTCAGACGGATGTAGAAACGTCCTAATGTTGTTGTGGCATTTAATCAAACTTATACAAGGCTGTAATCAAGGTCACAAAACAACAAATGACTGTAACTAAAATGGAATTGACATTTGGGTTTCTTCTGATTACTTCTTCTTATTATTGCATGACACAAACTTTCCTGTAGTTTTTTGGGCCTTAGATTAAAGTCACAATGTGTAACATTTCAACTAGCTTGTAATAACCTCAACATAGCTGTAGAGTCAGTACTGATTGATAGGGATTTCCATCATATTGTAATTATGTTTTCAATTGAATCACATCATTACTCACGCCGAGCCAGTAGAGCTAGTTTGCGTCACACAGTTGCACAGCCAGTAAGTGTTGCCAGAACACTCTTATTGAGTGCCTTTAATCCTGAAAGTCGCTCGCCTGCTTACAGGAAGGCGCTCAATCATACACATTGCCACTTTAATAAAATGACTTCGGATGCTAATGTGCCACGCTAAACCCTTAGCATGTTGCTATTTGGGCTGATTCCCGTTTTACACATTAAAGCTTGGTACTTGTGCGTGATGTGTGCGTGCGTGTGTACGGTTATGTGTGCGTGTGTGCGTTTTGAATACAGAGGAAGGAATGAAGCAGGTAATACAAGGGGTTGTTGCTGCCAATAAATAAAGACGCCCAACCTCATAAGTTTCCATCAACTCCAAACGAGGCCTTGGCAGAGCGCTGGACTATTTCACTTAACGCTTCCGTGGCATTTACACCATCAGGGGCCATAAAAGATGAAATTTCTGTGTACTCTGGGAACAGTTAATTTCATCTATACAGGAATCCGTCCCTTTTTCGGAGCAGGCCAAAACTTTCCATAGTTAACCACGGCTGTGAAGTTGAAAGGGCTTTCAATATGCACCTGGAGAAATACTAGGAATTAGTAAAAGCCTGTGATGGCAACGTGCAACGAAGCGCAAACTGCATTAAAGCCTGTGCCCTTCGTATTTTAATGCTCCACATGGCAGTGCATATTGAAAAGTGAATAGGAAAACGTAATGGAAAGAACGGCAGCAATAGCTTATCCCATTCCGAAAGTAGCCAGTGGTCTTCAGTGGCTCTGGGGCCTCTGACTTCACTGCTGAGGCCCAAGGTGTCCAAAGTAAATGGAAATTATTTCACTGGGCAGAGAACTGAATAACTCTAACAGATGGGCTAACTCAGAGCTCCTCTGTGGCTGTTTCCTTTCTGCCTTGTGTTTGTCCTCGCCTGATTGGTCTGCCCTGCTTGGCCTCTGTTGAACTCCTCACGGTCCCTGGATGGAGGAATTCTGTCTCAAGGGTTTGTTCATTTGCATTTGGGTTTTGCTCTCTCCTGAGGGGCAACCGCTATCCCACCCGTTACCCCACGCCCCTCTAATGCACATGTTGTATGTTGTTCGTCCTGGCACTTAATGTACGCACTTATTGTATGTTGTTCCTCCTTGCACAAATAGTACTTAGCATTGTGAAGCATCTTATCTTAGCTAACTTTTTTTTGTACGGGCTATGGATTAACTTAGCGATTGTTAGTGCTTGCCACATGGTTCTTTTAACATCCTAACTCTACCGACAGCGCTATGTTGTTGTTTCTCTTTCTTCTGACAAATGTACTCATTAAGGTAAGTCTCTGGATAAAAGCGTCTGCTAGATCCCCTAGATATTACTGGAAATGAGTGTGATCTGGTGCAGTAGAGTGGTGATTGAGAGTGTAGCGTTGGGGGAACCTGAAGTCGATGGTGAAGGCTCGGTCCACCTGCACGGTCCACTCACAGCGGGCGTTGTTGGGGTAGCTCTCCAGAACCAGATGTCCTTGTCGTTTACGTACCACTCCCCCGCACTCTGGTAGAAATTACAACACACAACGCGGGGGAGAGGTTTTTTGGCGGTCGACGGAACAATCTGTGCGTACATGGCTAAAGGTTAGGGTTTCTGCTGCGAGGCTGAGGGAAAATGGAGCTCACCGGCCTGCTACTGCGATAGAAGTAAACACACAACCCACAATGAATGTGTGTGTTGACACAGGGCCAACAGAGGCATTATCCGGCTGACAGATTCCAGCTTGTGAGGAAAGGTCTGTTTTCCTGTGCCCCATGGCATTGGTTTTGCATATGGTAAAGTGTTGTTTCATCCATCCAAACATTACCTTAATTATAGCCACAATTTGGGGGGTGTGGTCATGGAACGCTAACGTTAGCGAGCGAAACGTCAACGTTTCGCTCACTGACACCCCAGAACCTTCAGGCCATGTTCCGAAGCGGGGAACATTTGTGGGACATGATGGTGTGTTGCACACTTAAGATAATAAAAGTGTGCATTAAACAATAAAACACAGGAAGAAAGAAACACGTCGCGGAGACAAATGTGTCAGCCAGCGGAAAGTGCCATGAGCAGAGATGAATTGAGGCCACTGGGATAAGGGAGGAAAGGGGAGGGAGGGAGGGAGGGAGGGAGGGAGGGAGGGAGGGAGGGAGGGAGGGAGGAGGGAGGGAGGAGGTGAGGGAGGGAGAGGAGGAGGGAGGGAGGGGAGGAGGGAGGAGGGAGGGAGGGAGGGAGGAGAGGGAGAGAGGGGAGAGAGGGAGGGAAGGGGAGCGAAGTGGAGGGAGAGGAGGGATAGGGGAAGGAGGGGAGGAGAGGTAAGGGAAGGGGAGGGCGGGGGGTAGGGGGCTGAGGGGGTTTGTAGGGTACCCACGCAGGCAGTCCCCCCCAGACCAGCCAGGGCGGCACTCGGCGCAGAATTTCCCTCTGATGAAGAAGTCGTCACGGGGACCCCAGGTCCCGTTGTTGCACCGCTTACAGTTCTCGAAGATACTGCACCCTGAGAGAGAGACACACACGTGGTCGAAGAGATGGAGACATGGTCGGAGAGAGAGAGAGACACATGGTCAGAGAGACAGACGTCAGGTAGACAGACACTCAGACAGACGGTCATACAGGCCGACAGACAGACAGACAGACAGACAGACAGACAGATTGACAGATAGACAGACAGACAGACAGACAGACGTGACAGTCAGTAGTGTGTGCGTCACTGTCAACTCTTAACTTTTCTTTTCCTGAACTATTTGAATCCTTTCAAAGAGCCGGCCCTGGTTCACTTCCCGGTGGACTGGTGAACTCATCAGGGTGATCTCCTTCGGAGAGCGTGGGCAGACACCGATGCTTAAACCAGATGTGAGGCAGAGAAGGAAATCACTTCCAAAATGACTGCTAGGTGGAATGGTTTTTCCCTTCCTTCGTTGATCACAGCCTTGATTTTTCTGCTAGGAAGGAACTTACTGATGGATTTATGCAACATGAAAAACAGTCTACTTCTTTTACAGTACAACGTGATGGACAGTCATCAATCAATTATAGACAGCTGTTACTGTAAAAATAAATGGATAAAACGTGTGAAACCGGAAAGCCACGAGGAAAAGATTCCAGGTGTTGTTTGAGCTCATGAACATGGAATCCAATGTGAGGAAGAGTGTACCACACTCTTCATACATTTATAAATCTGCTCATGTAGGCCCACATCAGGTCCAGTATGGCATCTGTTAGTATTACATTGATCATGGCAGCAGCTGCGATCCTTAATGGTTAGTGTAGATACGATAAGATAGCATTTTATTAACCCGTGCAGGGAGATATGGGTTTCCCAACACAAAGAAGGCTATGGAGTTAGAATCATGCCAAAACCCCACACACACACAGAACGTGTTTTACTCACGCACAATGATCCACACACACACAAAACGTGTTTTACTCAGGCACAATGATTCACACACACACTCAGAAACATATTTCTTCAAGTACAAACTAAAATCTTTCAAGTACAAACTAAAATCTTTCAAGTACAAAAAAAAATCCTTCAAGTACAAAACAATTCTACAAGTACGGAACTAAAAGTTGCGCGTGGATCTGAATGTATTTGTGTGTGGATCAGCAAGGTGGAAAATTAGTGCCAAAAGTCACGTGACAAAGAAATATCCTATAGTGTGAATCACAGGACAATTCTTTGTCACGTGACTTTTGGCACTATTTTTCCACCTTGCTGATCCACACACAAATGCATTCAGATCCACGCGCAACTTTCAGTTCCGTACTTGTAGAATTGTTTTGTACTTGAAGGAAATTTTTTTGCACTTGAAAGATTTTAGTTTGTACTTGAAAGATTTTAGTTTGTACTTGAAGAAATATGTTTCTCAGTGTATGTGTGAATCATTGTGCGTGAGTAAAACACCTTTTGTGTGTGTGTGGATCATTGTGCGTGAGTAAAACACGTTTTGTGTGTGTGTGGGGTTTTGGCATGATTCTATCTCCATAGAAGACATTTGAGACATACATTATTGACAGTAGGCTAAATACTTTGCTGCATCATTGAATCTAAACATTATTGATCATTATGTTAAGCGAGTAAACTTTGGAGGCGTTTTGGAGGCGTCATAAGGGCTCTTTATGGTTCCATGTCAACGCAACGCAAGGGGGTTACGGACCCCTTACGTCCTTGCGGACCCTCCTTGCGTCCACCGCAAGAGCTGGACGTGCGCCTCCCAAAAATCGTAACCTTCCGTCGATGCAACGTAGCAGCAAGGGATGTGATTGGCACGCTAGCTAAAACCCGATGCAGAACCATAAATGTCCATGACTGCGTCGAAGCGTCTGCGTGGTCATTGCGTTGCGGGAACATGGGACCATAAAAAGGCCTTAACAGTCAATAATGGTACGGGATTTAGAAGACAGTATAGAAGACATGCTAAGAACCAATACCGACCAAACCAAAAACGCTGATTGCCTCGATAATAAACAACCTATAAATAGATAGCCTAATAGATAATAAACAAACTTAAGAGGACACATCTTCAAGATGTGGGCAGGATAGTCCAGTGGGTAAGCATAAAGGTTCCCTTTAAGTTAAAACCAGTAAAAATATAATATATATATCTGAAAACTGTGCATATGTAGAAAATGTATGTTAAGAAATAAAAAGTGCATAAATGTGCATCTAACAGACCTAAATATAAACCATAAAATATACATGGAAGTGGGCATGAACAATTCTGACACAACCCGTCTCTGTTTCCACCTCAGAGATAATCAAAGAGTAGCCTACGTAAAGAGTGCGGCGCTAAGCCCACCTGGGTGGATGATGCAGGGGTCACACTCGTTGATGGCATTACGGCAGCACGGCACGGCGTAGCCCACGCGGGTGCCCTGCAGCGGACATTTACACCGGATGACGTCATACTCGCAGCAGTTGCGGCACATCACGCTCCACTCCGGTCCGGGGCAGTGGTCATAGAAACCGTACCTGTAGTCTGAGAGAGACCACAATGGCCGTGTTAGTGTGAGTACTTTCGGCTACTTTATGTTAGTGATTATTTCATTTTTCTTGTTTAGGGAAAAGGTCAGCTCCCCTTTCCTTTAGACATAATATTTATAATACAGTCAGTCATTGGTTACAAGATGGCTGATTCTGATTAGCACTGATGTTTATACATTTTTCTAGTTATTTATCGGCGAGAGGTGGATCCCAGCGAGTATGCTTCTTGATATCTAACATGTATTTACTCTCACACTCTGACTCATTATTCTGTTGAATAATGGAAACATACCAGAACAGCTGTCATGGAAACAGAATTAAGGATAATCACAACAGGATTTTCATTTGTGTTTTTAGTGGAAACATCAACTGTCAGGCGCCACAATGCCTTTATTGGTTCCCATCTAAATCAAATCAGTTGGGTAGTCATCACTACGTATAATACATTGGAACAGATTATGAAATAATTGTGGTACTGACAGTGAAGACGAATATCAGATAGGAGCCACAAATGTTGTGTCAGGCACCTAAATCCAGTGACAGCGCAGAAAAAACTACTATTTTTCTCAATCTTATTTCTTGCACACTCTTTAGATGATCATGATATGATAGTTGGTTTTAGATCATCTTGTTTTTGTCCTGTGATACGGCTGGGCTAGCATCCTGTGCCTCACATGCTGAAGCAACAGTTCTTATGGTCTCCGATGTTGGAAAACATCTGATGACTGAATACTCAAAAACTAAATAAACCTAGCCACAAACGCAGACACAGCAGATGACATGTGCGTCCTGTGTGGGTGTGGATGTCCCCCCTTGCAAACAGAAAAAACAACTGAATGGAGGTCAATACAATACGAAGCGTGTAAGAGACTTCTGTTTTGGGGGGTTGTTGCTCCGTCGGTCCGGTGCTGTGGTTCGGCGCTGTGCTACACAGACACACAGATGTGGTGAGAAAGCTGAAGCATTTCTCCTCAAAATATTTATGCATTTCTACAGCAAACTTCGGAGAGAAAAAAATGATTTCCTACTGTTGCTAGGAATTTGCGCTTCTCCTCAGGAATGTCTCCTCATCCTAGGGAGATGGTCTGCTGGTTCTGCCTGCGTTTCCACCATGGAACGTAACCTAATCTGCATGAAAGCTATGCCGTTAAATCCCTGGCTCTTCTCTGGTTCTCTCACTGTCTGTTATTCATCAAATATTTTGGGATATTTTCCGGATTCTGATTATTTAAACCTTCATTATGTCACTTTCTTATTCACTTCATTACTCCATATCCGAAAAATATCTGAACTAGAAAGTTTCTTGACAGTTAAATGCAGCCATCCATGAGTCAAGGAATATTTCCCCCACCATGGAAGATAGATCCAGCCATAAATGTAGCTACAATTCAAGCCCCTAGAGGCTGCTTATAGGGAACTGAAATAGTGCAGGTTTAATACGTAAGTTAGAGGGATAGCCTTAAGACTTAAGTCATCAAGACTTAACCTTCTAGCCAATCAAGGGTGCTCAAAGGAACTCATCTGTTGCGTAATGTTTTCACCATGTCTTCTGTAACTATCCCATTTCTGTTTGTTGCTGGTGGACTAAACACTTTGTTTGAATTAGGTTGTTTTGTTGTATCCAAGATTAAATGTCACAATGTCTGTTCTCTGAAAGTTTATTTGCCAAGCCCTCACGCACCACAAGTATCTTTCCACATCACCGAGAAGTGGTGACTAATATTCTGAGCCTGTTATATATTACATTAATCATTTATCGGCCTGACCCTGTTTTTTAGTTCCTTAATTTGTAAACATATTCCGAGAACATGACAGCATTCACTGCAACCACAAAGCAAATGCATCTTTGTCTCTGGAGGATTATAATTCAATGTTTCTGGAGTCTTATGAAACGCTTGTGTTGTCATGACCACAAATCTCCCCTCCAACATGTTGACGTTCAATTGAAGTGTCTTTTGGGTGGATCAAATGCTTAGGTTTATTTACTGCTGTCCTTTCATCGCCTCAACGTTATCCTACATCATTTATACTTTCTTTAGCTTTGTGGCATAGTGGTGCAATGTATGAGGCTGAATGAGTGTGAAAATATAGTGTGGGTTGTCAAGACAGAAGTCTAAAGTGAACCTACTAGGCAAGCAGCAGGTTTCCAGCAGCCCTCAGACTGTTTGCTGTCGGACAGCCGGTGAGTGGGCTAGGGTCTAAGTGAGTGAGATGTCTGATGACAGCTCTTAAATGGCCCTGCCAGGCCTGAACAGGTGTTTCATATTCAAGGTTCCCTCCCTAAAACTAAAGTACAACCGAGCAAGGAAGAAGAAGTCAACACATTGGTTTTGGAACTTGTGACCACCCTTTCGCTTAGGAAAATACAAAAAGCCTACGTCATCAGTTTGCTCTGACTGTTTTCTGCGTGTTTCCTCTGGACAACCCTGAGGATTGCAGTCCTCTGTGGAATGAAGACATCTCGCAACTGAGTGGTCCTCTTTGTTTTTGTTTCTTTTTTACACCAGGCAAAATCACTTTTCTTCAAGTTTGGACTTCCCCCCCCTGGATCTTGGTTTTACTCTGAGTTTCCTCCTTTCAGAGTAAAATGTAGACCAATGAAAGTTGTCTTTTAAAGTTGTAACGTTTTTTTGTCTACTTTTAAAGGTTAATGATGGCTGGAACTGCAGGAGCCCATACAGCATTTTCCTTATTTAAGTTGGCACACTATCAGATTAGTTCATGTTAAAAGCAGTAAGCTTACCCTGCATGTGCTTTTCAGTTCGCTTTATTCAACAGTTTTCCCTAGTGGGTTGTGTGCTGCATTAGAAACATATATACTTTATAGTTTGTAATGACACAACCATGCATGGAATAACCCCGGCAGAGCCCAAATCCGTTCACCTGCCCATAAGGGGTAGGTGGGGGGGTTTCAGTGGCCCATCATGCTGATCCTATGATAACTAGACAGTATTTTGGACATAATAGGAATCACTGATTCAAGCGCAAAAAGTCCCAAAAATAAATTAATTCAAACTCTATTGCTAATCTACAGCTTAGGGATTATTTTTATGTTCTTTTTAATATAAAAAGGGTAAAAGAGGGAGAGCTGGTTTAATCTGTGAACTTTTCTGCACAGTCCAAGTCATCCTAGCGGGCCTGAGGGGGGGGGGGGGGGGGGTTGCAGAGGTGAAGGGAGCCCGCTGCCGTGGGTCTAGAGACAGTGTCGACTGCTCTACCGCTGAGCCCCGGTGGACAACGCCGTTCCGCCTGATTCACAGTACGCCACCAGGACAGTTTAACAGAGTTTATGAGCCCATCTGGCAATGTGGTGAGAGCGTCCACCTCAGAGACCATACAGCTTACTCAAGAGTGTCACTCACTTGGAGGAGGACATCTTAAAACTATTTACCGGGGAAAATATTACTTCATCGTTCAATTTCATAAGCGTTTTTTTTTTTTTCATGCTGGCAGCCCTATCTCTCGTTAAGCAGGGAACTAATAATATGAATGCAGTGGTGTTAAATATTGCTGCGTGGACATTTTCCTGGCCCGTCCGGAGCTGTGGTTTTAGTGGCCAGTAAGTGTCCAGTAATGACACATCTGCCCAGCTCTCAGCTCCACACCTGCTCTGAAGAGTAGACTCGATCATTAACTCATGTTTAAGGGTGACTTTACTGTGGGTTGGGGTCAAATGGTAAAGAAGACATGCACAGGTGTGACTGAGAATGCAAGAGAGAGCGGAGACCAAAGTGAGGGATTGAAGAGAGAAAGAGAGTGGGTAGGCGAGTGAGCGAAATAGTGAATTAATGAGCGAGTGAGCGATAGACCAGTGAGTGAGGGAGTGAGTTAGCGATAATAATGAGTAAATTAGTGAGTAAGTGAGTGAGTGATTGAATGAGTGAGTGGTTTCACATTTCATTGTTAGACTATATGTTTGAGTTGCCTTCAACAGGAATGCCTGGCACGAAAACCATTTTTAATAAGGAGCAGTTTTATGCTAAACCCAGAGCTGACAAAATAATTGGTTGCGTGGAAATAGCTTAGTTTGTAATTATCATTCCATATAAAGCTTCCCACAAGGCAACAAATGGGAGCCTTATGGCTGATATATGGAGAGTTTTGGGTACTCAAGTGTTTTTCCAATTCATGAATACTGTATGTACTCCCATAGTGCATGACTTTTGGGTTTAAAATATTATTTCATGTACTTAGCCAAAATGATCGGTTAGACTATACTGCTTTAGGGTTTGCATAGGAATACACACGGGCGCAGGAAGACAGTGTTTACTTTGATATACCTTTGTTAAATTGCATTTGCATGCAATGCTGAAATATTGTGCTGAATTAAATATCAAGGGCCCTACTGTAATCTATTTAGAGTTTACATTTCTTTCCATGCATTACACAATAACAGCCATTTTCAATCCAGTTATCGTTTCATTATTTAATATTCAACATAGGCTTTGCCTTTTGTCCCTACAAGACCCCACAGCGGTTAAAACAGCAATATTGTAGGCATGAGACAGACACCCCCATCACAGTGTATGGGCTAGTCGTGTATTTATTGCTTCTTGAATACTTTTATCGTCGAGTTGACTCAAAAATCAATTTTCTTTTACTTTTATTTTGAAGGCCATGTGCGAGGGTGGACCCCAGCAGAGGCCAATCGAAAACGACACAAAATTATATCGATGGCCCCCGTTGATTCCCTCCCCTAGATCGGACCCCTCCAATACTCTTGGCTCTTTGCGGGCCACGGGGGTCTCCTAAGCAGCCTTGATACGGGGGGATGGCTGACATCATGGTGACTCTTGGAAGGGTTGTGTGGAAGTGTGGGTTGGGGATCTTATTGGCTTCCTGGGGGGCCGGTGTCAGATGTGTGGCCCTGGGTCTGACTGTCCTGCTGAGGCAGCAGGGTTGCATGGCTGCATGGTGGACTCATCTCATACCACGGTGTGGTGGCGCTCATTCAATTGTTCATGCCTTCGCTCCAATCATTCCATTCACGTAAATATATCAGCATTTTGGTCGCATTATTTTTAACATATTCCTATATTTGTGTGTCTGTGTGTGTGTGTTTGTGTGTGTGTGTGTGTGCCTGTTATAGTGTGTGTATGTGTGTGTGTGTGTGGCTGTCTGTGCGTGTCATATCGCACACACACACCCGCAGACAAACACACACACACAAGCACACACACTAGAAGAGCCATCAAAAGATGGTTGGACGAGCCCCAATTATGCCAGGACCACTTGGCTCAAGTAGAGCTGACATGAACGAGGAGACCACGCTGATCACAAAGGAATAACAATATTCATTAAACTAACTATATACAACCGTAATCAGTAATGAGAAGCCAAAAAAAGGTGTAGTGCATATCAGTGTAATGTAGCGCAACGCAGAATACAGTAATGATCGAAGAGCAAGGCTGCAGCTAGCCTTTCAGCATCAGGCCGGAGCCATGAGAGAGAGCGCGAGCCCACGGGAATGGCTTCTTTTATCTCCCGTCCAATCAACCAAATCATGGACCTGGCACGGCCCATAGCACCAGCTCCGCCAATGGTGAGGGAGAGAATAGCAGGCAATAACGACACGCAAAGGGAGAGAGGCACACCAAGCACAGCAAAGCCAGGCGTGGCAGGCATCATCTCCTCCATGCTGCCAGACTGCTAACTCTTTCTGGAAGGATAACGCCCAGAGTCCGTTGAGATGAAAGCTCCTGAGCCAGCGGGCTGTCGTTCTCTGACCTTGTCTCTTAGTTCACTGCCTGGGGAGCCCGGGTCCCACTTTGAGTTCAGCGCCAAAGGCAGCAGACACTGCTGCTGTCGTCTGGTCTGTGCTTGAGATTGACTTGACGTCTGCTGCTCTGCTGTTTACCCACCCCTAGGGGGATTCTGAAGTACTGCAACGGGAAAACAAGGAGAACGCAGGAGAATCTGGAAAACAAAAGCTCTTGGCTTTACCTGTTGGTTAAATGGTAAACAGACTGCATTTAAACAGTCCTTTTCTAACCAGTGGCCACTCAAAGTGCTTTACATATTGCCTAACATTCATGCACACATTCACACACCGACTGCGGTGTCAGTCATGCAAGGAGACAGCCAGCTCGTCAAGGGCAGGTGTTTTGCGCAGGCACACCTTGACACTCCGGCTACCAGCCAACCCGCTCTACCTCCTGAGCAGCATACCGCCGCCATGTGGCACGTGGCTCGGATGCGTTGGGTTCAGATGGGTTGTACACCAGAATTATTTAATGGATTGATTGATGGATTGTTTATCATTCAGGATCAAAAGCAACCGTGCAGCCTGAGCGATACAAAAGCTCTGAGGCCCCTTTCTGTGTCAACAGAGCTTCAAGGCCTTTCAAACAGGAGAGGGGGCCTTTTTTAGATGAAGGTAGCGTTTGTATCGCAGCGCTCACAGAGCAGTGATTAATGGTAGTCATGATTCACGTCAGTCTGTGTGACGGTCACCACAGCAAAGCCGGTCTCTGTTTCCATGGCTCCTGTTCAGGGGGTGCGGGGCCTCCAGGGGCCGATACAGCTGCACGGTGCAGGCAGGGACACGCCGGCCTCGTCCTTATTGTCTCCTAAAGGTTTTACATGAGCCACTGTGTCATGGGCCGCGTCTGCTGGATTAACCGCTTCCTTGTGCTGCTGAGCACAGCGGCTTATAGGACACGTGCATGCCACGGAAAATAAAGACTTTATGGCTTGTGTGTGGGTTAGGGTTTGTGTGCGTGTGTGTGTTTGTGTAATTGTGTGTCTGTCTACCTGCCTGTTTGTGTGTGTATGTGTGTGTCTGTGTGTGTGTGTGTGAGGGTGTGTGTGTGTGTCCGAAAGCATGTTTGTTTGTGTTTATATATATGTGTGCGTGTGTGTGTGCGTGTACGTGTACGTGTGTGTGTGTGTGTGAGTCTGAATATATATATACGTCTGCGTCTGTGTGTGCACCAGTCTTTGTTTTTGGGTTTGGGTTTGGGTGTGTGTGTGTGTGACTCCGCTTTCTTGGAACAGCAAACCTCTGAGGGAGCAAAGCAGGCATGCAGAATAACCATGCTAAACACACACACAATTACTTTCTTTCTCCTGAAAACCAAAAACCGAAAAAGTCCATAAAAAATGACGTCAATGACGTCAATGCGTCGAGTGGCCTGGATCGCCATGGCGATTGTAGGTCAGATAGCCCTGTCGTAGCCTAATTTGTTTTCAATTCATCATTTCAAACCCCGGCCCCAAACATATACACACACAACAGCATCTGAACGCTTGCCTGGGTCAGACGCCAAATCACAATCACACGCGCACGCACACACGCAATCACACATACACACTCACACATGCACACAGACACACACACAAAAACAGAAGGAGCGAGAAAAAGACCATATCATATTTTCATAACCACAGCTTCTTGCCCGAGACTGAGAAACAAGCCAAACACTAACAACAGGTCCAAACCTCCCTCCACAGACCAGTATCACCCACCATTCAGCTGAGCACACGTGCAATCAATACCGCCTCACGCCACGTGAGGTGACTCACGGCCATCAAGACTATCGCACACAGGGCATACCAGTTCGTTAGCGAGCTATGCCCCGCGGTGAACAACACATGGAACACTTAAGCCCACCACTCGCCCCGCCTCTTTAAACTCATCCTGTTGTTTCCTGACGACCCGGGATGATGAAAACACAGCGTAATGCCCTCAGGCGTGTTACTCGTCAGCTCGTTACTCTTCCAAGGTCTGCCCCGGCTGGGCTGTCAGTGCCGGGGAAGAGGTGGTGGGGGGGGGGGGGGGGGGGTTGGTGTGTAGTTTAGTGAGCGCATGCTTCCTATACACATTCTCCCGGCAGCGACCGCCAGATAAACATCAAGCGCGACCCCTCTTATCGGCGTCATAGCCGTCAGGATACGTCTGTGGGCGGGTAAGGGTTTCCAGTTGAAGACATCACCAAAAGTAACAGCGGCGCTTTTACTTTAAAAGCAACCGGAAAAACACCAGGAGGACAGAACAGCAAACTCACTGCCAAGCCTCCCACGGCCCCACCATCGGCTCCCCATCCACCGAGCGGAATGTGTGGTTTTAACATCGGAAACATTGCATCCCCCCCGCCGCCATCCCAAACCCTGGCCCGTGCTTCAATCTCTTCCTCCTTTGTCCTTCTCGGATTGAACCATGCGCTCTAACACCTACAACAGGATCCGACTCACCGCTTGGGGTAGCAAGCCCATAACAAAGCACAGCCCAGAGCCAATCATCCAACATTTCACAACAACAACAAGTACAAACCACAGCTCTGCTGAGGTCGTACGCCCGCCTCACTAGCTCCCCCGTCGCTATTCCTCTCTACTTTCTGAATGTGCTGTTCCCATTGCATTCTGAGAGCGGTCTGCCGTCCGGCCGTCTCTCCCTCTGACGGTATTCCCTTCTCAATCCCCCCGGAGAACTGTTTCAACCAACGGGGCTGAGGAGGACCGAGGGAGAGGGCAGGAGGAGAAGGGGGGAGAGAGGAGAGAGAGAGAGAGAGAGAGAGAGAGAGAGAGGGAGTTTGAAAAAGATGGGAGAGAGATAGGTAGACAGAGAGGATAGGAGGAAGAGAGAGAGAGCGGTAGAGAGGTTGATAAAGCGTTGGAGAGAGAGGTAGACAGAGAGGAGAAGAGAAGAGGAGAGAGGTAGAGGTAGAGAGGGCTCTGTGTCTTACCATGAGGCCAGGCTGAGCCCTGGAGCGGGAGGAGGAGGAGGAGGACAAAGGTGAAGATGGAGACGAAGGACGGCAGCCCCCGACTCCTGTACCCGTGGGTGCCGGTCCACGGCATGGTGTGGGTGCCCCCGCGCTGGGGTCTCCCCAGGAAAACTCCCCGGCCGGCAGACGGCATGCTGCAGACTGCTCCACTGTTTACTTTCTGAACTCAGCTGACATCATGCTCTCAATCGTTCTCCGTCTCCCTCCCTCCCTCCCGCTATATCTTACCCTCCCCTTCTATACACCTCCCCTCTCTCTCTTTCTCTTTCTCTAGCCTTGTCACTCTATGCAAAACCTTTCCTCTTACTCTTTCTCTCACTCCCTCTCTCCATCCTCCCTCCCTTCCTTCCCTCCCTCTCGCTCCATCGCTCTCTCTCCCTCTCTTGTTTTCCCCTCACACTCCCTCTCTCCCTCCCAAACACTCTCGCTACATCGCTCTGTCTCCCTTTCTTTCTTTCTCTTTCTCTCTCTCTCTCTCTCTCTCTCTCTCTCTCTCTCTCTCTCTCTCTCTCTCTCTCTCTCTCTCTCTCTCTCTCTCTCTCTCTCTCTTCTCTCTCTCTCTCTTTCTTTCTTTCTCCCTTACTCTCCCTCTCCCTCTCCCTCGCCCCCTCTCTCTCTCTCTCTCTCTCTCTCTCTCTCTCTCTCTCTCTCTCCTCTCTCTCTCTCTCTCTCTCTCTCTCTCTCTCTCTCTCTCTCTCTCTCTCTCTCTCTCTCTCTCTCTCTCTCTCTCTCTCTCTCTCTCTCACTGTGTTGTGGTTCAGGTTACAGCCCAGACTCATAAAGGAGTTGCACTTCAGATTCTCTCCCCCCAGAACCTCCCTGGCTCCACTCAGAGGGTCAACTTCACCACTGGTGAATAATTGTGGGGGCTGCACTTGAAGTGAGTGTGTGAGTGGGGGGTTGGGGGGGGCTATACTTTACTAGAGTAAATATTTTTCAGCCTACTTTTTACTTCTACTCCTTACATTTTCACACACTTATCTGTACTTTCTACTCCTTACTATTTAAAAATGACCTTGTTACTCCTATTTCGGCTTGCGCCATTGGATAGAGTGAATTTGATTGTGGTTGGATGAGAAAAGAAACATATATACCATTCTGACACCCTATTGGTTTATAAGCGATCCATCGTACCACACACACACACACACACACACACACACACACACACACACACACACACACACACACACACACACACACACACACACACACACACACACACACACACACACACACACACACATACAAGGACATAGACACACAATCACATGCGCAATACGACGAGTACTGATGAAGAATGAGGGGAAGGGGAAAACACTGATCATGCTGTACGCCTCACACCTACCCAAAGAAAGTGAGAAGCACGCTGGAGGTTGAAAGAATGGAATGATTTGAAATCTAAACGACGTCAATTTGAGATACTTTCCTATCTTCCAGGTTCCTTGAAGACTGTATCACTGCATGACTCCCAGTTTCACTTAAGACTTTGCACTCTTTTTTATTTTCTTACTCACCATCCATAAAAGCGCGGACACATGCTGACGAGGAAAGACCGGGATTGAACGGTGACAGAGTTCATGGAAGATGGAAAGTATATGTTCTGAATTTCTTATTTTTTTCTAATTTTGGAAAACACAAGAAAAAACAACCAACAGCCAGGATCCTATAGCTTCTCCTGGAGATTCGTGCAATGGGCTTTAAATGAATGCAGAAGTGGACTAACTCAATAGCTGTTACCATGGCGCAGAGGTGTCAAGTAACAAAGTACATAATAATCTGTTGGTATCTAATGGATAAAGTACGAAATTACACTGGCAACTTTTTCCATTCAGTGTGTGTGTGTGTGTGCTGTGGTGTGTGTGTGTGTGTGTGTGTGTGTGTGTGTGTGTGTGTGTGTGTGTGTGTGTGTGTGTGTGTGTGTGTGTGTGTGTGTGTGTGTGTGTGTGTGTGTGTGTGTGTGTGTGTGTGTGTGTGTGTGTGTGTGTGTGTGTGTGTGTGTGTAGGAGCCATGTTTGTGGTTTCATGGTTTCTGATTTCTGATTTAGTTTTCATTTAAGTTATGACCACAGTTTGCAAGCCAGGAATGAAAATGGTTATTTACTTATTTATTCTTTGACACCTACCCGCTTACGTCATTTATCAGGTGGCACGTAACCCCTCCCCCTTGACTTGCCGGCGTACCGGCTAATTGAATGAATAGTGGGTTTAGTTTGAGGGTAGGGTGATAGCGAGGCGGAAAAGTTTCCGACCACATACTCCCGTATAGGTATATCACTCATTATCATTTCTCATCCTTTGGACTGTAACAGAAAGTAAACCGGAATTGTTCTGATTAAAACACCATTCACATGAACTTTCTGCGAGTGCTTTTTCTGGAACAAGTGCGTCGGGACCCTCGCCATTCACCTCTTGTGGCAATATCCAAATCAAAGAATTGCCACTTCTAGTGTGTGTGTGTGTGTGTGTGTGTGTGTGTGTGTGTGTGTGTGTGTGTGTGTGTGTGTGTGTGTGTGTGTGTGTGTGTGTGTGTGTGTGTGTGTGTGTGTGTGTGTGTGTGTGTACGTGTGTGTTTGCACCTGAACATGTGCAATTATGTTTCTCTTTCATATTGTGTGTCAACATGTGCAAGTGTGTGATTTGATGCATGCATGCTGACATGCGTGTGTGTGTGTGTGTGTGTGGCGTGTGCGTGTCCGTGTGTGTGTGTGTGTGTGTGTGCGCGTGTGCGTGTGTGCGTGTGTGAGACAGTGATTTGATGTTTGAGTGCTAGTGTATGTGCCTGTGCGTGCGTATTTGTACATCTGCAATTCTGCTTGTAAGCAAGAGTGGTAAAATGAATAACAGGGAACGGACAGAATAAATAAAGAAGAAAAGATTGTTTAAGAGACTGGAAGACCTCAGAACCTTCATCACATCCCAAGTGGTCTTCCAGATGCCTAATAGTTTATTATTTGAAACCCGATTCTGTCCCCTTAGTCTCTGGCTCTTCTCTCGTCCTGACAGACCCTCCCTCAAGAGCAAAAGCCTAAAATAAACAGATCAAGGAGGATCTATTTATATCCGTGTTACTCCTTTATTCAGAAAGAATATCACGTATTATCTTGTACAGCTGTACCATATTTCAGAGAATAATATCTCAGAGTCAGCGGTAGCCAAGGTCACTGAGAATAATATCAATAGACGTTTGACACTTTGTTCGGAAAGAGTGCACTTAGTGAAAGGGATATCTTACTTGAAACCTGTAATCACTCCCTTTGTATAACCTATGGAGAGTATAATTATACAGACAAATAATAGCACACCTCAGCAAGACCGACGTCAGCCCTAGCCTGGAGATCATCCTCATCACAGGACCTGACATGTGTTTCGTTGATGTTGGTGATGTAAAATAGTAACTTTAAAATTAGAAGAGTAAACACAACCATAGATGCAGTTATGGTAAAAGACTTTATAGCTATTAATTAACTATTATAGCTATTATTAACTATTAAAAAAGAGTACGATAAGAGTTTCTCAGCGGAAGATATGTATTCATCATCCGTCTGCCCTCTGAACAGAGGACCAAAGTGAGATTGATGTGGCGGCTGCAGGTCCAAACTGATCCATGTGGTGAAACAGAACGGAGGGGTCATGTAGTCAGCATGGTCTCCAGGCCAGTGCAGCACACCCACATGTGAAAGAGCGCATGGTGTAATTTCAGATTAGTATGTGGTGGAATTTGATGAGGGCTCAATTTGGTTATGTTTCTATGGATACGGGAAAACAGTTCAAGGTGGTATTGATAGAACATGACAACACTTCTGCATGACCTCATGACATCACCAGGTGTCTGCACAGGACAAAACAGAATCAGAATGGAAGCTACTATGTGCGTGTGTGTCTGTGAGTGTGTGTGTGTGCGTGTTTGTGTGTGTATGTGTGTTTGTGCATGAGTGTGCAGGAGTTTGTGTGTATGCATGTGTGCCTGTGTGTGTGTTAGCATGTCAACCTTTCATGGCCATGATGAAAAGGTCAGTACAGTTTTGATTAGGCCCCCCCTGACATATGAACTCTGACGGAAGAGGAACTGTCACACGACTAAACACACCTCACAGCTCATTAATGTCACCCCAGA
>OLKM01000098.1:404252-419252 GCA_900291075.1 Melanogrammus aeglefinus
CCCTCTCTCCCTACCTCTCTCTTGGCCCATAGATCTCCACTCACTGAGCCAAACCATAGTTTCATCACGCCACACGGCTCCTCTTGTTCCGTCGGTTAGCGGCACCGCGATTATCCACCACATTAAATGATTCAATTGGGCTCCTTTTGTTTTTAATGGCGGCCATGATTCTCGCCCTAAACGGCACAATGTGTGCACTGACAGCCGACAGCAATACAAGCCTTAAGAGGTGGGAACGTCGGAGGAGGACGAAGCCCCCGGCGGCGAAGCCCGGCAAAGTAAAAGCGTACTTAACATCGACGGCGGTGCTGGACTCAAGGCCTTGTCAGTAAGAGATGGGACCCCAGCACCTTTAAGGGCCCCGTCTCTCAGCGGAGGGGTTTCGTTTGTTGCCAGTGTGCCGTTGAGCTCTCTCTCTCTCTCTCTCTGAGACTCTCTTGAATGGGCTGTAAATCCTTGGATATCGGTCCACATGCTCGGATAGTTATTTCGGTCCTGGAAGGACACGGCAACTTGCGTAATGAGTTTTGATGGAGTCTGAACATCTATTTGGAGAACGGGCGATGTGTGAGAGTTTATTCTCGCTCCGGTGCCACTCATTGCGAGCCGAAGCTGGTTAAAAATGACGAATAGTGCCCACCTACGCCGGAAGTATATTTAACCGGTTCATATTCTTCTCCATCTTATAAAGAGGAGTTGGAGCTGGTAACTCATTCTTCTCCCTGAGGCTGGTTAGTTCAGCCGTTGCCCGCCAAGGGTCCTCTGTTAGACACTATTGTGGGGAGAGGGGCTCAGGGGTCCCCTTGCTGTTGTCATGGTGTCCCCCCCCCCCCTCTCTCCCCCTGACTAATGAAACGGCCTCTCGGAACACAGAGGATCTTCCTGGAATCCATGGGAATGGGGCTTGTAGCCTTGTTTTCTGGGGGTTCAGGTCGAGGGTTTTACTAAGGGTCTGGGCGTCCACTTTCTCAGAGTTAATAACTTTGTAGCCATGCCTACGTTTTCCTTTATAGGCCTTTTTAGTCGTTTAGTTTCTGTCTTTTTGTGTTTTAGCCCCAGCGATCCCCATGAGCGTGTGAATGCATTATGCAACGCTGTTTGAAGAGTTTTACCAAATTCGAATAAAATTGCAATTTAGGTCATTCTATTAAATGTTTAATTTGTACCCAACTCACATACAGCAGCCACACTTTTCTGCTGTGTTTTGGCCACATTGATACAATCACGTTGGTAGCATCTTAAAGAAGACTCTATTAGTACAATCCTCATAAACTATTTCCTATTCAGCCAAGGCAATACAAACAATAATCCTCCCGTCCTACAGAAGGCGCCAAAATCACCAATATAACCCCAACCCCAACGATAAACAACACAAAATATAAAAAATATAAATATTTTTTCTGATATCGCTCCGCACTAGTTACAGAATTCGCAATAACAGAATTGCAATACGTATCATATTGCCAACCAAAAACAATTGTAATATCTTTACATTGAAGTCCATGCAGATACCTACCTGTGCCTCAGAAACAGCCACACTTTCCACATACCAAGTCCCGGAGTGAGAGATGTTTACAGCGAGGAGCCGGTTTGTAAACTCTCTGTGGTGTGCTGTGGGCTAACCTCTGCTCGCGGCGTCTCGCTAGCTGCTATTCATTAGCGGTTGGTGTGCATGCTGTGGACTGTGTGGGTGTGCGGGAGTGGATGTTATAAAGGGCATGTAAACAGCTCTCTTGCCTCCTCTTAATACATCTGTTTAGTTTAATATCACCCAGAGTAAGCATTTGAAGCCGCATAAAAATCGTTTTTGAACTATAATAGGTGTAGATTATGGTTTTGAGTTATTTTTTCAGTTGAAACATTAATAAGATATGCTGGAAAATATTACCCAGCGAGGGGGGAGATGGGATTCCATGGCGCATGGGAGGAAAGGGATTCCTGATTCATGATCAGAGGGTCTCTCGCTCGTCCCCTTTAGCCAGTTTAAAGACAAGCGACGAGCACCGATAAGACTCCTGGCTACTAAAGCCGTATGGGGAAGAGGGGAGAGCAAGAGATAAGTGAGAAAGAGAACTTCTCTCTTTGTGTAATGTAATGTAGCAGGTCAGAGAGTGTAATCCACATGATCGGACGCTGGTTCCTTAATGGAGTAGCAAGACTAACACCGTCAACACCCTCCTCTCCCCAACACCCCCCCCCCCCCCCCCCCACCATCTTCCAGGGGTGAAGCATCGGGCATGCTCCAGACACCCCCACCCCCCCCCCACCCACGCCAACTTTGCTGCTCTGCTCCGTCACCGCCTGATGGAGCAGACTAGAAGCTCAGAACATCAAACAAAATGTCTGCTCCCAACGGGGCTATTCCGGCATTCATTAAAATTAGGGCTTGAGTTTTCATTCATTTTTTTTACTGCTCAGCAATTGGCCCAAATGTCTCTGAAAGGCTTCAGGGACGTTGATCCGCTCGGACAAAACACAACGGACAGCTAATCAGAAGCAGAGGGTCGCGGGACAGGGAGCAGTTTCAATTATAATCTCCGGCTCGGGCCGGTTCTGGTTCTGTGCTGACGCTCAGAGTTTTCACTGTGAGTGTCTCATATGTTGTTCGTTGAATATTCTTTATGTAGTAAATTAAAGAGTAACTAACCTATTATTTCCACTGTATTATTTCTCACTGTAGAAGCATTCTTATTTGCAATATGTCATTTGTTTCTATGTGAAGCACTTTGGGCCTGCCTCGTGTATGAAAAGTGCTACATAAATAAAGTTGCCTTGACTAACTAGTGTATTCAAAATTAAAGTCGCCGCTTACACCATACATGATCCAAATTCAGCAGCAGAGTAATTGATGAAACATGATACCATATGAATGGCATCCACAGCTGAAGACCTAAGTACTTACCCATCTGATAATGGACTCTGAAAAGTGGACAATTGTCCCATTGTCCGCAACCTATTGTTCTTCTCTGTGTTGACCTCAGCCCCACACTCTCCCATCGTTAATGTCCCTTCAACGCTAGTGAGCTGATCCCTTTAGTTGTTTCTGTTTTAAGGACACATTCTCATTCATTCTATATTTACCTCAGCCTAATTGGGAGACGCGGCAACGCCTGTGAGCCTCAGGGGAATAGCGTTACTGGTGTTTAAACACAAAGCAGCAGCTTTCACGTAGTGCTCTGTTATACATCTGCCATTACTTTCTCCCCCCGGAATCCGCTCTGGCAGGCTATAAACAAACGCACTCACGCACATGGAGGTACACACTCTCACACACATATACACACAAAAGAGCACTCTCTCACACACACACACACAGACACACACACACACACACACACACACACACACACACACACACACACACACACACACACACACACACACACACACACACACACACACACACACACACACACACACACACACACGTAGACACTCAGATGCACCCACTCCCCCACACACAACCACACAGATGCATGTACACAGATGCCCACACACTCGCCCTCAAAAAACACACAAACCAAGAAGCACATAAACACACGCGATCTTGAACGCACAACACATAAAAGGCGTCTCCTACGCCCTTCCCGACCCCAGGGGAACACAGCGCCGGGAGAGGACGTACCAGAGTGCTTTGTACCTGTCTCAGACTCGGCCTCCTTCACCTGGCGGCCATATTGGTTCGATTTGGTGAATGAACCTTCTAGAAATATTCGACGTGACAACTCAACGGAAACGCTTTCGAGGTGTCATGGTTTTCCCAAAGATTCCAGAAGGTTAGTTTTGTTGAACGAAACTTATGAAACCTTCGGCGTAACCATGACGACTCAACGGAAACACGTCCGAGTTGTCCCGGTTTACCCGAAGATTCTAGAAGATTCTACCCACCCAAAATGAACCAAAATGGCTGCCAGGTGTAAATAAGGTTGGTAGCTTAAGTGATTGTCAGCTCAATGGAAAGCCTCATAGAGCTTTCAGTGCTAATGGAAGTCCCCGTTGATTCATTATTCAGAGCGGTGGAAGCAGAGTGCTTCCCCCCGTGTCGGGGCACACCGGTGGTGAGTTATTGCCAGGCGAGTGAAGGAAAGCCTGGGAGTGGCAGGAAACACAACGGGCGCCACTTCCTCCCATATCTCCTCTCGGCTCCCCTGTTCCCCCCTCTGTTCCTCCCCTGTTCGCTCAGTGTCCCACCGGCCCCCGCGTCGCACACACACGCAGACAGACAGACAGACACAAAGACAGACGGACAGATGCACTGAGCTACCGTCCCGACAGCGGACCACAGGCCCCTGCATCCCACAGACACACAGACAGACAGACAGACATACAGACAGACAGACAGACAGACAGCGGACCACAGCTGCGAGGATGGCTAGACGTCCCGCCCCGTCTCCCCCTTCAGTCATCTCCCCGCCGAGCGAGGGGGACAGACGGCCATTAGGCTCTCAGGTGTCAGCTGGTACCCTGACCCGGGGCCCCGGCCCCTAGGACCCGAGGAGGAGGGGAGGAGCGAGGGTGGGGGGACGCCTGCACCACGGTACAACACTCCTGGAGCTTTTTACGAGGGGATCGGGGGGGGGGGGGGGTTAGGAATGCGATGCGGGGGGCCGGACAGCGCTGGGAGCTCCAGATAATGACACATGGCAGGAAACAGATAGGCTTGATACAAAGAGTGGGGGGGGGGGGGGGGCATGCCTGCACTTGTGCTGCGAGAGGGGAAAGCACCGGCCACCAGCCCCAGGATAGATAGTCAACACAACCCGAGGCCCCGCCCCCCTGCCCATTTTAAAACGCCAGACTCCGAGCGCAACCGAATTCCACAGCTGCAACTCAAACCCGTGTTTACTCCGCTGCCCCGCGTCGTCTGGGGGCTGGAGACGAGGGGTGCTGCGTTACTCAGCGACGGCGGAGGCGGCAGAGAGAACCCAGAGGGTTTGGAGAGGAGGGGGACATGATCCCCCCCCCTTCTCCGGGGTATAAAAGAATGCCGGGTTCCATTACTTACCCCCCCACACACACACACACACACACAGACACTTCAACACGTTCAAGATGCTTGCGACACACATGTCACAAATGGGGTGGCTTGAGCTTGAGGAAAATCATCAGGTTTGGTTCTGTGTGTGTGTATGTGTGTGTGTGTGTGTGTGTGTGTGTGTGTGTGTGTGTGTGTGTGTGTGTGTGTGTGTGTGTGTGTGTGTGTGTGTGTGTGTGTGTGTGTGTGTGTGTGTGTGTGTGTGTGTGTGTGCGTGTGTGTCGGTGTCTGTGCGTGTGTGTGTGTGTCTCTCTGGCCTGTGTGTGTGTCTCTCTGGCTTGCACACACCTACACAAACACACACACACGCACACACAGGAATTTGGTGTGTGTTTGTATGTTTGTGTTTCTGGCCTGTGTGTGAGTGTGGGCGTGTGTTTTTGTGTGTGTGTGTGTGTGTGTGTGTGTGTGTGTGTGTGTGTGTGTGTGTGTGTGTGTGTGTGTGTGTGTGTGTGTGTGTGTGTGTGTGTGTGTGTGTGTGTGTGTGTGTGTGTGTGTGTGTGTGTGTGTGTGTGTGTGTGTGTGTGTGTGTGTGTGTAACAGCACTCAAAGTGTTTATGGCGCCAACTCTTAGAGACGCCGTTTTAATGGCATCTATGGCCTGCAATGTTGTCATTTATAAATGAGATGGAATGATGCAGCTATATTGCTCCAAACTCCTCTCCAGACATCGGATGGCTGATTCTATTTAAAGGTCCTATATTGAACCACAAGGTGTGAGTGTGATTAGCCATTACAAGCAGTTTTGAAAATCTGCCTCTAGTGACATCAAAAGTGGGCGTGTCCACCTAGATGTGTGCTGGATAGATCACACTCACACCTGGTGGTATAATGTGGGACCTTTAAAGCGGTATTCCCGGGACGCCAGGGAATCATCAGTAAACGCTGACCCAACCTACAAACACTGTCCGGTTGGAAGCGCACCACCGCTGCATTTATCTGCACACTGCTGAATCAAACTCCCTAATGTATTTGGCTGCGCCTCAACTCTGGCCTGAGCTGGGGCGGCCGCTGGGCCGTGCAGTCAAACACAGTGTGCTGATATGTTTTCTCCAGCCTACTGTGCGATGACGTCATAGCCACAAGCGCCAGCTCCGATACCCGCTGCTTTAATACGCTAATTGATTGCGTCGCGTCTTTCTGGCTCGGGCCCCTGCGCACGCACGTGAAGGATACGGCACAGGAGCACCGCGGGCGTTATTGAGTGTGGGTGTGTGTGTGTGTGTGTGTGTGTGTGTGTGGGGGGGGGGGGGGACAGGTCCCATTGGTATAGACGCCATATAATGCTGTAAAATACTAATCTTATAACTACAATACCATTTCTTAAATTGTATGTTTAAGGCAAAATTGTATTCACTTAAGGATTTTTTTAAAGCTTTTGTGCAACGGCTGCATTTAATCAAAGGTGGCTCTGTTCTAGTCATCCGTTCTCTAAACGGGGCCCGTCTTATTCCTAACGAACACATCTATCCACCCACGGCCCCAGAACAAACTCTGGTACTGGCTCTCCGCCTCGGCCGACCGCACCTCATGCGCACTCATGGCGTGCACTTGCTCCTCTCCTTTGTATACCTCTCCCCTCTCCTCCTCCTCAATCCTCAATCCTCCCCTCTACTCCTCCTCCTCACCCCTCCCCGCTCCTCCTCCTCCCTCTCCTGTCCCACTCACCCCTTCCCTATCCTCCTCTTTCCTCTCCACCTAACCTCCCATCTCCTCCTCCTCACCCCTTTCTTCCTCCTCCTCACATTCCCCTCTCCTCCTCATCCCCCCTCTCCTCCTCCTCACCCCTCCCCTCTCCCTCCTCCTCGCCCCGCCTCTCTCCTATGCCGTAGTCACGTGACCCGCCGCAGAGAGTCTCGCGGAGGCGAAGCTTCACAAATCAAACTCATTCAGCGGCGAGAGAAGGAGGAGAGGGAGAACCGTGAGCACGCGGAAAGCGGCGGCGGTGGAAAAAGACTCCTATCTTCAACTATCTGGAGGGGGGAAGCGCTCCGGAACCCACGGTGACCGGAGAGAACCACCGATCAACGGGGAATCCAAGGATAAGCGGCATCCGACTAAACAAGGAAAGGAGATGCGATTCTCGCGGCGGCGCGACGGATTCTGCTGTGATACCGAGCGTGTGCCCGCGAGGGGCAGGAGGAGGCTTCACGGGACGGGCGACGCGCACAGCTGTGCACCGGATTACTAGCCAGCCATGGACGGGTCTTTAGTGGCAGTGGTTCAACCCCGTGTTTGAGTCCGGGTTCTCTGAGTTAAAGGATAGGTAGTGGTAGCCCCCCACCCCAGGGGGTATCGTATCTTCCTCACCATGAAGATCGTGCTGGCCAACTTATTCGCTCTTCTCTTCATGTGCACTTGCCTCAGCGTGCTCTACGTGTGGACCACTCTGGAGAGCCGCCTGGACCGCCACAAGCGCAGCACCTTCCCGGGACCCGCGGTGGAACATCCGAGGTCCCTGCGCTCCGGCGGCCCGTCCACCGACCCCTCGCCCAAAACTTTCCGGGCTCTGCTGGCCGTCCCCGCGGCAGAGAGACTGCAGCGGCCCGCCGGGGTTTACAACCTCAACACCTCCACAGGGAGTCCGGATCACCGTATGTCATATCACGGAGATAACGAGGGGGGGTCCGCGCGACGGGCACGGGGAGGGGAGGACAGAGCGGACCGGTTCGACCCCAACCCCGTAGAGGACGGGATCTTCTGGAGCCAGCGGTTAGAGGAACAACTGTCTGCCGGCTTCACGGAGGAGCACGCCCGGGCTTGGCGCGCCCGAGCCCGGGCTCAGCGGGTGGTGCGGCTGGAGCCCGGCTGCGGCCGGATCTCCAACCAGCTCGCCACATTTTCGGACGGGACCCGTGCGTGCGTGCGCTACGGGATCAACGCGGACCAAGTGCAGGGGGAAACTTTGACGTCGTGCCTCGCGACACTGCTGGGCATCGCCAACCTTCCGCCCCTCGTGCTGTCCCAGCTTAGCGGGACCGGGGCCGGGGCGGCGGGGGGCGGCGAGCAGTGGGCCTCCGTGAGGAGGCGCGTGGAGGGGCTGCAGTGGAGCGAGCGTGCCGTGGTGTCCCTCACGGAGTGGGTGGCCAACCTGACCGGGGTGGTGACGCCCTCCCTGCTCCGACAGGAGGGTGGAGATGCTGGAGGAGGTGGAGGAGGGCTCCATCCGTTCCGCCAAGAGCTGCGGAACAAGACGAGGGCGGAGTTGTTCGAGCTGATGCAGTGGAGCGACCTGATCCTCATGGACTATCTCACGGCCAACTTCGACCGGCTGGTGAGCAACCTGTTCAGCCTGCAGTGGGACCCGCGCGTTATGGAGCGGGACACCAACAACCTGCTGCGCGCGCCCCGTGGCGACCTGCTGTTCATCGACAACGAGGCAGGGCTCGTTCACGGCTACCGCGTGCTGGGCATGTGGGAGAAGTACCACGACACGGTGCTCGGTTCGGTGTGCGTGTTCCGCCGAAGGACCGCGAGGCGCGTGGCCGAGATGAGCGCGCGGCAGGACGCGCGGGCAAGGCTGCTGGAGTTGTACCGGGACACAGAGCCGCTGGCGCCCGTGCTCGGCTTCCTCTCCGACGAGCACGCAGGGCTCCTGCAAGCCCGGATAGACGCCGTGCACAGACACATATCGCACTGTAGAGAGAAGTACGGCCGACCTTTGACCTACCCGTCACAGAGGTCTCGCCTTCCTCCCCCCCGTCCCGTCACAGAGCGTTACTGAGGTCTCGCCTTCCTCCCCCCGTCCAATCAAAGTGCGTTACTGAGGTCTCGCCTGCAAAAATGCGACCAGTTTTAATATTGTTGTGCATTGGATACTACTGTTAAAACTACCTCTTGTAAATACGTCTCTTTGCCTACACGTTATAGGGGTCATCTTTAATTTGTGGATCGACCTATAGGCCTACGCGCCCTCCCCCCCCCCCCCCCTTGCAGAAACGTCAATTCCGGAATTGGATTGCTAAAAGAAAAAAAAATGATTACAGCGAGTGCATTTTTTATGTTCTGTCGCCGCGCATTTTACGATTGTTGAAACTAATGTGTGGTTATAAATAGTGGCGGTGTTTGGTGTCATAACACTGCGCCACGTGGCCCTGGCTTAGTGCCCGTCCCTCCTGCTAAAAGCCTTAACATGAGCTCACGCTACATCGTCTTCATAGTTTGGCACATCTCTTTCCCCCTTTTCCCTTTGCTCTTTTTAACAGAAGACTGTTTTTTGCACAATTCGAATGGCTTGCTAGCGAGCACCAGTGATTTGGGTCCTGTAATATTGTGATGATGACTTGTATACTACTACTCAGCCTTAATGACTTAACGTGTACATAAACACCCATTGTATATATTGTAAAGTATACTGTAAATACAGTGCCTGTCACAATGTCCTTTCTGGAAATGTCATGCTCCACTAAGTTATGTGCATTGTAACATTCCAAGTCTCTTTTGATAAATGTATTGTAATTTAAGCCAGTCCTCGTTCCACCCGGTGTCGTGTTATTACCGCTCCTTTTCACACCTCCACAAAGTAGTTCAAGCGTCCCTCGGTGTCCGCTGGGCTAGATGAGCAGGATTGTGTGCTTGTTCAACACAGGGCCCCCATTGTGCGGCGGAAATACCTCCAGTGTGTTGCCCTGGAGACCCTTACTCACACACACACACAGCCATGGGGCGGGTTACCACAGGAACACATAATCTCCCCCTCCTCCAAACAAAAGACGCGGCCGTTGGCGAGGCAAGCGACCCGGCATAACCTCTTGCTTCTGGGGGGACAACACGGAGGTCAGATAGTGACGCCCTTGCTGCTGTGCTGAAGCGGTCATTTCATATCTGTTAATTAGTGAGAGCTGCTACAATGGAGCGCATTGTGTTCAGTGTCGCCAGTCGGTCTTCAGCACAGTGGTGTCTCATGACCATAACAAGGAATGGTGGGAATATAGTGTACCCCCCCCCCCCCCAAACACACACACACACACACACACATCCCTCCTACGCACTTATTGTATGTATGCCATTAGTTTTTAGGCAAGCGAAAAAAGAATTGCACTTATTGTATTGTTGTACTTCCCAGCACTTATTTTACGCGCTTATTGTATGTTGTACGTCCTCACCCTTAAAAATCGTGCTCAGCATTTTGTAGCATCTTATCCTATCTTTATTGTACACGCGGAATGGGTTAGTGATTGTTAGGGCTTGACACTTGGTTCTATGAACATCCTAGCTGTACCTACAGCGATATATATTGTTTTATCTCTTTCTTCAGACAAATGTAGTTATCGTCAGTCACTTTTGATAAAAGCGTCCACTAAATGCAGGAATACACTGAGTTAGCAAACAACAACATCGTTATACGAAGTGGAACGCAGAGTCAGTAAACGCAGAGTTAAACTCCTCGTTCCTCCCCTCCCCTTCAACCCATAACCCCTTTCCTCATTAAAACGAAACAGGCTTTAGGCAGGACGTTTTTGATAACCTTTTAATCCCTGGAAACCAAGGACTTAGAGGCAGAGGTAATTAGTCGCGGCGCACCTGCTGGTCACCTGTGTAATTATCTTTGGGTTTGAAGTCTGCTGCGGCTCTGGCGGCAGCCCGTTCGCTTGAAGAACTCTCGGTAGAGCATCTTTTCCTCGTTTGTTCCACCGTGAGAAGGCCAGGGCTATGTCTGGTCTGGTGCGCTTACGCCCAGACGCACATCAGAGGAGACGTCAGGGGTATAAACTTTAAACATCCGTAATGCGTTCCAGCCAGCAGCCGACGCGATGAAAACCTCCTGTGAGGGGGGACAGACTTTCCCTTTCACGGTGTGTGTGTGTGTGTGTAGAGGGCACAGGGAGGTCAGGTTTGAGATGTTTGAAGATACGTTTAGTAAAAAGAAGAAGACACAGTTTCAAATAAAGTCTGCTAATCCCTTTGGTGTGGTGTGACGGACAAATGGGCAGTATGTTGGGTTTAAAATAATGAGTGTGGAAGCGTTACATGTACATTTATATCTATGGCATTTTGCAGATGCTTTTTTCCAAAGCGATTTACAGTAAGTACGTTTGTCATGAGAAAGAGAGATAACAATATATCGCTGTCGGTACAGTAAAGATATTCATAGAAACAAGTGCCAAGCGCTAACAATCGCTAGATTAACCCATACCCCGTATACAACAAACCTAGCTAGGGTAAGTCAATCACGATGCTAAGTACTATTGAAGTACCACATACAATAAGCGTGTACGTTAAGTGCTGGTGTACGTACATTAAGTCCCAGGAACCAGACGCCCACACAAACAAAGAAGCTTGGACTGTCCCATAGGATCTCAAAAATGTTTGTCCCATGAACCCCTGCGGGGCAGCAACAGCGCTGTTCCTCAGTGTGTTTTCACTAGTCCCTAGAGCCAGGCCGACCAATGGAGCGAGGAGTGCTTGGTTGTCAGGTGTTTGGGGGAGCCAGGCACATGCCCGGGTCTGTACAGTATGCATACAGTCTGTTTACAGTTCTCCATCGATCTGTGAGTTTCTCCTGACTGTGCTGCAGTCCGGGGGCCTGCAGATAAACGACCGTCGTGGCAGCCTGCCGTAAAAAGGCGCCGGGATCGATACAAGCCCGGGCCGCGTTGTATGTTAATACGGAATAATGATAGCCTGTAGATGTGTCGGGAGGGGGTGGCAGTGAGAAGGTGTGTGCCAGGCGCCAGCGGGCTGCTGAAGGGCTGTGTTTACACCCCGACAGCTCGGTGGAACGACGCTGCATCTGTCCGGGCAGGGAGAAAAGAAAACTTTAGGAGGGAGGGATTTAGGATTCACATCCTGACACCAGAGATCTGAGACGATGCTAAGCCTGGATGTACATGTCCAAACATGACCCCACACACATGCAGGCAGACACATGCATGCCCACGCAGGCAGACACACACACATACACAGCTGTAGTTACAGTTGTGAGATGAAGAGGAGACAAAAAAAGCAAATACATTGTAATATTAGTTGATGTAATCATTTACATAACAGTGTTGTATACACATATTTATATGTGGGGTCAGGTATCAAAGCGGTCATGCTGCTAAATGATCCCATGTGCTTCTTCTTATGACTGACTTGTTTAAGCTAACCCCCACCCACCCCCAAGAGAACAAAGTCTCCCCACAGCGGCTCGGGCTTCAACAGCAATTGATCACAGACTGCGGTCTTTACCCGCCGCAGTTTGAGTCTGACTTAACACCATTCATTGAAGAGTAATCTGCGGCTGTTTAGCTCTGAAGGCTGTGTGTGTTGTTGTCCATGGAGAAAGTGTTGGTAGTTCTCAGCCTCACGTTGCTGAAAAGATATCCATAGAAACAAGTACCAAGCACTAACAATCGCTAGGATAACCCATTCCTTGTATACAACAAAGATTGCTAGGATAAGACGCTACAAGATTCAAAGTACTTTTTTTAAGAGCCAGGACGTACAGACATACAATAAGAGCCACCCTCAGACACCTTGGATCCCACTGTGCACTTGTTGTGGCTGACAATGACAGAAATGTCATGTAAACAGGAAGTGGACATGGGCTACTTCCTGTATGTGTACAGGCCACTTTGTGTAAGAACAAAAGAACAAAAAAAAATAAAAATAAGAACGTATATTAGTAAAGATAGAAAAAGGAGGAAGAAGGGAGAGAAGGGAAGGAGGTTATCTGGTGAAAGCAATCTGAAAGAGATGGGCTTTGAGGGACTGATTAAATTAAGGGATTGTGTTAGTGTTATAATGCTTTTCAAAACAGGGGCAAAAGCAGGGGCGTGCTTAAGGAAGATACAAGCTGCTTTCCTGTTTAGACAAGTGAAAGAACTTTGGAAGCATTCAAAAGTTTTGCGTAACACAGAGCATCAGAAGGAGACCTAGCAGCAGATTTTGAGTGAAAGTACACTGAAAGAGAAGGCTAAAACCCTTCCCTTGCTCGCTCCCCCGATCAACGTGTAAGATACTGAGTAGGGAACCCAGGGAGGGCCCCAACAACACAGGTAAACACTGCTTCTATTTTCCTCCCCACATTGCTGACATTCCAAAGGAGCAGAGGGTGGATCTCAACACAGAAACGCACACACACACACACACAAAAACACACACACACACCCATGCGCACACACACATGCATGCATGCACACAAACACACACATACATGCGCGCACACACACACACACACACACACACACACCCATGGGCACAAACACACACTGCATGCATGCACACAAACACACACATACATGTGCACACACACACACACACACACACACACACACACACACACACACACACACACACACACACACACACACACACACACACACACACACACACACACACATATACACACACACAACCACAGACAAGCAACCGCAACCTCCCTCAGACCAGGAACCTTCAAGTGTGCACTGGACCGGGACACAGAGCTCTACTCTGCAGTGTTAGAATAGTGGTGTTCCCAGTTCAATAGTAGTTATTGATCTTAAATACAGTTGTACTAAGTTATAGTGTGTATCCAATTTGAAGATGAACACATGCTCAACACATGGTGGTAAGGCAATCATTGCCTGGCCGTCTTTGTTACCTAATGAGGTAAGTAAGTAAGTAATGCTTCAAACTGCAACTTTTCAAACCAAAAATGGCAAAGTACAGAAGGGTTGCACAGCAGCAAGAAATCAAAACATATAAATACAAAAACATTCAGTGTTTAAAAATAACAGATGTGTACAAAAATACATCCAGTAATAAAAAACCTAAGTAGAAACAAGACCAGGACGCCACTACCAATAAAAAGCCTGTCTGAGCAACTGGCGCTTCTAACAACAGAATCTATCAACGGAACGGAAGACCGTAAACAGACAAAAACAAACCGAGAACCAATGAAACGCAGATGCACTTGTTGACGTGACAACGGTACAGAGAAGGACCCCATAATAAAAGGCATAGCCTGAAACAGGAATGCCTGAAACATTATTTCTCACATAAAGCAGGCAGTAAACACAGGAAGTCCGAGCCACTATAGCCTGCCCCACTGGGTCAGAGCTTCCCATGGGAGCCACTGACTTGTTTAATTCTGCGGGCTGGTCTCGGGAGACGTGTGTAAAGGGGAGACGGACATTATTGGCATTCGTCCATGGCTGGGCAGAGCAGGGAACTTCCTGTGAGTGACTGAGTGATTTCATTATGAAGCAAGGCACATACTGGGGGAGGTGCAGGGGGAGACGGGGGAAGTGGGGGGGGGGGGTTGGGTTCTCAGTCCCAGCTGAGTGGGCGCAGGCCAAGGACGTCTGCTAGAGGCGGGGGGGTGGAGGTGATGAGGTGCTGTGGGTGGAGGGAGTTAGAGTGGAGATGGTGGTGGTGGTGGTGGTGGAGGTGGTGGTGATGGAGGCAGTGTTGCATGTTCTGTTATGGGGTTCCAAACCTGGAGATTGCCAGACCACCTAAGAGCATTGCTGTTATTGTTAAGGACATGTGAGACAAAAACCATACATATTTCTCTGCTTATCACTTGGTACTTTTAGCTTTGCTAGTTCCTCCTTAGCTTTCTCTTTTAAATGTGATATGATGATTGTGTGTGTGTTCGGAAAGGGTTGTGGATCAGGGTTTTCTAATCAACATTTTCTATTGGCCTGCCCATCTCGAAACATCTCTCTCAATAACTCGTAACTGTCCAAACTAATTTGCTCTGACATTTAGCTTTATGAGTCCAGATTGAGAGGTACTGGCCTCTACCAGGAACGGCATACAGCGATGGATTTGCTGATAGTCAACATTTGTTTTAATGTTCAGTTACATTTCTTTTGTTTCATTGTGGCTGTAGCTTAAAGAAAACACATCTGAAGCCGGAAATAAGGAAGATATAGCTAGTGTGTCTTACAGTGATAAAACCTAAGGAGAAACAGAACACCCACTACTAATAAAAGCCTGTCTGAGCAAGTTGTGCCTTTCACAACGGAGTATAGTTCAACATTACATTTCAT
>OLKM01000098.1:443335-480835 GCA_900291075.1 Melanogrammus aeglefinus
CGGCGGTGGTGGAGATGGTGGTGGGGGGGGGAAAGGCGCCGGAGGTGCCTGAGGAGGACGGAGCGGGGGCGTTGGAGCCCGGCGACCAGCCGGCGGAGGGGATTGTGCCGGGTGGGCCGAGTCAAGCCGGAGAAGGAGCCCAGCCGGCAGCGCAGCAGGAGGCTCCAGAGGGGGCCCAGCAGGGGGACCAGCAGGAGGACACTCCGTTGACGGTGGAGAGGCTCCGCTGTCTGGTCCACGCCCAGGAGGGGACGCTCTACTGCCGGACGGACGAGAAGGTGGTGTGCGTGCTGTGCGCCCTGCAGGGCGAGCACCGCGGCCACGAGATCATCACGCTGTATGAGGCGTACGTCTGGCAGAAGGTGAGGCCCACACCCCCTCTCCCCCCCACCCCCCACACATTCCATCAGATGATGTGTTGTTATGGTTACTGGGCGCCGTGGTTAGCAAAGACGCACCCCCCCCAAAGCCATAAGACCCCTTCTGGAGGAGTTGGATGTTCTCTCTCCCGTGTTCCCGTTTTCTCCAGATGCTCCCGTTCCCCCTTCCCCGTCCCCTCCCTCACATCAATATACATGCATGTTCGGTTGATATCAGTGCCCTTGGTCAAGGCACCCAAGACCCAAGACCTCTCTTATTATAATAATGAGTTACATTTCTGTGGCCTCTTTCCCCACACTCACCCTTACCGGGCAGTAGACAGCAGAAAGCATTAGTTAAAATGTCTATTAAATTAAACCGTGACAAGGAGACAAACATGAACCCACATCAGTAGTGTCCATGGTGATAGAGCACAGTAGGCTCACAGCGATGCGGGGGGTTTAAACGCGGATGAAGAGGACTGTTAGTCCAGCCAAAACATACTTTTTTATGCAAAACATATTTTATTGGGTTTCATTTTGAAACCGGCCAAAGTGCATTGTAGAATGGCATAATGTATTCTTGTTAAAAACGGTTTGTATTATAAATACAATATGAGCTGTGCTTAATTGCCGTAGGGCAGTGCGACGCCAAGGCGAGGGGCTGTTTGAACGCAGCGGGCGGGCAGCATCGTTTGAACGACATCGATGGAAAAAAGGCGGCACAGGGAAAAAGGCAATATGGGCTCACATTCACATGATGCTTACATAGGGTTCAAATCGACGGGGGAAACCACTCTCTGCATGGGAGAGCAATTATTTACACCAGACCTACTTGATGCACGGGCTACTAGTGTTTCCAATGTACTCAGTGGTTCGTGAGAATTTTTCTTCTGGAAAACAGATTTTGTGACCGCCCACTGTGAGGGTCTGAATCACTGCTTGACACCGGGGGCTAAGTGTGATGATGCACCCGCCAACGCCTTTAAAGTCACTCTAAATGTCATGAATGACAATAAATGGATCCTGAACGTCACATGACCTAATCTGTTTGTGAGGCAGTGTCTCAACGACACGATGCTGAACGGCTTTCGAGCGAGCGATCAATAATTGCAACCTCTCACGCAATCATACGCAGATCCATCCTCTTTGGTATCACGCATGGACACATTTTGCCCTGGAAATATTTCCATATTTTCTGTATGCCCAGTTGATTTGTTGGGCCCTCAGTGTACTAATGTAGTCCATCATTCAGGATACGATTATAAAGTTGCTGCTATTGAATTAGACTTGGAAATCCCGTCTGCCGTATTAGATAGACACCGACGGGGATATTCACTTTACCAAACCTACAAATTACATTAGAGCCCGTTTAACAGGGTTAACGGTGAATAACAGCCTGTCTGCTCCACTCCAGCTCTTCGTCCCGTTTCTATTTGCATTTATATTTAGTGGCTGGCGGACACTTTTATCCAAAGTCACCCACGGTCTTTCGTTGTAGGCGGTGGACGCGAGGGTGCCTACAGGTGGACTGTGGTCGTCGGGGTTTGAACCCAGAATCTTTCACAGGTTCACCGGGAGTCCAACAACCTATCCCCCCCGTGCTACCCTGCCTCCCTTCTCTTTGAGTTCAAACCTTTTGTGAGGTTGTGCCCGGCATGCAGATAGAGCTCAGGGTCCAGTGCCCTGAGCACAGTTAGAGCTTTCCAGGTGTAGAGGTGTCCAGGGAACTGAGCACAGGTCCTTGGATGCAGCCTGAGATGAGTCAGTGGGCCTGTTTGATGGCAATTGATCCTTATGACTCTCTCTCTCTCTCTCTCTCTCGCTCTCTCGCTCTCTCGCTCTCTCGCTCTCTCCTCTCTCTCTCTCTCTCCCCCTCTCTCTCCCTCCCTCCCTCCCTCCCTCTTTCAGTCCAGGCCGGGTCCGGACATACTGGCCGAGACCAAGCTGATGGGGGAGAGGATCATGAGCAAGTGGTCTGATCCGGTGGTGAGTCTGACCTTTAACCTCTGACCTATGACCCTCTGTGTTCTGCATTGCGTTGTAACTATGTTTTCTGCTTCAAATCCTCAATGAGCATTTCAATATTTGAAAAGTAATTCAATATTCAATAGCATTGAATATTTGAATGCTCATTGTATATTTTATATTTAAAACCATGGACATCCCAAGTGCATCAGGTTGAAGCATGTCTGTATTATATTCTATGCTGACCTAAAAAGCTCAACCACAGTCAAAGGAGGAATGTTAAATGTATGAATTTGGCACACGCTACAAATGCAACACATGAAGCATCTTTTATGGACTAATTAATTGGAGTACTTTGTAATGTTTAATATCCCTCCAGCCCCCAAAGAACCAAAGCGACGCATACTGATCATCGCGTACGCATACATTTGCGCACAGCGGGACAAATTTGTGCGGGAGACGGCAGCGCTTGTGTTCACGTAGGCTCCACTTCCTCTTCTCCGTCGTCAGTGACAACACACGTCGGCAGACTTGTTCCGCGAGCTCCACTTTAATTCAGCTTGTTTACCAGGGACTCGCAGAACCCCAAAACAATGGCACCCCCTGGGGTTTATGAAGAGTAAAGGGGGCGGAAAACCGCAGATGAATGAATGTTTTTTTCTCGCTGGCGTCGGGATATAAGGCAGCAAAACTCCGGGCGACGGGGGGTTGGGGCGGGGGGTTGTGGGGGGTGTCCCCTGTGGAGAGCAGAAGCGGCGCTCGCATGCGAGCGCGCTGCGGCTCGGAGGAGCCAGGCAGCGTGGGATGGGATAAAGAGGGATTAGAGGCAGATAATGTCATAAAGGTGGCGACGGGTAAACACGACAGCCAATTATTTCAATCCACACAGTCATTCTTTCCGCCCCAATCAGGGGCCCTCGCCAGATGTTTTCTTTGGCAAACACATGATTCGACTGGAGGCTGCGGATTGATGAGTAGGCTGTCAGGGCCCGCCTCTTCGTCTCTCCGGGCCCTCTGCCGTTGTCTCCTGTTTGACTCAGCATTTCCGCTCCCAGGCTGGCATTATTATACAGGCGCATGCATATTTGTGAAATCATTGCCCTTTGATAGTTTATTTTGGTTTTTGTGAAATCGCATTTCATGCAAATGACTTTTCAGTCATCTATGAATGTCGCAGATGGTGAGTGGACCCTTGGCACACGTTTCAGCCGCCGGTCTGTGTTCTGTGTGTCCATGCACTGACCTATCGGGAAGGGGGGGGGGGGGGGGGGGGAGGGGGCGTTCATGCCTCAGGGTGCACCTTGATACGGGTGCATCGTCTCTCAATTCAGCAGCTAGCCTAACCAGCAGGGAGGTGGCCGGTCTTTTCACGAGACCTTGGAACACTGACTATATCATTCCATTACAGGGATGGACTGCAAAACACATTATAGTTCATTCAGGATGACATATTAGCTTGTGTTTGGCAAACACAATGGCTCACACAATTGTGTATGTTTGTGCGTGCGCTACATGTGTGTCTATCTATGTCGATGTCTTCTATGTCCACAACATACAAGCCAACCTATAGCTTACAGGGAGCAGAATGGGATCACTTAGTTTCCCACGCATGTTTGTGAGGAAGGCGCATCACACATCCTGAGGCGCTGGCTGGCTGTGAGAGCTTCAGGATTAACAGGATCATGAATAACTGGCTCATCTCGGAGCTAGTTACCATCTGCTGTATCTGCCATATCGGATCCCCGAGCTGCCTCTTGCTGTATATCAAGACCGTATGTCCAAACCAGGGCCAGGGCGCTGAAGGATGGGCGGGCGATTCCCCGTAGCGTGGCGAGCTGTGACCTTTTCCCTAACGGCGCGATGGGAAAGGCCAGGCGAGAGCTTTGTAATGCGGTAATGGCCGGCATAAATTTGGACAGCCCTGAGCTCTCGAGGCGCCTTGCTCACGGCCGTATTCTGGGTGAATAACCCTGGACCCGACTCCTCTCGAAACCCCTCACAGAGGATCCGCGCTGCTCTTCGCTCCCAGGACAAGTATATGTGTCAGAATGTGTGTCAAAGACCATTATGGGGATTTATCCTCACGTCTCCTCCACCCAGTCTCCGATATGTCAGGGTTCCAGCAATCCTCCTATGTTATAGCAGAACTTCAGATCCACTAGTCTGTCTACGTTACAATAGAACTCATGACCGCCAAGCAGTACTACTAAATGATAGTATTACTTCTGATCCAGCAGTCCTACTATGTTACATGAGAACCTCTGACCCAGCAGTCCTACTAGGTAATAGCAGACCTTCTGAGACAGCTGTCCTACTATGCCCCTAGCATAAACTCGTGAGACGCCACGGAGAAACCAAAACCGGCCAGGGTCTGTTACACTGTGTTTGGTCACAGAGATATTCTACCAAGAAACTCATACGAGCGAGTCGATGAGGCTTTCAGAAGACGATTTTAAGAAGGGTATTTCTACAGTGGCTCGTCCGAACAGTGTTTGTGTTTGCCATTTAATTGCAAAAATATTCCCGCCTCCAGCGAAATGTTTGGTCGAGACAAATATATGGTGACCGAGAGCGACCAGACATTTGAACTTGTCTGCCATTATTGAGACTTTTTCGTCGCTAAATGAGGTGCTTCAGACGTGGAAAGCCTGTATGAATCGTTTTTTTCTACCAGTTTATCTTTATGCAAGTGCACAAGGCAGATGCTAAAATCCACGTGCTTTCCGTTTTTATATGCACACAGTGGTATGTATGCATAGTATACTATATTGTAAGGTACAATCTTAACCCCCTCGCTGCGCTTCACTTATTAAAACTCCCCTGTTTAATTGCGTTCTTTGCCCTCAGGAATGAGGGGATTAATCTCTGAGCTCATATCTCCAGTCTGCTCGGGGGAAGGCAGCACAGTGCATATAGGGAGCGCTATGGAACTTAATGCACAGTAAATAAGTTTTCGCAGGGTAAACGCAGCATAGAGGGTGTCTGCAATTGCTGTAACGGAAGGCCTCTTTTGCAGCAACGCCTGGCTTGCTGGTCTGTCGTTTTTTTCAAATAACATACATATTTATATAAACAGTTTTGATTTTAAATATTTCAGAAAGGAATATTGATGATATTGGTAAGCTGGATATTAGTTCTATCTCTGTGATATGAGAGGGGGCGAAGTAGGTTGTGCATCCAAACCAAGATGGCAGGTACTATATTTACTGTACCCCACTCTCTGTTTTATTTACTAGCTTTCTGCCGTGCATAACATTATGCATCGGCTGACTGCCTCTGGTCTTCCTCGCTGTGTACCTACTCCTCTAGAGAGAGAGAAGCACAATATCCTGGGACACAGCCACTCGTGCATGCACACACACACACAGAGCCCAGTCTCACACACACACACACACACACACACACACACACACACACACACACACACACACACACACACACACACACACACACACACACACACACACACACACACACACACACACACACACACTCACACACACACACTGTTTAAAGACATGTGTGGGGTGCTGACTTCAGCTTTCATTCCCTTTTCCTCCTAGTATTTACAGATTAAATAAGGTGAAGGGGCTGCAAGTGTTTAAAGGTTTCAGGACCAATGAAATATATTCTGAATATGGCTTGAAGTAGAAAAAATAGTGACACTAAAATAGATGAAATTACGCGTTACTCCTGTTGAAGACCAAGGCAGAGTGAGGTTGAAACCTGGATGACATACAGCTTCGCTTCATTTGCTTTTAAGATTGGAAGTTAAAGGGAACCTTCCTCAAATAGGTTTTGTGACAATCATCCCCTCAAAGGGTGAGTTGCCAGCCAAAAAGACATGCCGTTAGTCTTTGAACGGCAAGGGATTTGTCAATTTCACTTTAAAATCTACAAGCGGATGAGGGTAGCATTCAATAGATTGGATTGCATTTGCTGGATTGGCTTGATGTTTTTCTGTCTTTTACACACACACACGCCATGATTCAAAATAAAAAGTGAATCTGCAAACATCAGACTTTCCCCAGCGTTCATTGCTTTTACCAACCAAATCCCAGTTGTTCTCTTTATCTCCAAGTGTGTAGGAGGGCTGTAGTGACACTGGTTGGAACGTATTATTATTTTGGAGGAGAAACGGTTTGCCGGGCTGCTCAGGGATTCCACCGGCATGTCTCTACCTCCTGGTATTTTATTGAGCAATGTTTTTAATATTTGCAATAGCAAGTGGGAAAATATACAATAAATATAAACAAAAAGAAGAGACTCGAAAAACGCGAGCCTGCTGCCAGTCAAGGCGCGTCGGTCGACGCATTAAAGCATTTCCGTGACGCTCTGCTGGGAACGAACGGGAGAGCCCGACCTGACTCGCATGCAGATGGCCGGGGAAGTGTTTAAGATGCCTCCCCTCACCCTCCTCCTTTCCTGCCCCGTCTCGCTCTTCATCTCCCCTCCTCCCTCTTCCTCATCACGGCAGTTTTTAAACTTTTGCTTGATTTAGGCTTCTCTACAGCTGCTTTTAAAGCCACCTGCTCCTCACACCATGGCTGGAAGCACTTTCACTTTGTTTGATTTCAATAAGAACTTCCCCTGGCTGCCGGATTCCTCACAGAGTATATGATCCCCCGTCGGTATTTAAACCATCTGTCATCATAAAGCCCGGGACTCCTTTCATATATATGGCCATCTCGTTAACTTTTCAGACTGTACTTTGTATTACTTTTGGAGGAAAAATGACCTTTTTCTGCAGATTGCTGTGACAGTGGGAGATGGATTAGAGGGCCTGATCTCAAGAGTTGAAGAATGAGGGGGGTTTTAAATAGATTCATTTGGAACGGGGCCACGGTTACCCCGGGGCAAGGACAAACACTTCCAATCCATTTACTCGAAATTTTCGGTTAAAAGTCAATTCGCACACCAGCACGATGGGGAAATGCAGATTTTTTTCCACGCACAAATCTAACGCATTTAAAAGGGGAACGACAACAGAATTCTAATTAGGATATAAATGGTTATCAGGGCGTGATAACCATTCATATAAATGTTAAACAAATCATCGAGACAAAGCTTGCGGACTCTAACAGAAATCTCGGCCAATGAGAGCCAGCCAGCCGCTGCTTATTTTCTGGATTTATTTCCTTTTAATTCGTTCCAGAAAATGATGTTGCATGACATCCATTGCGATCTCGCATCATTTCATTCGATCGATTCCGTTCTTTTTCTTCAGGCTGATTTAATGGGTAAAGTCTATTTTCCCCTCTTGGCTTCGAAACCAAGTGGGGTGACCTCACCTGAGCTAGATCACTCACAACATCCCACGGTGCCTATTACATATTTAAATATATATATGTGTATGTATGTCAATGATGTACTAGAAACGTCAGTGTTTATGCTGTGTAGATCTGACATGAACTGATCTCAGATCAGGGTCTCTTCAGATTCCCATTGACATGCTGGAACTTTCAGATCTTTTCCCGCTTCGATGTTTCGGATCCCCCCCTCCGAGTACTTTTTTTTTTTATTAATCCAAGAGGAAATTGCACTCTCACCGGTGCTCTGCT
Organism: Melanogrammus aeglefinus; assembly: GCA_900291075.1. Classification (NCBI taxonomy): domain Eukaryota; kingdom Metazoa; phylum Chordata; class Actinopteri; order Gadiformes; family Gadidae; genus Melanogrammus; species Melanogrammus aeglefinus. Next base: position 451,224 of record OLKM01000098.1, read on the forward strand.
CAAAGATGGAAACATAATAGTTAAAAAATGTAGAAAATAAATAAAATAAGCAAGAAATTCAGCAACAGCAATATTCTACAATTACAGAAAAATATGCATATACACACATATATACACCAAATATAACGATGAGCTATGAAACTATAAAGTGGTTTGGATGCTTGGATATTGCCAAACACTCAAAATATAATATATCTATCTAAGTATTTGAGTTTTGTAAAGATAATCTCAAAATGCAAGATATGTAGACTCTGTAGACTCTTTAAAAACTTTGTTTTACCTGCCAGAGACTTCTTGCCTACTCTGTGTTTTTAACCAACTTCTTTCACCCCTTATGTTCTCGTGAGTAAAGAGGTTGCCTGCTGTGACTCCAGGGGCCTCAGTTGTGTTCTGGGGCCTAGTTGGGAGGTCCCCAGACGGCTCGAGGAAGATTAGCATGCATGGATGCCTCCCCCCTCATCTGCAGGGCTGATGCTAACACAACGTCTGTCATTCAGCAGACGTTCCTGGGGGCGCCTTCCAGCTATAACAGGCAGAAGCAGCCATCTTAGAAATCTGTGCCCACGAAGGGGGAAAGGGGTGAGGCAGAGACAGAGGGGGGAGGAGAGAGGAAGAGAGAGATGTGGGAGGATAAGTAGCAAATCATGCATGAAACGATTTTAATGGCTTTGAGCCACTTGTTAAACGCTACACATGATCACTATTAGGATCAAGTCCAAACAGAGAGCACACCACCGAGAATACATCTTAAATATATTCCACCCAAGCAGCCATAGGGCTCCTCTAAAGTGGTTCTTCAGGGACGATTGGTCCGTACCTCTCCATCTGAAGCCTCTCTGCCAGGAAGGAGCAGGTGGATGTAGGACAAGCTTCTGGGAACATCAACCGGCATTCTCGATGATGGTGGAAGGGGCTGACTGTTCATCAAGAACGGGGTCGACTTCTCCCTAACTTCCTGATTGTTATTCGTTTGATTCATGGATTGACGAGAAGCAGCCTAGCTTTTAATGTTCATAATTCCGTGAAATCGGGTACAAAGCCAGGAATGTCACCGTTTCTAGAGAAGGATTACCACAAAACAACCAGGTTTTATATTGAGGACAATAGCCACACTTGGGGTTAGGACTCCAGGTTGAAGAAAACAAAAGCGTCCTTTTAATCGTCCGCTCCTCCCCTTGCACTGCGCAGACCACTTCCACTCGTTTGTTCCACCTCCCGTGTTTGTGCTGATTCCCAAATCGAGTTGACTCGGAACACTGCAAGGGACTTCTAATCTCTGAACTCTTGATAACCGGTGGCGCAATTAAAAGTAGTCCAATATAAATTAGTCGGATTTAGTGGCTTTTTTAACTGGTGAGGGGAGGTGCAGCCAAGCAGATTGCCAGCCTGGCGCGGGGGGGGTGGAGGGCATGAGCCAGCGTTGTGTTTTCAGCACTGGGACGGCTGTTTACTTGAGGAAGAGGTGAGCACGTCCTTGAATACACTGGTCTGTGAGCGGGGTGTTAAACCGGGAGAGCCGGAGCGCGCTGAATACAGAGTGTGGAGTGCATCCGCTTCGGCTGTGTTGGTTGTCTGTCCCACAGCGCAGTGTGTTTCTACCTTTTTACATCCCAAATTAATCGGAGGGAAGCGGGGCTAGGGGATGTCAGGGAACGCTATAGAGTTGTGTGTGATGTGGAGTCCCACACCCATCCGGGGTGTTGCATCTTGACGTTGAGTTTGAGTCTCTTTTCGGTTTGAATTATTCCCCACACTCACATAGTAACCAATGTTTAATCTGGTGGATATATCAACCAGACGTGAAGGCTACGATTTTTTGCTCACACGTCACGTTTTTTCCACGACCCATTAAACACCCTGCAAAGGAAGTGTCGGAGAGAGTAAAGTAATTGGGAATCTTGGTTGGCAATTAATATAGGCAGGAAAGCTGGTTGGGCCCGGATCCACAGATGGCCCGTACGAGACGCGGCCCTCAGTGGCGCCACTTCACGCCATAAATTAGCACGCCGTGACGGTGCCAGTGGCCTCATTAAAACGCCTTTCACACAGAGTCTGAATACGCCACACAACTTTAAGTTCTGGCACCTATTTAGTGTTTTATTTGGTTGCCTTTTTTTTTTTTAACTCTTATCTCTCTTCTGTTTTTGTACCTCTTTGTGTCTTATCTCAGTCCTCCTTGTGTCTTTTCTTTGTGTATTTTATTATTTTTAGTGCCTTTTCAGACGTATTTACCCTCTGCTCTCTGTGGAGTTTTTCTACGGTTCTTTCTTTTCTGTTCTTTAGACGTTTCTTTGACATCTAGTCAGCCAGCAGACACGTTTATCTAAAGCCGCTTACGAGCGAGGCTGAGGACAATCGAGATTGGGGCCACGGCAAAAAGAAACTGAAAGTGCTGAACGGTCTTAGTTAAAATACATCTTGACAGCGAAAGGCGGCATGTGGTTCAGGAGGCAGAGCGGGTTGGCTTGTAACCCGAAGGTTGATAGTTAGATCCCAGGCTCCTCCTGGTTGAGTGTCGAGGTGTCCCTGAGCAAGACCAGAAGAAGACACCTCACCCTAACTGCTCCCGACGAGCTGGCTGATGCCTCGCACGCCGTCGGTGTGTGATTGTTTGTGTGAAAAGTTTGGCAACATTGCAAAGCGCTTTTAGTGGCCACTGCTTTGAAAAGCGCTATATGAATGCAGTCCTTTACCATTTGCCATCAGAGTTGTTCTGATACCGATACCAGTATCGTAAATTCCCCAGGTATTGGCGAGTATGCAATCTATGCGCCGATCTGATACAATCACATGATTAATTTACTACGCAGGCAAAGAACATCAGAAACACTACGTTGTTATGCTGCGTTCGTTAATGGGAGGTGGAAAGCGAGAATTGGAATTGCGTCGACTCTGACCTATGTGCGTTCGAGATGCCAGAAGTCAGAAATACATGGAGGCTCATGCTACATCAGTACTACAAGAATTTAAATGTTTTATTATGATTAAAGATAATAAACCATTTGATCATCAGTAAATAAACCGACTCTACATTGCTGTCATCGTAAGAGAACCCCCTGATAAAAATGAGTGCTCTTACTAGTTACAATGCTGGTTGCTGTCTCGGTATATAATCTGTATCGGCTGATAGTCAAGTTCAGGAATCGATATGAGAAAGGAAAAAATGGTATCGGAACATCTCCGTCTTTACCATGACGGATTGCAGCAAACAGGATGACCGCCATCGTTCTTCTCTCTCTCTCTCTCTCTCTCTCCCTCTCCCTCTCCCTCTCCCTCTCCCTCTCCCTCTCCCTCTCCCTCTCCCTCTCCCTCTCCCTCTCTCTCTCTCCTCCAGTTGACCACGGACGAGCTGCAGGCCTTCGTGGACACCCAGTTTCAGGAGCTAAAGCGCCTGATCCACGTCCAGGAGGCGAGGAACCGCCATCCTGGTGGACCTGAAGGAGGCCTTCATCACCGCCGCCGCCGCCGAGCAGATCGCCGAGATCACCTTGGAAACAGATCGCCTGCAGGAAGAGATGACCAGCATCTCCCAGGAGCTGAGCACGCTGAACCGCGCCAAGATGCGGGCCGACCTGGCCGCCGCCGCCGCCCCGGGAGCAGTGATCCCGGAGGGACTGAGGGAGAGGCTAGGACAGCCGGACGGACGGCCGGTAAGAAGCCCGGTGTTTGTTTGCTGTTTAGCACCTGACCCGTTTATCTAAAGCAACTTACGAGCGAGACGGCATGCGATCAGGATATAAGAGAGCTAAGAGCAAAAAGTTTGAAAGATCTAGTTTGAGACAAACCACAGCGGGATGGCAGAGAGATCTCTCTTATTATTGGTTGTGCCACAAGTTAATCCCGAAAAATAAACACGAAAACCCGTCGGAAGTTTCAATTTTTTAACGTGGTATGCCGGGGCGTCCCATGTCGCCCCTCCTTTACCGTCAATAACACGGAGCAAAGTGCTTTCTAAATCCCGCGACAATTTCTACATTTCTAAAGTTTCCCCAACACTAGAACCCAGCTGAACTGTACTGCAATGCATTCTAAACTACTAGTTATCGATTACCAGAAAGACAAGCTGAAAGTGTGGGGAAATGCTCACCGAAACGAGCTACAATCAAACCCTCCAGAGAGACGTTTCTGAGCAACGTCGCCCCAGTTTGACTGAAATTGCGCCAACTGTTCACATCCCTCCCCATCCCAGAGTGCAGTGAGTGACATCATGGTACATAGTATAGTTTCCCCGTGTCCTTGAGGGATGATTTACTGTTTAGTAGGTCATTTCTAAGCACATTCAGCCCATAAAAGCCTGCCCATGTTTGCTTTGCTGTGCAGAATGGTAATGGTGCCATCTGTGGTTGCTCAGGAAGTACAGTTATTACATGATGTCACGACTGATAATGGATTGGGTTCATCCAGCCGGCGTTTCTTTATAAAGAGATGTATGGGGGTGTACGTGCAGCATAGCACAAGGACGTTTTGGAAGGAAAGGCTTAGGGCAAGGGTAAAGGTTTGCTCAGTGGCAAGCAGGGTAACTATTCGATTAAAGCAGGGAAAGTGTTTGAGGAGTCAGCTGTGGCCGCAGGACGGGAGGTGTGAAGGATGGAAACACACACACTGGTGTTTGGCGGAGGGCTTAAGTGTTTCTGAGTTTGTCCACAAGCTATACAAAAAGCAGCTGGTCAAGCTGCCCTCTTTGCTCTCTTGCCCTCTTGTTCTCTGCCTCTCTCTTTCCCCCTTTTTCATTATAACTTTCTATTTCTCTCTCACATTCTTTCATTCATTCTTTCTTTCTTTCCATTTTTCTCTTCCTCTTTATTTATCTGTTTTTTTTCTCTTATTCTCTTCCTCTTTATTTATCTGTTGTGTGTCTCTTACTCCCTCCCTCCCTCCCTCCCTCTCTGTCCCTCTCACATGGCATCGCCGGGTCAAGGTGAGGGATGTGTTACCCTGGCGACCGAGCACCAAAACCACACTGTTCACTCCTCCTTCCAGACGAACCCGTGCTCACAAACACTCGTATCGATGTCTGTGCCCTTGATACACCAGCCGTAAAGCTCTCAGATTAAAGCTAAGAGCCAGGGAATCAGGGGGGCTGTACAACTCGTTGGGTTGGTCCTAACGAGGGGAGCGCATTGGGAAGCAAGTGTATTCTGAGCGTGCTGTTCTGTTCACTGTTCTGGGCTAGGCACCGATCCATTCGGCCTGAGTCTTTACTGATCTGTGTGCGTCTCACCGGCTCGCCTGCTGGTTGATTGCACAGAGTGTGCAGTACGGTAACACTTCATCCTCTTCCCCCCCCCCTTTCACTTTAAAAAATCGTACTCTTGAGTCTTCCTCCACGCCCCTTCTCCCCGGCCTCTTTAGCTGGGTGTGATTCGCTCTCCCTCTGCGGCCCTCCGCATCGCCCCCCCCGGCTCCCCAAGACTCGATTTAATCTATTTACAAAATTGGGCGAAAAACGACTGCGACTCCGTGGCCAAGATAGCGAGAACTACTTGGTATGCATATGTTTAATCTACTCGTACACATATACACACACACATACGTGCACAAACACGTACACATGCACACACACACATACACATACACACACACACACACACACACACACAGAGTGGGGCGGTGGAGTGGTTTTAAAAAGCCTGGGATTAATTCCTTTCCCCTGATTATGATCCATTATTCCCGCTTCAGAACAAACTGTATAATTAAGGTGATTGAACTCGCTGGAGGTCAGGTATACAAATCACTGTGGGTTCGCTTCATTATTTCCATCCATCATTCATTAATTGCCGTGCGGGTAAACGATTGTAGAGAAACACTCTCCACGCTTGGGTTTCGTACACACACCGAGCTGTGTCGTAAACACAGCGTCCCTGAGCTAAGTGAAAAAGTGAACTAGTCGCGGTGGTGACTCTTGAGTGTGTAGACCACGTTGTCGAAGCACCCTTAATCTTCACCGCCTCTGTGCTGCCAACCATTTCACGAATGTGTCATTAAATCATTGAAAAATAGCAGCTGTAAACAACCAGACTGTTTGTTCTTCTAATTGCGGACGGCTGAGATGACTCCACATAAATGTGTCAACAACCCAAATGTGTTTGGGCAGAGCACCTGTATTTTGTATTATGAGATACCTGAATAAACTGTGTGTGTGTGTGTGTGTGTGTGTGTGTGTGTGTGTGTGTGTGTGTGTGTGTGTGTGTGTGTGTGTGTGTGTGTGTGTGTCAGTGTGTGTGAATGTGTGTGAGTGAAAAGTGCATTAGAACAGGGTTTTCTTTGGACCGAGGGGAGAGCAAGCCACACCTATGTGCTGCATTTTCTTTTTTTAAAAAATAATATAACCCTGCTATGGAATTAGCTTGAAATTCTTTCGTCTTTCTTCACTATAGTGTTATCTTTGCTGGTAATGCTTGGAAGGCTGAAGCCATTGTGTATGAAAGGGAGATGCTAGGAAGAGTAGTATCACAATGGACAGAAAGCAACAACTTTAATGTTGGTTTGGTCCAGGTATCTCAAAAGGTCATGCTGGGAACAAATATGTTTTTATAGATTTAGCGATTTCTTATTTCGGTTGAAATATATTGGACTTAAATGTTGAACTTTACATGCTGGTGTTGGCGTTATGGAAGGCGGGAAGAAAGGCAACAAAAGAACTTTAGATTTGTCCTTTTGGACTTTCTCACAAATTGACTTCTGAGCTTATTCAAGTGTTTCACTCGAGCACTCATGTGAATACAAGTAATAAGTTCAGTGTTTGAGGCCACATTTGAGCAGATATTTCCCCAGATCTGAGGATAATTGCATTAATATCAAGGTCCCCAACAGTCAGACAGTGAGTTCTGCCATGTCTGTAATCCTTAGACGTGTCTACCTCTGCATATGAGGAGATCATAAGAATTAATATCATATTTTGGGATGTAATCAAAGGATTTGTTGTACAGAATTGCAACTGTGTAAATAGTGATCTGTGTAAACATTTAAATCCAGCAATTTAGAGTTACCTAATTCTATACTAAGGGTCATGCACAAATCTTTGATTTGGATTAAAAATACAGGAATAACCAAATTTGAATTTAGCAACTAATTTAGCAATTTAACAACCACATTTTTATATATAGGACTTTCTATCTCTCTATCTGTCTCTCTGTCTCTATCTCCTGTTTCTGTATCGTAAATATAAGCAAAGCAATTGTCAAATGCCCTTACTTTAAGTCGCTTTGGACAAAAGTGTGCAGAATACATGGAATATACCGGATTGTTTACCTTTTTCAGTCTGAACATTTTATTTATGGTTTGCTGTCGGGACGTTGAAGAGTTTATCAACGAAATTGGTTCTATGCTTCTAGAATAAACTGTGCTTCTAAAATAAATTGGCCAACCATACATAATATCTGCCAAAACAATACCGGCTAACTGCGTCATGATTCCAAAGGCAGTGCACTGGGATTCTAGCACACTACCCTCCCCCCTCCACAGTGATTTCCCCCCGAATAGAGAGCCGGGCCACTAGCACATGAAAGGGAATTCATTGGACAGGTACAGCGCCATGGCAACGGAAGAGAAAAAAACAATTAAAAATTAAATATTACGATCAAGCTATTCACCGGGAACCTGTGAACACTGCTCTTTTATTGGAGCAGAAAGATTAACCTTTTATTCCTTCTTCCCTCCCTCCTTCTCTCCCTCTCCAGCACGACGTTGAGGCCAGACCGAGGTAAGACTGCCACGGTGATGATTCATCGTTGTTTCACTGCCACAGTTGCTCTGGGACGCCATAAACCTTTAAAACAAGCTTAGCCCGGATGGCTAGTTTCATCCTGCTATCCCCTCAGACGTAAAAGAAAAGCAGGCGTCGCAGAGTAAGAGCTGTGTCAATACCGGTGTGGAGATCAACATGGCGTCGATACCGGGCAGACGCCGCTCATAGTATGGCCGTAACTCTACTCTCCCCCAACGTATTGATATTGAGGAAACATGACCTACTTTTCCAGCGTTATGTCTGCTCCACTGACGGGGCAATGCTACAAGTTTCAGATCATTATTCTTCGTCTCTTCTTTTGTGCGGTCTTCTTTGTGTTGCTGTGACACGTGCATCATTATCAACTTATCGTATCTGAGAGAGCAGTCGACTCTCATTTCGCCCAGCGTCGTCTCTGCTGTTCAGTGACGCGGTGCGCCCGGCTGCTCGCTGACTGCCTGTGACTGAGGGATGGTAGCAGTGCTCACTCAACCCTGACTAACCCTGGGAGTGTGAGTGGGCCTAGAGACACTTCTTGTGAGTTTTTTTTAAATCAAAATCGCACAATGTCGACCATGCCCCCATCAACTGTGTGTGTGTCTGTGTGTGTGTGTGTGTGTGCGTGTGTGCGCGTGCGCGTGTGCGTGTGCGTGTGCGTCTGCTTCTAACTGTGTCAAACACACTGTAAAATGGATATTACTGTGCTAGCCTGGCCCACATTGATCGGGTGACACAGAAAAAAGCCTCCCCAGCTCTCCCCTCTTTCCCCCTTCCAGGCAGGGGGAATGATGACATGTGGCCTGTCTCTCTCCGGGCTCCCATTGCAAGAGATTCCTCCCATCTGTCGCGCACACACACACACACACACACACACACACACACACACACACACACACACACACACACACACACACACACACACACACACACACACACACACACACACACACACACACACACACACACACTGTTTATATCAGAAACACATGCAAACACAGTGTGGTTGTGCGTGTGTGACCAAGTATCTCTACACCCACGGGTTGTCTAAACGCATCAATGCTTGTTGAAATGGGCGACAATTGGACTGGAACTGTTGGATGCAAGGATGGATCATAATGGCGATTGAACAGTTCTAAAACGTGACGCCTCGTGCGGCACGCCACGGCTTTGTTGTGGTTAATTGTTCCGTTTTAACATCCAGCGTTAATTTCCCTCAGTCACATCCATGCACTGAATGAATCTCTGAAAAACCGCTCCATATCAATCTTGGCATAATGGATTCTGATTTCCACCCGCATGATGTTCACACACATACGCAGGCACACACACACACACATACACAAATCGACACACACAGGCACACACACACACAGGCGCTCCGGCATGTACGCAAAACCAGACGTATTCCAGTCCCATTTGTCTCCGGAGCGGTAAAAAAACCTCTCTTTCGTCGGTTAGACGATATCTTTGAAAAGGTTGGATTTGAGAAACACATTCCCCTGTCCTCCCATGAAAAGGCTTTGATGTGAGGGTTTTCAGATTGGACAGGATGTACTCTCTTACTCCAGCTTTTGCTTACAATAAATCTGCCTTCCCTGACCTCAAACACACACACGCACACATAAAACACGAAGTAAAACATAACGGACACTCACTCATACACTAACACACACACACACACACACACACACACACACAAGTGCACAACGCACACTCAATCATACATATAACTCGAATTCAATCGTTCACACGCACACACACATGCAAGTACATATACACACACACATACACACACTCTCGTTAAACCCGTTTCCAAGGGTACCACGAGGTTCTGCGCTGCGGCGGCATTTGATCTTCGGCTTCGGTTTTTTATTAGCGCAGGAAGTCATGACCCGCGTGGCACGCTGGGCCAACATGCAGCCGGCTACGCCGAAGCCCGCCTCCTCGCCTCCGCACTCTGTGTTCCTCGCTGCTCGGTGAGCAGCAGATGGCCGTGGACCCGGCCCCCCACCCCCCCCCCCCCCCCCCCCCCACACACACACACACACCCCCGACCCCACACCCACGTAGGAGGGGGGGGGGAGTTAATGGCCCGACGAGGCTCAAGGTCACCTCCTCCATTCGTGCTTTAGCATGGTGTTCCGGAGCGTTTCAAAGCCACATGGGAGGATGCCGCCAGCGCGACTGGGATACATCTCATTCATGGAGGTATCTTTAGTTGACTTGAGGTATTCATAAACGTAAAGTTATATGTTTCTAGATTAGTTTGGTTCATTTGTTCTTTTGATTCCAAGGCTCCCCCAGCACTAGTATCTGATAGTTATTGTTATGCTGCCTCGGCTTGCTTCTATTTCTGTAAATTGCAGCCGATTCTAAAGACCTGCATTTCCCTCGTTCTATTTAGATATCACATGTTCATAATGAAAAACGTGTTCATAATTATAATTAGTTTTAGTTAATTTGTTTTAATTGAAGTCAAGGAACGAGTGCGTTGCAGAGAACACGCATAGTTTTCATTCACAGCCATGATTTATAGATGGGTGCGTTCTGTTAACATCAGGGTCTCTAAACGCTCCACCAGAGACTGAGGACAGCCTCCAAGGTTCCTGTGCTAAAACTGGATGGAAACAATTAGAGGGTTGAAGAATGTCTAGTCTTTAGGGCGGTCCTCCGTATCGGGCGGGGTGTCCCCGGCTGTCCTGCACATGTGTGCTTGTAAACCCTGCTGTACTGTACTCTGCTGGGTAAAAACATTCACCTGGAAAGCCTTCATTTCACCAATCTTGTGGCCTGAGCGCACATTCGATGAAGCAGACTCAACCTTGCGCGAGACATCCATTTACAACGTGTTACAAATTGATTTGCTATATCGCCCGTTTCTTTCACTGTGGAGGAGAATGGGGGGAAGCATTGCCTGTCCAACATCAGGGCGTAGATCTGTCGGCGTGTGCTCTCCCCGCTGTTCAAACAACTAGTCTGAATTTAGAAGTCCCCAGACATCCAGTGGGCGGCGGTGAGATCTCCCATCGCCTGGCAGCGCTAGTAGGTCCAGGTCAGGTGTTCCGGTTGTCCTTCCCTCAGCACACATCACCAAGCAACAGCTTTGTTAATTGAATCCACTGTATGATATCACATCGGCGCAGAGAGCTCCGACGGTCCTGATGTTGCAGTTTCTGCACAATACCACCCACAGCATGGCACCTTTTCACCAGCGGGGGTTTGTAAAGCGTGTTGAGACGCGGAGCGTGTGAGAGCAGAGAGTCAGTCATTCTGCCTCACCGCTGCAACAGGGGGCTTTATAATAGGATACAGAAAGTAAATTGATTGTGGCGCACAAACACTAAGCCGCTCTGTCTGAGCAGCGCTGTCACACTGTCACGGAGAACGCGTCCCTGTAAGGAGCTAATCCCGCCGCGTCAATACGTCCAGCCAAGCCCCCCCTAAAGCCGCCGCCGCCGCCGCCGCCGCCCGTCACCGCCCGCCACCGCCCGCCGCCGCCACTCCGACAGCCCGCCAAGGTTTACCCTCTGGTTAGCCCCGGCATCCTTTTCCTCTTCCTCACGCTGCCTGAACCACACGCCTGCCTCGCTAGTGCTACATCAGCCCTGTGTGTGTTTGTGTGTATGGCGGAAGCAGTGTTCCCACAGGAAGCCTCATGGAATCCTCTTCCTTTGTGATGTGTGCACTCACACCCTGCAGTAGAGGGAGGCAGGGAGAGACTGAGTCAGAAAGAGAACCACACTGAGAGAGAGACACACACTGAGAAGGAGACCCACACTGAGAGAGACCCACACTGAGAGAGACACACTGAGAGAGAGACACACTGAGAGAGAGACACACTGAGAGAGAGACACACTGAGAGAGAGACACACTGAGAGAGAGACACACTGAGAGAGAGACACATTGAGAGAGAGACACACTGAGAGAGAGATACACACTGAGAGAGAGATACACACTGAGAGAGAGATACACTGAGAGATACACACTGAGAGACAGACACACTGAGAGAGGGACATACACTGAGAGAGACACACACTGAGATAGAGACACACACTGAGAGAGACACACATTGAGAGAGAGACCCACATTGATAGTGACCCACACTGAGAGAGACAAACAAGAGATACACACAGAGATACACACTGAGAGACGCACACACTGAGCGAGAGACCCACACTGAGAGAGATACCCACATTGACAGAGAGAGACACATGCACACACAGAGAGACACACACTGAGAGAGACACACACCGAGAGAGACCCACACCGAGAGAGACACGCACAGAGAGAGAGACACACACTGAGAGAGAGACACTGAGAGAGAGACACAAACTGAGAAAGACGGTGACTGTGATGACAGATTGAAGATGTGATTCCATCTGCAGTGTCTGCAGTTATTTTGTGACACATTTCCATCCAACACTGTACACGGGGGGGGGGGTTAGGGTTAAGATTTACACCCTGATCTCCCTCTCCCTGCGGGTACACGAAGCGCACGCCGCAGCACCAATCACTCCCTGCGGCTGCTCGATGACATCACTCTTAAGTGATTCCAGGGGGCCGCCCCGTCTGCCTTAATGGTCGAGGGGCCCGGAGCCAATAAACTAGAGGTGTGTGGAGAGCGCCGACCCCACCGCCCTCCCAGTCGATACCGCTCCCCCCCTCGCCTCGGACACCAGGGAACGGCTTGGATTGTTGCGCGCGGGGGGGGGGGTCCATGGGGTCACATGACACGTCGTCCAAACCCCCCTGCTTAGCCAGAGCGATGGCGATGACGCCGTTTGACCGGCGCATAAATCACGCGGGGTAACGACGCTCGCGTGATAGGCCCCACACGGGGCAGCGCGGCGCTGCTAATTCCGATAGTGAGGCGCCGGGAACGCCGCCGTCATCACTCAGGACCCCCCCCCTCCTGTATGGATTTCCCGGGCGCCACGCTAAGTATACGGAGTCACTGTAGTGTGCGCTCTCTGCCTCGGCACCCTCTCTTACGTATGACTGGTGAGCCGTATCTGGACCAGGACATGCACACGGTTACCGTGCACTAGGGCTGGAGTCATCTCGGGTGTCTCATTAGTGCTGCGGTACACGTATGCAGTCCTGACATTAACCATGACACATACACATACAGATGCGTATGCATTTGCATACATAGACACATGCATACGCATACATACAAACACACATCAATTCACTCATACATTCACACACATGCACACTCACACAAAATCATACGCACGCCGCACGCACACACACACACACACACACACACACACACACACACACACACACACACACACACACACACACACACACACACACACACACACACACACACACACACACACACACACACACACACACAGCTGATGCACAGTGCACCCTATTGTCAGCTTGGAGAAGTACAGTCTGTCACACCTTGTTTGTGCCCTCACTCTGTTATTGCTACGTTGTCGTTTGTGGTTTGTTGTTTAGGTATGAATTTTGAGGCAATAGGCAAGAGAGGACATAGAGAGAGAGCGTGTCCTCCCTTAGTCACTATGAGCGAAGAGACAGGAGGACAGAGAGAGAGAGAGGACAAAGAGAGATTGAAGGAGGAGGAGAGAGAGAGAGAGCAGGAGGACATGGAGAGGGAGAGAGACTGAGAGGACAGAGATAGAGAAGACTGAGAGGACAGAGATAGAGAAAGACTGAAAGGACAGACATAGAGAGAGACTGAGAGGACAGAGATAGAGAGAGTCTGAAAGGACAGAAATAGAGAGAGACAGAGAGAGGGAGAGCAAGAGAGAGAGCAAGAGGGGTGAGATGAACACAGCCTGGAGCTGAAGGGAGGAAGGGAGCTGGCTTTCTCTTATAAAATATTTATAACCCTCGACGGGGAAGAAGAGCACAGGGCTGCTTGTCTTTCCTCCCTTCCGTGTCGTTGTGTGTGTGCGTGTGTGTGCGTGTGTGTGTGTGTGCATTTGTCCCTGTGTGTTTGTCTGTGCATGCATGTGCATTTGTTTGTGCGGGTTCATGTGCATTTGTCTGGCCGTGTGCATGTGTGCTTGTCTTTGCATGTGCGTTTGTTTGCGTGTGTGTGTCTGTGTTTGTGCTTTGCGTGCGTGTGTTTGTCTGCGTGTGCATGTGCGTTTATCTGTGTGCGTCTGTGTGTGTCTGAGCGTGTGTGTTTGCCTCAGCATGACCTAATTTAATCTGTAACGAGTAAGTGTCTCCTTTTATTGAGATATCATTGCATGTATCTGTATGTGTGTGGACGTCCATGAATGTGCTCCCCCTACGCTGTTTTACTCACCCTCTCTGGTGCGGACCTCCCCCCGCCCCCCTCCTTAATTTATCAGGGGGTACATTTGAACTCTGCCCCGCCCACCTCCGTGTACAGTGCTGAAGGCAAATGTCTCTCGTGCTCACCTGTTTTACATAATTACTGTCTGTCATACCCTCCTGTCTCTCATACACTACTGTCTCACATACAATGCTGTTTATCATACACTCCAGTCTGACATTACGATACCGTTTCTCATACTCTACTATCTCGCATTCACTATTGTCTCTCATACATTACTGTCACTAATACATTACTGTCTCACATAATAACTCAAAACACTGGAGGTTAAAGTCACATCTTCAAACTGTGCCTTTGAATGGCAAGAGTTCCTCAATATTCTATCGCTCTCTTGCTCGCTCGCTCCCTTATGCATATTTCGGGGGTGCCCAGCTCCTACCATAACCTCTGAATACTGAGACAGCTGAATGCTCCGACGCATCAGAACTTAAACATCCAAGTGGTAAAAGCTGACAGACGTGCCATCGGTGCAGTATTCTTTTAAACCCTTTTGTTTTCAAACAAAAGGGTTTAAAGAGTTTTCCTTATCTGCGAGACAGGTGTGTACAGTGCGAGTGACTGTGTTTGTGTGTGTGTGCGCAGCTGGCCTGCCGTGATTACAAATAAGTCATTTTTTTCACCTTTTTGGAAGTTCATGTGAATACAAATTAGACCTTCTCAATTCGAGTTGGGGTCGTTTTAGTCCATCATACTTTTACTCTTGTCCTTTCGTCCCTGTTTAATAAGGGTGGGGGGTGTGGCCTAACATCAGCAGTCAGTCCAAGAGGGGCTGACCTGGGAGCAGCCTGGCACCAGTCCTTTATTAGAAACACCACACTAAACCACTCTACCTGATGCCCCGTGAAGCTAGCCCACGTGAACGCTGGCTCATCACGTCTGTAAACCAGGGTTAGTCACGGGTCAGTACCCGGGTACCTATAAAAACAGAAATAACAAGGTCTTCATGTTTTCCACTGGGTCAGGTCTGGGGACGGTCTGAGATGTTTGTCTAGTGATTTCCTGTGCTGCAGAAGGCACCACAGCAGGGTTTCGGAAACTCAAACAGTTTCTCCTTCTGAAATGAAGCTAGTGACACATAAATGTGAAATTTGTGAGCTGTAAAGAGAGCGCGGAAGAGAGTGAAATTACATTTTATTTTTATAAAAAAGGTCCACTCTCGGCTCCATCCCTCCCTACGTTTCTCCCCAATTTTAAAGATTTGCATTTCACGCAGCTATGATTGACAAGCAACCTACACTGTCCCAACCAATCAGGGAAGAGATGCCCGGCCTCATGGGTCAGCTATGAGCCGGGAGCGGTCTGAAATCTAAACTGGCGAGACGAGTGACAAGTAGAAGCAGATATTCTCAGAGCGCATTCCCCTCATTAGATGCTGATGGATTTTCGGTGGCCGTTCCTAACAAATTACCCCTCAAATAACGGCTCTTAAATCCTGCAGCACCTTTTACGTTGCCGTTGATGGATGGTATTCTAATTAAGTTTGTACATGGTTGTTCCAGAGTAATAGGGGAGGACACCGGTACTGCCCAGCGAGATGTGTTGTTACTGGGTGATAGAAGCGGATGTGGTCTGGAGGGACTGGAGGTGTAGGTGGAACGGGGGGGGACGATGGTAGCACTCACATGTGCAGCACAGAGAGAGGTTAGACATGGAAGGGGGGACGGCTGTGTCAAATCACAGAAGATCTAGGCCTGACCCGGGCCTGCCTTGCTTTCTCTTTCAAGCGTTTTGTGTGTGCTGGTACTCGCAACACAACCAGAACGAAAGCAAGGTTTTTGACAAGGGAAAATCCTCATGCAGTGTTTTTCGGGGTTTGTATGGCATGTAAATCGTGTCTTCGGTGGATGTCAGTATTCAGAGTTGGCTGGTGGAGAGTGCTTGACTTCCGATTTCTCTCCCTTGTTGACGAGTTAAACAAAGTTTGTTCTATTTCCTGGCACATCGGGGCTCGTAGCAGAATGTTCTGGTGATGGCGTTGGTGTTTTTGTCTTGTTACTGGCTGCTTCATCGTCGTCCCCAGCTCCCCTGGAGGGTGGAGAGACACAGAGTACAGTACATGGCATATACTGAGAGCCTCTCCGGGGCCACAATCACACACACTAAGTTTCTTGACAAGAATGTGTTTACGTCGTTCGTTGTAGCAGAGGGCCTGAGTGAATAGTCTCTCTCCGGCTGTCGCTCACTCATGCTCTCTCTGGCTCTCTGTCTTGCTCTCGCTCTCGCTCGCTCTCTCATTCTCTTTCTCTCTCTGTTTTGTTCTATCTAGTTCTGTCTATCCCTGTCTATCTCTATATACTTCTGTATATAGATATATACAGAGAGCTATGAGAGATATATAAGATCCATCCGATACTGCAGATTATTAGATTAGGGACCGCCGGGAGACACAATCTGAAATTCCTTCTGACAAGACGTCACTGTCACGGTCGTCCCCTTGACAGGTGTTGAAGATGCGTTCATGATTGTGTCCGGGCCCCGGCGCGATGCCTCCACGTGCATGTTGTACATGTCCTGGCTCGTCCTGGCTCGTCCTTTATTCATGACCGCCCCCTCCTCGCTCGGATATTACCTCAAGAGTCTTCGCTTCTGTTCGCCAAATGAGCCAGCCAGCCTTCTCTCTCGCTCTTCTCTCTCGCTCAGGTCAATCTCGCTTTGACTTGACTTGCATTTTGGCCTTGATGTAAAAATAAGCAAGAGGTCCTTCCCTCCAGATTTGACACGGTAAATAGATGGCGAGGCCAGGCGGAGGGGATAGTGTAGTGGTTAGGGTGGTTGACTCTCAGCCAAAAGGTTCTGCGTTCGATCCCCGAAGTTCACGGTCCACCCGATGGCCTCTTAGAGCAGGATGACCCCTGACCCCTACCTGGTCCTGATGGGCCTGTATCTGCAGTCGCTTGACAGGAACGTCTGCTAAATGACTAAAAAAAATTAATTTTAGTCTTGGCTTGGAGTTGGTTCCGCTGTCTCTCTCTCTTTCTTCCTCTCTGCCTTCTCTCACTCCCCCCCCCACCCCTCTCTCCTTCTCCTTCTAATAGAGTTTTGGTCACGTGCAAACTTGTCGCACTGAATCCACTGTGAAATGCTGTGCCCTGAATCTACATATCTCACGTAGTCACACCACACCACACAACCGTGCAAACGGCGCAGACACACACACAGTCCACACACACACACACACACACACACACACACACACACACACACACACACACACACACACACACACACACACACACACACACACACACACACAGCAAAAAAGGTACCCCCAGCGTGAATACACATTCATCATTGTTTCTCACATAGCAGGTAAACTAAACCGAGAATCCTATGAAACACACACAAACAAACACACCTCCGATGCAAACTCTTTGCTCTGATAAGTATGCAGCTATGGCAACACTTGAACTGTTGAGACAGAAACACACACACACACACACACACACACACACACACACACACACACACACACACACACACACACACACACACACACACACACACACACACACACACACACACACACAAAGCTGTGTGATAGTGATGATGAATCAGAGTGTTCTCCAGCCTCTGGCCCCTGCTGTGAACAGTAACCACAGAGACATCGCATCGTCACACTGCCAATGATGCCATGTGACCCTGCACCCCCAGACTGCTCTCGCAAGCACACACAGCCCGTCTCCCAGCAGGTGTTGACTGCCTTCACACTGTGTTAACACGTCCGCGGGAGACCACAGTTCAGAGAGCCAGAGACGGCAGCAAACCCTGTCTCTGTCTCTGTCTCCCTCTCCCTCTCTCTCCATGTCTGTCTCACTCACTCACTCACTCACTCACTCACTCACTCTCATCCTCCCCCCACTGCTGTGTGAAAATGTCTGTGTCATGACTGCCCTAAAAGCAGCCCCACGCCATGCAGGCGTCGGCGTTGCCATGGAGATTGAAGGCAGGTCAGCCAGGAAACATAAAAACTGAGACTCCGAGGCGGAATTGCATTGTGTAGCTTGATGTTGGCACCGGCTTTGTCTGGTCGTTACACTTGAGTAACGATGGGACTTTTTTTCCTTCTTTTTTTTTTGCCTTGCCATCGTTTCCCTAAATGGGCTTCCTGTCTTCGACTGCGATGGAGTCCTTCAGCGGCCCATCGCCCACGGCAGTTCACAGGCATCGCTGATGGATGCGTTATGGCGCCGCATTAGTGAGCGTGGAGGTTTATTAGCTTGTCTGCGCCGCGCAGAACAGGGAGACTGTAGTTTATGGCTCGTTCTGCTGCATGGTGGCAATTACTTTAAATTTTTCAAATTGTTCTTTTCACTTTCATGGTTGTACATATTTTCACATCTTGTGTTACTGTGCCAATAAAACACATGCTATGTGTTTAAAGTTACTTTCAATACTTCTCATAGGAGTCGAAAATTGCTTAATAGTTTGAGGATGCCTTAAGTGGTGTAAATCGCCCTTGAGCATGACCTGTGATGCTACTGCAAGCTTCCAACAAGCTTTCATCAACATGCGTGGCCGAGAAGTGAGTATGGGTTGTGACAGACGGCAGCGGGGCCTTCCTGGACTGTCTCTCTCTCTGGGTGTCCTTCACACTGATTGGCTGACAGGAGCGGAATCAGTGGGACGCAGGCGCAGAGAGGGGCTGATGAGATGGATGACAGCTGGCTTTCCCTAATAGCCAGGCTGTTATACACACATTCACACACACTCACACACATGCACTCGCACAAACTGAATATCCCCCCCCAATTCTCTTTCCTGTCTGCTTTCTCGCCCATGTCGGTCTCTGACAGCGGTCTACTTGACTGACAGGCGAAATGGAGACTGGGCCACTCCGGCTTTGATGCCTGGTTGGTTACACGCGGAACTGATGAAGGTCAGCACATCTGCCCTTCGGTTGCTCCAGATTACAGGGCTCAGCGGGAGAGCTGGGTGGGGGTGGTGTTATGGACCCCTATGGTGCTCGCTGTGGTGGTGGTGGTTGGGGTGGTGTTACGGCGCTTACTGTTGTTGGCGGTGGTGCCGATACCCTGCAAGCTAAAGCCTGGAGGGAAGAGGCGGAGGAGGAAGAGGAGGAGGAAGAGATGGAAGAAGAGGAGGAGGAAGAGGAGGAGGTGATGAAGTTAAAGGAGGAGGAGGAGGAAGAGGAGGAGGTTTTGGAGTTAAAGAAGGAGGGGGAGGTGTTTGAGTTGGAGTTAAATGAGAAGGGAAGTTTGGACATGAACACAGCGTGGCGGGCGCCAGTGCGCCAGGCTGCCGGCTGTGGGGGCGCCGTGTGGCCAGTCACTCTTAATAAAGGCTGTCTGGCTGCAGGACAGCGCCGGCCCACCGCTCGCATGATTAGCCATGCAGATGAGAGCCGGAGGCGGGGCTGGGAGGGAGGGCTCCTCCAAGACTAATAGACGGAGGTATCACTGAAAGGAGGGAATTAAGAGGAGGTGGATTGCGTGAATGAAATGGGAGCAAGGGAAAGTATTAGAAGGCAAACAAAGAAAGCTCTAAGCGGCTGAATCGAATGAAGGGAATGAATTGAAGTGCAACAGTGTGGGAGTGGACTTGACCTCAGCCTTAATGAACCAACAGCGACAGTCACTCTGGTGCGGGGGCCGGGTAACCGTTGGAAACCCAGTAGAAGCTTCACTTTTTTCCTTTTTTTATCGCTGAAAAGCATTACCATCTGTATAAATGCTACACTCAGGTTAATTATTTCCCATTGCGTGCTGACTTTCAATTAATGTTGTTAATTGTGTGAAGGAGAAAAGTTTGTGATTACCACACGTGATGCTGAGGCTTCCCAAGACACAAATACATCTCTTCTCTTGGCGGCTCCTGAGACCTCACAGCCTCGCCGTGGAAACGCCCCACACTTTCTCTAGTGGCTGCTCGTAGGAGTTTACCACTTTGTCGATGGAAGTGCTTAAAACCCGGAAATGGAATTCCACCCCCAGTCCATAGGGTCCGCCAGTCCTCACTGAATGTCGATCGTCCAATCGCAAGGCCGAACGCGCTCTGCAAGAATAGCTTGTTTGGAAAAAGCGAACTGAAGTTAAACTTTTGTCCCTCCCCCTTTACTCGTGCCGCAATCCCCCTTCCCAGAATCCCTTGCCCCACGCGAGCCTGCGTCCAATACAAAGTGGATGGGAGGCAAGGGCCACACTCCAGGCCTTGCGGTTGGTGGCGATGAGCCGTCAGAGTGAAGCTGGCCGGAGGTCCTTGGCTGCAAACCAGAGCAGTTGGATGGAAATGGTCCAGAGTCACAAACACTTTCAGAAGCATCGTGCAGGTTTATGTACTTCTAATTGAATGAGCCATTTTTCTTTAATGGTTGATTGAATGATTTTTAACCTGACGCCCTCTTCCAAGTGTCCGGGCCTGATCAGCGCACGTTGTCCGAGCGCACGGAGGTCTGGAGCTCAGGCAGCGGGTGTGAGGTTGTGAGCGGGAGAGAGTGAAGGGGAGTGGGGTGGGGGGGGAATCTCACCTGGTAGTGCTGAAGTGCCTGCGACGAGCGAACACTGGATGCTACCTAACTAACCCTGTGATTAGCGTCGGCTGCTCTCACCGGAGAACGTCTGCCATGCATATCTGATGTTGGTAAACCCGTGGCTTCCCCTTGGAGAGGCGACCGCAAGGATGAGCGCGTTCCCTGTGCCTCTCTCCCCCAATACGACGGCACACTCGTAATTAACAAGGCGTTTGATTCCTGCGGTGTGCGTGCACAGTGTTGCGGCATATCTCTTCAATTAATTTGTCAATTTTCCCCTCGGTCGACGCCGGGATTGTTCAATCACTAAATGAGCCAAATAATGATCGAGTCTCGCGGTTAATGCTCCCGTCTCCATGGCTTTGTCTCCGTGACTGCGAGCCGGTGAAGCAGCAGGTAGTTCCGTCGACGCCACACAGATGTTAGTATCGATGTGCCGCCCTGACAACATGCCGTCGGTGCAGACGTGCCGGTGGGATTATTCTGGTGAACAATCGGCGTAACAGCATCAGTCAAGCCTCAGCTATCTTCCGGGCCACTCGCCTGATGATGGCATTCCCGCGCACCAGGGCCCATCCTGATGACGGCGCTCCCATGCTCCTGATGATGGCGTTCCTATGCTCCAGGGCTCCGCCTGATGACAGCTTTCCAATGCTGCAGGGCTCATCCTGTTGACGCGTTCCCGTGCTCGATGACTCCTCCTGATGACTGCGTTCCCATGCTCCAGGACTCATCCTAATGACGGCGTTCCCATGCTGCAGGGCCCATCCTGATGGCGGCGTTCCCATGCTGCACCTCCTTATGACGGCGTTGCCGTGCTCGATGGCTCCTCCTGATGGCCGCGTTCCCATGCTCCAGGACTCATCCTGATGGCGGCGTTCCCATGCTGCAGGGCTCCTCCTTATGATGGCGTTGCCGTGCTCGATGGCTCCTCCTGATGGCCGTGTTCCCATGCTCCAGAACTCATCCTGATGACGACGTTTCCATGATGTAGGGCCAATCCTAATTATGGCGTTCCTAAGCTCGAGGGCTCCACCTGATGGGAACACGGCTATCAGGAGGAGCCATCGAGCACGGCAACGCCATCATAAGGAGGAGTCCTGCAGCATGGGAACGCCGCCATCAGGATGAGTCCTGGAGATGGCGTTCCCATGCTTCAGGGCTCCTCCTGATAATGGCGTTCCCATCCCGCGCTCCAGGGCTCCTCCTGATGATTGCATGCCGCTCAGCGAGAGTCGACCGAGAGTCGACCGCATGGACCTTTGTTTCAAGTGGTGCGCGGACAGGGTTTTTGCCGCACGTCGAGTTCTGCATAAAGCGATGCAGGGATGCTGATAGCAGGGATATCTCCGCTGGGAGATGTTCTGTATTGCTTGATCCCCTGTGCCATGTTGCCGTGGTGATAGGGTGTATCGAACGGCCTGGTAGTCTCTCTAGTCTCTCGGCGGTTTTCTATGTGTGGCGGCGTGCGTTCTTGTTGTTTGGCCTCCATCATATCATTCCCTCCCAGCCTTTGAACAGCGTAGAGATGCAATATTGGCCTTGTGTTTTAATGTATATGTTGTTGAGGCTCTTTAGGGATCTTAAAGATACAAGATACAATCCGTTTTCGTTAAAGATGCAATGCATCATTTTCACCTCTATCTTTACCTCGGTTTTCCCATTGGATCAGGCAGATACTTGTTGCCTTTTTCCTCTAAAAGTTGTTACCATATTGCTTTTCTTTAAGTGATATGAGTACACAAAGAAGAGCAAAATATGTATTATTCATCTTATATTTATCGTGTGGCCTCAAAATACATTGAATGTAAAAGATGTGCAATTATGTGTGATGTAGGGCTGGTAAGTGTATGCATGGTTTTTATCTCATCTAAACCCCATTAGAGATACGTGTTCTTCAGGGAAATGATGATGTTGTGCACACAGAATGACCAGAACCTTTAAGATGCTTGTTCTTCTTGCACGTGAATCCTGTTGCGAGAGGAAAAGGCAGACGCGTTGGTCGGCTGGATTGTCCATGTTTAAATTTACATTTCAATACAATAATGCAAGTCATGGGCAATTTTCTAAAGTGCCTTTTTCCTTTGGAATATTTGCCCTTGTAATTTCCTTTTTTAATATCTCTGAGAAAGCCAAATCGTGGACACGTAGATTGAAATGAAAACACATTAAAACGTTTTATTACATGTGGCATTTAAGCAATATTTTTGTTTCACATCTTTTATTGCTTTTTTTTTTCTATTGAAGTTTAAAGTAAATGGAAAGGCGTGTGTGTGTGTGTGTGTGTGTGTGTGTGTGTGTGTGTGTGTGTGTGTGTGTGTGTGTGTGTGTGTGTGTGTGTGTGTGTGTGTGTGTGTGTGTGTGTGTGTGATTTAAAATAAATAAATTGGACCTATTAATCAATTCAACCATCAAATCTCTGAATAGTGAAATGACAAAATTGTTTTTTTCACTTCAAAATGAGCAAAACGAAGAGCAAAAGAACAGCATCACAAAGTCCAACACCACCCAAACACTACCCCTCCTGCGGGTCAGCTCAGCCTCTGGAGCATTGTTCCAGGACTGATGACTTGCTGAATCCCTTCGCTTTCTCCCCCTCTGTGATCTCACACGCGTCCTCTGTCTTACCCCCAAGCCGCGCCACTCCCCACCTCTCCTCTCCTTCTCCAGTCCTCTCCTTGTGACGTCTGCCTTTGTCTCTCTGCTTCCCTTCATCCTCTGTATTCACCCTCTGTCAGCCCTGTTCCCTCTCTCCCACGGGGAGATGCTCTCCCAGAACAGAGCCTCTCCATCACAGAGGGATGGAGGGGAGGTGGCAGGGTAGGGCCAGCGAGGCGAACGAACCATCTCTAGCGCTGGCCGTAGCATGAAGGCTAAGGGCCGACTCTGCTCGACGTGGAGCCAGGCAAGAGTCCAAAGGAGTTCTACGGCCCATTAGGGTTCAGCAAGAACGTCAGTACAGTGAAAACTCAGGCTGAAGCCTGTCTTACACCTGTCGCCATAGTCTCTCTCTTGCTCCTGCTTTCGCTCTCTTACTTTAGCTCTCTCGCTTTCACTCTCTCGTTCTCTACTTTTGCTCTCTCGCTCTCTAACCTTCGCTCTCGCTTTCTCTCTTTCACTCTCTCGCTTTTGCTTTCACTCTCTCGCTCTCCCTTTCACTCTCTCTCGCTTTCACTCTCTCACTGTTGCTTTCTCACTCTCACTCTCTCGCTTTCACACCTTGGGTAAACGCCTTTCGTCTGCTGTTTACGGCCGATTGTCTCGCGGTCCCTGGGAGTGTCGGGTTAGATGCGCCGGTCTTCATTAGGTGAGAAGCCGGAACGCGGAGTTCCTAAGGGGAGGGAAAAGGCTCCCCTCGAGGGGTCCATCAATATCCAATATCTCATCAGGCGGGCGGCCCCCGAGGGGGTCCGCAGGGCCCTGCCACCTCGCATGATGGAGAACGCCTGCAAGACTTCACCGCTGTTTATGCAAATTGCCGATACCGCATTCGTCGTCTCAGCGTTACGCACAGCGTGAGGCACAGCGCGCCTTATTCAAGGGGATCCACGCTCGCTTGCCTGACACGCAACCCCCTTAGCCCCCTCTCAGCCCCCACGCCTGTCACCTCCCTCCCCCCCCCATTCAAGACCCGACCAACCAATCATGTTCACCCTCGCCGACAAGCTCACGTTACTTCTGGAGACCGCAACTTCCTACGCAGTCGGATTGCACCCGTGTGATCATTCGTTTCACCGACCATGCTGCCACGGGCCGTCAAGCTCTCCCCGCGGAGAGGGGGCGTAACGAGATGATATCGGGGGTGGAGAGAGGGGGGGTTGAGGAGGGGGGAGGAGGTGGAGGAGGGTTCCTGGCAGGTTTCTGTGCCAAGAGCAGAGAACTCAACCCGTAATCAGCCTTTGGACCGGTGCCACGTGTTCCAGGAAACCTACGGGGCACCAATAAAAGGAGAGAGGGAGGAAAGGAGGAGAGGGGGAAGGAGAGGGGAAAAGGGAGGACGAAAGAGTGAGCAAGAGAGAGATAGAGAGAGATAGAGACCAAGATGGGGCAGAGAGAGAGAATGAGATATGGAGACGGAGGGAGAAAGAGAAGATGAGAGAGAGGGGGGAAAGATGGAGGGAGGTTGGGGGAAGAGAGGGGGGACTGAGTGAGAGAGAGGAGACGAGGGGGGGGGGGGGTGGGAGGAGGGGAGAGGGGAGAGGGGAGATAGAGGGAGTGAGGAGAGACATGTGTGAGGAATGTGAAGGACCAGGGCTCTCTTCATTGACCAATGGTTTCATTTTAGTGCTGGGAACGTTTCCGGGAGGGTAAAAGCAGGAGCGCGGGATTAGCTTCCTGTGTCTCCATCCGCCCCCCCTATCCAAAAGCTCTCAGACATCGCTCTCTGTGCCGTGCCCCCCGCCCTACGGACCCCCCCTGGAGGCCAAAGTCTTCATCCATCATCCATCACCCCAGTCCTGTGGCCAAGAGGATCTGCCTGCCCCCCCCCCCCCCCCCCCACCCCTGCTGCTCTACCGCGGTGCCCGGACCGTCAGCACTGTGGTGGTCCCCCCCTCCTTGCCCTTGGCGGCCGGGGGGGGGGGGGGGGGGGGGTCTTGATCAATAATAGATCAGCCGCATTAGGAGCCATGAATAAGTCATGGCTCGTAGAGAGAGCCCAATGCAATGCGTGCGTATACACGTGCACACACACACACACAAATGGTCGCATGCACACACACACACACGTGGACACACACATTCACACAAACACATGCACACACTGGCACCCACACACATGCAAACACACACGCGGACGCAGGCACACAAACACACACGTGGAAGTATACAGATTCAAACACATACACGTATGCACAGGTACAGACGAGACAGACGGACAGATACACACGCGCAACCACAACCAAACAGACACGCAATCAAACACACATACTTACCTCACGCACTCACACAGAAACATGATTGTGTTGCGGTTTCCCCCAAAGACATTGAGCAAAGGCACAGTAACAGAACAAAGAGGGGGTTCACTTTGAGCTACTGTACCCCCCCCCCCCCTCCCCCTGTACTCTGGTCAAAGTGCCTTTTTACACACACACATAAAGCAGGCATAGATACAAATCTCTCGCTCTCCCTCTCCCTCTCTCGCTCTTTCTCTCTCTGGCGTGTAATGGCTTTTTTCCTGTATGGTAGAATAAATAAGTTATTACATTCTGTGTGTCCTAAGGCTTAGCAGGGTACTGACTGATGTAACTGGTTCATATGCATCCATAGGGGGAGACCTGGTGTCACGCCATACAAATATGGCTCCAACCATATATATTTTTACATCATTTTTATGTAAAGGAGGACCGCTGGGTCGGCCGGGGATGGCTGATGAAATTGCTTTACATGAGTACGTGTTCCAATTCCTGCCACCGCCTCTCAAACTCCATCGCTGACACTTGAGTGCTCACCTATTACTGCGGCAGACAACCTATTTACGAAACAAAAGAGCCCCAGGAGTGAAACAATACATAAACTCACCAGGCAAGGTTACGGAAGACGCTGTAATGAATTATCAGTCGCCGCAAATGCTGTTTGCCGAGATTGTTCCCGCGCTGACACTGCTATCAGATATCATTTTGGACGATCCAATTGGGTTAGCATTGAAGAATCCTCTCTGGCAGAATGTCGTGCGTTTGAATGTCCTCACGACTGGAAATAGCAATGATGAATATGGATTATCTGCACGCGAAGACTGATGAAGAAGACAGCAAAGCACTTCAGATGTAGAAGGGATGTGCAAGCCCAATGCTAACGCTGAAAATGTGTGTGTGTGTCTGTGTGTGTCTGTGTGTCTGTGTGTGTTGTTGGACTGCGTTCTCCTGCTGGCGGTGTATGAAAGGTTAGAGGAAGCTGAAGCTTCACTGAGAGGAGACAAGGCTCCCGGGACACGGCTCTGTATTAATGAAATGGGGAGGGAGTTGGGGGGGAGGGAGGGAGAGGGGGAGATGAAGGAGAGATGGATGAGGGATGGAGGAAGGAGAGATGAGAAATCGATGGATTTGAGATGGATGAGAGAGGGCTAGAACCAGCTCCTGGAGAAGCTACAGAACAATATAATTCAGATATCTGGACGTGCTAGCTCTAGTTCGGGAGCAGGACTGTAAACCCAGGCTTTGTTTATCCCTCTCTCATCGGCGGCATGCGGCTCAGGGGGTAGAGCGGGTTGACTTGCTACCGGATGGTTGCTAGTTCGATCCCCGGCTCCTCCTAGCTAGAGTGTCTAGGTGTCCCTGAGCAAGACCCCTCACCCTTACTGCTCCCAAGCTGGCCGTCGCCTTGCATGGTTGACACCACCATCGGTGTGTGCATAAATGGGTGATTTTTTCGAACCATTGGTTAGAAAGCGCTGTATAAATGCAGTCCGTTATGATGTCCGGCCCTACGTCTGTGAGAGAAGATCCAGCCGGTCTATGAAGGCCGCATCACGGGTACCAGCGGTTCAGACTTGTTTGTTTTGGATGCGGTTAGAACTAAAATGGGTAAACGTCAGATTGGTTCCCAAGTGTTTTCCACAATGTTAAGGCAGTCGGAGGATCTAGTGGAAGGCGTGTCTGATGGATTGATCAAGACTTTGTGCCTGTAAACACCAATCTAGCTTGCACATGGCAATGTGCCATGTGCCCTTGTTATTCAGAAAGCACGACCTCTGTGACAATTATCATACTATTATATGTATTGTCTCGATTTATTTGTGTGTGTGTATTTTTATGGGTTTTTTTTAAGTGTCACGGAGCAAGAAGTCCTGGATTATATAAATCTGATTTAGATATGCTTTTGCCATTCTTTCCTTACTTGTCTTCAACAAACTTTAAAAGTTGAGTCGCACAGCTGAAGTGAGGAAGCATTTTCGACTGCAATCGCTTGGCACCACCACTGTTAAAAACAACTTGATGAGCCAATCAATGAGCAGAATTCTAATCGTTTATGTTACCGCAAATGGACTAATCGTGCCAGTGCCAGTGTGTTACTCTCTCAAGGTTGTCTGCTTAGAGCTTTTAAAATGGGCTGGGCTTGGATGAGCCTCTCCCCACAGGAACGGAATCCATAAGACTGGATCGGATTGATTACGACTCAGCAGTCAAGCCGTCTGCCTGGGTTCAGATCTGCTAATGCAACACCAGGGGAGCAGCTCGTACAGCTGGGGCCGTAGCTTTAATTCAAGTTGATTACAATGTCACACTCACACACGCACACACATGCAGGCGCAAACGCACGCATGTGCGCGCAGGTGCCGGCACACACGCAGGCAGGCACACACGCAGACACACACATCCTTGTGAAAACAAATCCATTTCAATTAAATGTATTTGGTGTGGGTCTGTGTGTGTGTGTTCCGCGATGACGCATTTAATCAGCACACGTAATCATAATTTCATTTCAAACCATGACTTTCTCCTGCTCTTTCCCGGCTGCCATCAAATCACCTCTTCAGTCGCTGATAAACGGAAGTGAATGGATGCAGCTGTGGCAGTGATGACCTTAACTGCCTAGTCATTCTATCACCACCCTATTCACCCTATCCACGGCATCACCATGACAAACACAGCAGCATTCCTCCAGCGTAGCGTCATAATGACGATACTACTCAGGGTATCAATGTTGAATGTAGTCAACGTATGGCAATGGGACAGTTGCTAGTTCGATCCCCGGAGTGTTGAGGTATCCCCGAGAAAGAACCCTCGCACTCAATGCCCCTGACGAGATGGCGCTGTGCCCTTGAGCAGTTGACTCCGCCGTCCGTGTGTGTGAATGTGTGTATGAATGGTTGAATGTGAGCACAGCCCAACAAAGTGCAACATGGACTCGTGATAGGTTGCTTTTGTCTCCTGGTTTTCTCTCTATATTTATATTCAGTCTTCTCTCTCTCTCTCTCTCCAGGCTACCCGAGCCGCGCCGCGAGCCAAGGCGTGACCCCGCCGCGCGGCGCGATCGAGACGACGATGGGCCGCGCCAGTCACAGGGCAACGCCCCCTGATGTCAGCACATTATCTGGCAGCCACAGCCGCCGTCCTCCCCGCTGCCCGGCCTCGTATCTCCGGCGGACCTTCAACGCCGATAGTCTCTCTCTCTCTCTCTCTCTCCTCTCTCTCCCTCTCTCCCTCTCTCTCTCTCTCTCCTCTCTCTCCCTCTCTCTCGCTCCTGACCTCTCCCGCCAGAACTCACCTTGGGGAATGTCACGGTATGGATGGCAGCGTCTTGCCACCGCTTCAAACTCGTTTTAGATTCTACTCAGCTAACTGCCTGTGAGTGAGGCATGTGCGATTCCCCTGCAATCAATGACCTCCATTTGCTCAATATCAGCGGCGAGCAGATGCCTTGTCAGGCTGGAGAGTCTGGCCAAGGCCGACCAGACCAGATTTACTCCCCAGTCCTCAGTGCTCAGAAGTAAATGGAAGCTTCTGGAATCAGACGTTTTCTTACTAAAGCCACAAATGTTGATTTTCAACCAACAAGTTAAAGGGTCCTATTATGCCACCCGGTGTAATTGTGATAGCCGTTACAAGCCATTTTAGTGGCCACCACTTACAATCATACATCTAGGTGGAGAATCCCACTCGTGATGTCACTAAAACACAGAAAAAAGCAGATTTAAGGCTTGCAATGGCTAATCACAATCATACCTAGTGGCATAATATCACTCCTTTAAAAAAATATTTAGAGGGATGTTCTATTCTGAGCTGTTTTATTCATGCCTTTATTGTTGAGTCCTTTTACCTTTCTGGTGTACCTGGCGGGGTTTAAATAGCTTTTTACTAATTCCTCCCTGTCAATGTAAAGGATATCTTAAGGATATGCGTTGTTTTTGTTTTGTTGTGTGTGTGTGTGTGTGTGTGTGTGTGTGTGTGTGTGTGTGTGTGTGTGTGTGTGTGTGTGTGTGTGTGTGTGTGTGTGTGTGTGTGTGTGTGTGTGTGTGTGTGTGTGTGTGTGTGTGACTCTATTATCAGAGGACATTTTGACATCCCTTGGTTTAGCGACACGATTTTATACTTTACTGCGTGCAACTCAGAGAAAAG
>OLKM01000098.1:485835-495835 GCA_900291075.1 Melanogrammus aeglefinus
ACACCTTTGAAGCATACACAGTGAGGCATAAAACAAATTCCTATCTCTCCCTCTCCCCCTCCCCGGCTCTCCCTCTCTCCAACTTTCCTTCTCCCCCTCTCTCCCCCTCTTCCTCTCCCTCCCTCCCGCACCTCCCTCACTCTCCCTCTCATGCTGGCGCCATGTCTCGCCTTTCAGGGTGCATTGGGGGGTGCACACACACACACACACAGGTGTGTGTGTGTTTGTGCATTTGTGAGTGTGTGTGTGTGTGCGTGTTTTAAGTATGCCTATGTGTGTGTGTTAAGTGTGAGTGAGTGTGTGTTTATTTGTGTTAGGTTTAGGCCGAAGTAGCCCGACACTTCTTTGGTAGCATAATAAGGGTCTTAACACATGAAACGAGGCATTGATAAGTGTACAGATTGTTAATTAAAAGGGACATTTTATACACACAATACCATCAGTAGTCGACGCCATCTTGTTTCTAGGACTCGATAAGTAGATTGGCAAACACAGAGCTTGCGTGTTGCTGACGGATGTCACAATCTTTGTGTTCGTCAATCTACCTATCAAGTCTTAAAAACAAGAGGACGTCGACGGGTGATCTACTGATGGAATTGTGTGTATAATAGCTGGTTCAGACTACATGATTCTCACACATTCCTCCACGATTTAACATGTCACACTATACGATCACAGAGCCAGGAAATCGGGCCTTGTCTCGCCGGAAGACTGGCCACACTACAAGATTGGAGGGTGCGAGGCTCTTTTCTTTGTATCATTCACGTTTACAAGATATTTAGAAAATCTAGGTTTAGAACTGATAAATGCTTTTTACATTTCTGTCATAAAGGTTCCAGTAGTTTTTATATCTGCTCAATGCAGCAACTCCTCACAGTAGTTGCGTCGCGAGTGACATGAGCGATACAAAGTACCCGCAGCAACAACGTAGCCTAGCAACAGAGCGTCAACAATGGATCCCGAGTACCTAGCACTAGGCATTATGCTGGCGGCTTGAGGTTTATGATGCTATTATGCTATTAGCACGTCAACAGCTGTTGGCTCCAAACTTACCAGGTAGGTCAAGGGCGTCGGCTATTTCTCGCCAGGCTGTATCCCTTCACCCTATCGTGGAACTTCTTTGTGGACACGTCGAAGATACAGGGATGTTGCTGCCGCCTTTCAACCAAAGTTGTCTCCATTATGTTGTTCCATTTTCTCTCGTTTTCTTCGTTAGCATTCTTCTTCTTGCTATTGATTGCATTCATTTTTGTAGTAGTTACTGTGTACTCAGCTAGTGCAGTGAAGTCAGTTGGTAAACACTGCGCGTGAGCTCCAGCTGTTCGTGGGGTCCCCTCACACAACTGGGGGTGGGGTTCCCTCATGTCAACAATGGATACGATGCGTCATGCGGTTCCCCAAAAAATTCTGACATGCCAAACTTTTCGTCGTGGGGCTTTCGAACGTTGCAGACGAAAACATCGCGGATCGCAAGCATGTCACATTACAAGACCTCGTCTCACTGCCGACCTGTCAAAATCGTTACGATTCGCAAATTTGTCTGCGACGAAAGAATCGGGGCAAAATCGGGCTGAAATCGTGTAGTCTGAACCGGCCATAAAATGTCCTTTTTAATAAACAATCTGTACACTTACAAAGTAATCAATGCCTCGTTTTATATGTTATGACCCTTATTATACTACTAAAGAAGTGTCGTGCTACTTTTAACCTTTTAAGTGGTTTAAAATAGCGATTTAGTTTTTACCATAACACCTGCCCCTATCGTTCCAAGTTTATAGCGTTTTGATAGAATCGGCTAAAAACAGCCAACTGAAGAATGTGTCTATATCTGTTTTTATTTTGCTCCAAAACGAACATTCCAACTCGTTATATCATACAAAACATATCCCATATGCATTTAACACCGGAATTGTCTTTTAAGTGTATTTATGTGTGTGTGTGTTAAGTTAAGTGTGTGCATGTGTATGTGTGTGCGTGTGTGCATGTGTATGTAGGTGCGTGTCTGTGTGTGCATGTGTTGTGCGGCAGCAGTAATTGCCTTCAGAGGAAAGGGGGGGGGGCTCTGTCTCCTGTCCTCAAGGTCGTCACCCACGAGCCCCGATCTACCACCGCTGTAAACACTCTCCTGTAAACACTCTCCTGTAAACACTCTCCTGTAAACACTCTCCTGTAAACACTCTCCTGCTTACTTCAAAGCAGTGAAGAGGCCTTTTCGACGTTCAAACGCAACACGATGAAATGGCAATTCCCTATGTCTGCGTCCTCACCACCGGAGGCCCATTCAATCCCACCCATGCTCTCCGTTGAAATTGAGATTCAATTCAGCCCAACTGGGTCCGTGTCACAAAATGCCAGGCAGAGGCGGAATAAATAGACCCGACGATGAAGAAAAAAATGACGCTCTCCGCTCCGCGGCATGCCTCAGCTCCGCCCGCGGTGAGGAAGGGCTCATTGATAAACATGGCAGCGGGATGAAAGCGGAAGCGCTCTGGGCTCGCACTCTACACTCTTGGGATCTATGGTGTGTGGAGGCAGTACTGTATACTGTCAGGGCTTCCGTCTCCGTCAGACTGTAATGCCCGGCAGTTAAAATGCCATTAGGAAGATTGCTGCTGTAGGCCCCTATGAGACAAGTGCTTCCCTGTCCGTTTATTCTGCGTTCAGGATGCACTTAGCGTCTTAATGTCCCTCATTTACGCTCATGTATGTGTGTGTGTGTGTGTTTGTGTGTTTGTGTGTTTTTGTGTGTTTGTGTGTGTGTGTATAAAGTGTGTGTGTGTAGGCATCAACTCTGAATAATAGAAAGCTGTGATAACTAAAGAAAAACACAGTTTCACTACCTCTGTGCCAAAAACAAGCTAGTCCCCGTGCGACCAGAACTGAAAGTTGGATGGTGGATTGATGAAACTCTGCCAGTGATGAACAACTCAATCTGGCTTCCATCTCATTCCGTAGGAGAGACCTTCTCCCACGTTGGGACTGAGGACTACATGCAAATGGTTGTTGTGATCGTAGACGAGGAAAGGACGGATGCAGGGGTGAGAGAGGGTCTTTCTGAAGCTCGGATTATAGTCTTTTGTTCCTCGGGCCAGGCTCGATGGGTCTGTTCCACTTCTGCAACACAGCGGTGTCTTTCTTCCAGCGCAACTGGAACCGGTTCAATCGCCAAGCCGGACGCTGAGCCCGTCTGGGGATTGGACGATGTTGGTGATGGTGGCCGGTAACGCTCGGTAAATAAGTTATCGAAAGTGAATGCCGACTCTTTTACAGTCAGCATCCACTTTCAATCAGATGTTGTTTTTGTTTTGCTAGCCAAAGTGTCAGTATTGACTTGTTTGAATCTGCATTTTGAACACAAACTTGAAATAAATTGTCTTTTTACAGAGACGTATGTCAGCGTATTTCAACTGTCGTTTTATTCATCTATCAAATTGAATGTAACAACAAAAAGTATTTCTGGTCCCACGTCTCATTTGTCTGTGTCACAAAAAGCGAAGCCAAAGAGAACTGCACAAGATGCTGTTGTTTAATCAATTAAAGAATGGGGGTTCAGAATAATCTGATTGATACTGAATATATGAATATACCACCGCTTTGCTTTCTTGATCTACACAAATCAGACAAATCCAATTAGGATTGTCAAGGGGGTACGTGTGTACCAAGAAGGGAATTTGTGTCACTGTGTGATTTCCACTTTTGAGGGATCATTTGGGGAGCCTTCCTGGGCAGCTGCCGCCACAGAGGCAGACAGAAGCATGGAGCGGCTCAGAAAGGGGATTACAAAAAAAACGTTGCGATTACTCATCCGGCTGCCGAGGTGTGTGATGGTGAACGCTATTTGAAATTGCCCAAAAAACTGTTATTCTTCAGCACATATACAAAAACATGGCTGCTAAATACTTATATATATATATATAAATATATTTTGTGACTTTGCAAGCCGGAGATTCTCATCATGCGGATCCAAATCTCCGTGATCCAATTTCATCTTGAGAAGAGGGAGGAGGGAGGAGATTAAACCGCCTTCTCCTGAGTGGTTCTGAGGCAGCCTCCTCGCCCAGAACGTTTGCTGTGTGGGACCAATGATTCTGCAATTAAATAACACTCGTTAACCCTGGCAGCGGGGGGTAGAGTGAGATGAATGGGGTCCAATGGCTGGGCCTCCTCTCAGAGCTTTCGCTTGGTACATTCCACTTGATCAGCTGTGGCGCCACACTTAAACACGTCCCAGCGTCTCACTAGGGTTTTCCTTCCTCCCCTTCTTTTGAACAGACTTTGGCGGGTTCCACAGGGAGATGTTTCTGATTGGAATGACCCCCTAGGGTGCTCTGATCAACCCCTCCGCACCACCCACCCAACCCCCCATCCCAGGGGGTCTTATACAGAGCAAAGTGGGAGTCTTTCTCCACAATTACGAATGTGTTGACTCTTTCAAAGCAGTGCTTAAAGGATCATTTAACGCTGAGCCGAGCGGCATAATAAACTGTTCCGGATTCAGTGTTTGCCTCTGTTCCCTCTGAGAACGTTACTTAAATGGCAGACATCACCTGCAAAGGTCAGCCTGTAACACTCTCGCTAGTCAGGGTACATGAAAGGCTCCTTGCGTCCAGGCCTAGGGTGACCCAGCGCTCTGCACAGAGAGGAGGCTCCAGAAGAAGCACGCCCGCACCTTCAGGTGCAAAAAAGGAAGGGGTCAAAGACATGCCTGAGCCTGCATGCACCCACACAAAAGCACGCACACACACACACACACACATAGGCATACATGAACGCAGGCACGCACGCTGGCACGCACGCTGCAGATATGCACGCATGCAAGCACACGCATAGCATGAACGCAGGCACCCATGTAGAAACGCACACACACTGCAGGCAGGCTGCGGACGGGCAAACTGACCGACTGACTGACTGACTGACTGAGTCTCATAAGTCCACTTTAAAAGCAGGGCCCAGGTTACCAGAAGAATCTTAGGAACTATTATTTTGATCCGAGCTGGAAGATATACGATAAGGGGGAGTCTGTTTTCAGAAACATTTACTCGCCTTTCTCGTATTTTATTTTCTCTTCAAGGTTTTCAAACAGAAATATGAAACTGGTTTTATGTTTCTGAAAGCCCTAGCCCTTCAAAAGGTCTCTGATCCGGCTCAGAAACACTAAACGACACACAGGGTCGGTCAGGAAGAGGTGGACACCAATGGGTCGCCGAGAGACGGAGAGTGATTTGCAAAGCGGCGAGACGTGTTAATAGCTGTTGTGATGAAAGGTCAGACTCTGCTTGCAGTCAGGCTCAGCCTGCCTACTGCGGTAGAGTCTAATGCTTCTGCCTCAATTTAATTATCCACCGAAAAACAAAGCGGTAGGGGAGCGGGGGTGGGGGGGGGATACAGCTCATAGTTGACATTTGGAAGAAGCAATGGGCTGGTGTTTGCCGTAATTGAGCCTGGCCGTTGACAGCGCACACTGTGTCGCCTCATGAAGTACCATGGAGGGAACGATTAGTCCTTTCCTTGCTCACCTGACGACCAAACAGTTTCAGCTGGATGCACGTAACCTTTATTATTGGACGTTCTACCTGCGGTCACGTCCCTGTTGCCACCCCCCGCTCATACGGCGAGTGTCACGGTACAACCATACAAACATACACACACATATATACACACACCCACATACATAAGCGTACACATATACACACACATAAATAAAGAAACACGCATATACGCACAGACACACACAAACATACAAAAACAAATATACACACACACATACATACACACACACACACACACACATACACATGCACACACACACAGACACACAAACACATACACTAACAAACACACACACACACACACACACACACACACACACACACACACACACACACACACACACACACACACACACACACAGACACACACAAACACACACACACATACACAAACACATGCACATCCCGAATTCCCCACATACCTTGGTCCCCTCCCAGTTGAGGTCACAGTCTTTGTCAGGGATTAGATGTGATCAAAGTCACCCTCCTTTCACACAAGCATTTCCTCCTCTTTTCCCATTGGTGGGAAAACCCCCATTTAGCCCCGCCCCGCTCACTCCCTGGCCCCTCCCCTCAGCAGAACAGATGCAGACCGCGTGCTGTGCAGATTTGCAGTCTCTCTGAAACACTCGGGCAGAGGGCGGATTTAGTCAAACAATGTTATCAACAACTTTTTAGGGATGTCAGTCATTAACTTTATTGTACAAAATGTAAAAATGGGAGAATCTGGGGTGTTCTTTCATAATTATTCTTTCAAATGTGAGCTTTATTGAAACGTCTTAATGGGAATACGACTCGAGGAACGGCGAGACCGTAGAATCCTAATGTATCTGCCTGTGGGCTTTGCTTCAACTTTTGATTCATATTTCATGATACGAACGGTTCTGGTGTCTCTAAACACTTCAGTCACACTCAGCTGGCGCGGGTCTGGCTGTGGGTGTGTGTACGTATGCATGTGTGTGTGTGTGTGTGTGTGTGTGTGTGTGTGTTGCGTGTGTGTGTGTGTGTGTGTGTGCATGTGTGTGTGTCTGTGGTGTGTGTGTGTGTGTGCATGTGTGTGTATCTGTAAGTGTGTGTGTGTGTGTGTGTGTGTGTGTGTGTGTGTGTGTGTGTGTGTGTGTGTGTGTGTGTGTGTGTGTGTGTGTGTGTGTGTGTGTGCGTGTGCGTATGTTAGCGTGTGTGAGTGTGTGTGCATGCGTGTGTATCTGTAAGTGTGTGTGTGTGCATGTGTAAGTGTGTGCATGTGCGTGTGTATGTGCATGTGTGTGCACGGTGTGTATCTGGATTTGCATGTGTAACTGTGTGCGAGTGTGCATAAGTGTGTCCATGCGTGTGTGTCTCTCAGTGTGTTTGTACATGTGTCTATGTGTCTGTGTGTTAGTGCATGTGTGTGTGTGTCTGTTTGTGTGTGTGTCCAAGCGCAGATGGGGCTCATCTCGTTGGTGTGTGACACAGTCGACATCACTGCTGACTAATGAGAGATGGCCTAGGGCAAGGCAACAAACCAAAACGATTGGGCTGTGAATATGCATGCTAGAATGCGTGCACAGATTTGTCTGTGTGTGTAAGTATGTATGTGTGTGAGAGTGTGATTAAATCAGTGCTGGAGAAGGAAGGGAAGCAAGTGGTTCCAACATAAATATGATGTGTATTTGACCTCCAGCCACCTAGAAACATATCCCAGGGTGCTTTACGGTGGGGTAGGAGGCCCCAGCAACCGTGGGTAATGAGCTGGTAATCCTTCAGTTGCTGATCAGAGTCCTTCCTAAATAAGTATCTCTCTCTCTCTCTCTCTCTCTCTCTCTCTCTCTCTCTCTCTCTCTCTCTCTCTCCTCTCTCTCTCTCTTCTCTCTCTCTCTCTCTCTCTCTCTCTCTCTCTCTCTCTCTCTCTCTCTCTCTCTCTCTCTCTCTCTCTCTCTCTTTCAGAAGGCCTTAACATGGGTAGAAAAGAAAGAAAGGGTTTGAAATATCTAGGCATCTACCTTGGGGATGAGCAAATGTGAAAAGGATCCGGGAGGGTTTGGATGAGAAAGTGGAATGCTAAATAAATGGAAATGGCTTCCCCCATAAATGTCATTTTAGAGCACCAGTTGTAATGATCCATAACCCGTGTTATGGCATACAACCAATACCACAGTGGTGGTTCTACACCAACAAACAGCAGAAAATGATGGTTATTGTTTCCGGGGATAAGCTGCGCTGGATACCTCAGAGTGTTTTATTTCTACCTAAAGCACAAGGAGAAGGGTGTTAGGGGCTGAAACATTTAAAGTCGCAGGATTGCAGCTTTCAGACTGCAGGACGTTCAGAGATACGAAGCGCTGAATGATGCTGTGTGGGTGCAGGTAGCAAGCGCTATCTTCAGGGAGACATCTGAGTTAGTTACAAGACGATTCCGTTTTTTTTGTCTTTTAAAAAAAGGTCTGCTTTTAAACAGGGTGTCTTTTTAAATGGGACAAAGGATACAAACCCGCCGATCCGCTGGACTGGCTGCTAATAGGAAGTTATGATCAACAGAGCTGCCTCGAGCCCTCCAACCCCCCCAGCCCTCTCCCCGAGACTTCAGAGTTCCCAGAGTTCCACCGGGAACAGAACACTGGGACTTATTGTCGACGCTGCAGGTCCCAGATTCCTCCACCACACAAGCAGAGACTTGTCTTCCAAGACCAACATCCCTGACACACCAGTGAGTGACCCCTTGGATCTGAGGGTTTATGGACTGACTGAGGAGCGGAGGAGATGCCGGAGGAGTCCTGCAGGGGAGAAGAACCACCTCTTACCCCTGAACCTCGCTGCTCTCCTGAATTGTGATGGGTTTAAAGACAGCTCACCCGGCGGCTGGGATGATGAACATCATCTGGATATGTTGAAGGGCAGGCAGCTTACCTCCGCAGGATTACTTAAAGTGGCCGGAAGGACTCTGTGTGGAGAGATGAGTTGGGAATAGAGGACAACGTGACGTTTACCCAAACCTCTCTGATCAGGAGGAGAGTGGATCTCCTGTGCAGAATTGTACACAATTTTGTCCATTTTCCATTGATTGTACATCATTTTCCATTGCTACACTGGCTGGAAAAGACTTGACACAGGTTTAAATGTTACAAATGAATGGTTCAGAGCTGTTTTTCTTCTTGGAGATGGTTTGCATCAAAATGGAAATTACTTAATTTCCTCCAAGGAACAGCAAAACGGTGTATTTACAAAAGCAGGTTAAGACGGTGGAAGCCTCTATGTCCAGGGGCTGTTGTATTATTTGTTGTTATGGTGAAGGGCAGAGTCTGGGATGGCTACAGATCTTCCAAAGCTTTGAATAATCTAAAAGATAGTCTTGAACAGGAGTGTGTCTCAGCTGTCTTCTGCTCTGTTTTTCAGTGAAGATTTGATGAAATATGTACGTATATATCCACCGTAAGCAGTTTAACTGATAAGGCATCATGTATGTCATGTTTTTTTGTTTTTGTTTTGTGTTTGTTCAATATATGAATCTATATTTCAATATGCAAATGTGGATACAATACAGCTATAGATGGTTTGTATAAGACATAAAAAAACTAATATAGTATATATAAATACTATATATATATTTATATTTATGTTCTCCCCCTCTCTCTTCTCGCTCTACCTCTATCTCCCTCTCTCCCACTCTCTCTCTCTTCTTACCCCCCCTCCCCGCACTCTGCTCCAATCAGAGTGCAGGGCGGCCAGGCATTAGAGTTCTAACCGGTTGCCATGGCGCTCATTATCCCTGGCCGGGACTCAGCGGTCCGAGCGGTACCAGCTGACCGCCGCCCCCGCGCTGGGCTGACACTTCCATCTTGAGCCGCGGTGACCCAAACGTAGCACTGAAACTCCCCTCCCCTCTCCTCCCCTGGTCTCGGTTCCAGCGGCCTTCACCTTCGGTTTCCACCCACTGCGCCATCTGTTACGGCCACGTTACTTTAGCCGTTTGTTCGGGACATCCTCTGCACGTGACGTTTCGAGCCGCGAGACAACATGCAAGTACAAAACAGTACACTCACAGTCTCACATGTCCAGCGCAAGGGCTGACAGATTCGACAGAATAAGATGTCAATCAGGAGGAGCATATCGAGCACATGCTTAAGGTTATGAGCTCATTCAGGGATAATTGGGGATATCTCAACTGTGGAGACAGTGGTGTCTCTATTAGCCATACTTTCAGGATTCTCTCCACGTCATTCAAACCTTTCCAAGCCAAATTTAGATGTTGGTTTTCATGGACATTACCTGTTAGCCAACTTGTTTGCTTGCTATGTTTTTCTTTACAGAACAGGTGACATACATTCACAATATTGGATATGTGTCAGTCTGTCTTTATATCAGCATGGCTGTCTCTTTCTTGGTCTTGTGACGGGGTGCATTCGGTTTGTCTGTCTGTCTGTCTCTAGTTTGTCTATCGTTCTGTCTGTTTGTGTGTGTGGCCTGTTGTATCC
>OLKM01000098.1:500835-516776 GCA_900291075.1 Melanogrammus aeglefinus
ATGAATTATTTTGGATTCCGATGTTGACATTTGGGATAAGTCTTATAATCAGAATAAAATCCATCTGATGTTGGCTAAAGATTATGTCTCCGTGATTAACATTGCTGTTTTGAGATTTGCTTGCTGTTTTGTGTCGATCCTTTGCCAAACACAGAGAAACGTTGCAGATGTTGCAAATCAATATTATTATTCGTCTAAAATCCTTGGAAGAATTTGCAACTCATTTGTAGGATGGCTATTTGCATTGCTGGTTTGTGTAACCAGCAAAACCCTAAACCCACTGATACAAACCTGCACAGCTTTTTGCAGTTTGCTACTCTGGAACGTTTCATAAAGGATTCAAAGATTGTTTGAGTTAGTTTCACTCCGGTTCGATGTGTAGCCATACCCAAGACGTTTCTGCAAGCTGGGTGGATTTGATAATATGTCTATGAGACCTAAATGGATCTCTTTCCTTTAGGTCTGTGTGGCCAAACTTGTTTAGATAGAGTTTATATGTCTGCACTGTGTGTCAACTGTGTGTCTTTTTCTTAGAATCCATGTCACTATAAACAACGCAGTCCTCCACTGCCATTCCTCCTTTCTACCAAAAATCGGCTGCTCTGACGCTTCTGTAACCACCTGTTACAGAAACAACGGTTCACGGGTCTTTCCTCAGATTCAGGTTTATTATCAGACAGCTCATCTATCCCATTACATCCCCGTCTCGTCGACAATGCAGTGCAGCGATCATTCCCCTGACTAAATATAGCATTAGATAAGGTGCTGTGGACACAACAGCACAAGGTCTCAGGCTCCCAGCCATAGGAGCCCTCTACTCCGGTCCGTGGGCTCCGCCTCTCTCGGCACCAACACCCGATCCCACGTCCGACTCCCCGGCCACCCCCTCCAGCGTGCAAGCCTCCTCCGTCTCCCTCTCCCCGGACCCGGATTCCGTGCTACCAGATACCCAACTAGTACAAAAAATGATTCACGCGGAATGCCACACTACTTTTAACCGGAGAAAATAGGCAGTATGTGTCTTTAGAGACGAGGAAAGTACCCAGTCTGGGACCAGAGCGCATAACTTTGTTTTGGCCCGAGCCAACCGGCCCGCCGTGGGGCGCATTGAGGGCAGGCCGATCGGACCAGAAGATGTGGATCTGGTACCTTCTGCTTGGTTCTGGGTCGGGCTCAAGCATCGTCGGTAAGTTTATAACGTCCCGGTGAACGTATATCGCTGTCCCGGAGCCCCGCTGCGTTTCTCTACGCGCTGTCGCCGTTACAACGCATTTAAAGGCGCAGGAGCGCTTTAGAGAAACAATGCACAATCTCAGAAGTTGGATTTATCGTGTTGTGATGTTGTGGCTGTGGAATGTGTGATGCTGCCGCCACTTGAATACATTGTATACGTCTCATAGCCTTTTTTACGGTCATGTGTTCCTCATACGACCACCCCGGAGACACATTGGCCGGAATTCTGCGCTCAGACCCTCTGCGCACCCCCACCTTTGTGAGCGAGAAGAAAGATTTGCTTTTAAATCATGGCAAAATATTTGCGACTAATCTATAGAGTCGCCCCATTGAGCCAGTCAGGGAGAGTGGGCTGTATGGACTGTCTAAGAAATGGCCAAAGGTTGTTGACAAGTTGGCGTTGACAAGTCAATCTGTCCTGCCGTCCCCAGACATGGCAGCTGGAGTTCCAGTGCAGGGCCGCCCCCAGACATGGCAGCTGGGGCGCCAGAGGCTCGCAAAGGCACCCAGCATCAGCTTACAGTAAACCAAGCAGTAGTAGTATATTAGCCTCCGCTGTAGTGTTAACGTGTCATTCCAATGTGTGACAGTGAACTCGATGACTCCTCACAAAGAAACACATCCACTGATATTTGAGTGAACAGGCAGTCCCTGACTTTATTTGTCCAAGAATGGAAGTTGGTCGTTCAGTTCATCAGGCATGCACAATCCAAACAAGACTGTACCCACCAAGCAATATAATATAATGGGCTCTGCCATTTGGTAGACTGTTTTATCCAAGGCATGTTATTGTGAGTGCATGCATTCTTAGAAACGGGTCCCTAGTGGGCATGAAACTCTGGCAGTGTTGATGCCATGCTTGGTTAATTGAGCTGCACAGGTTGTTTAAATGGGGTAAACAGTAGGTTTAACTCCGTTCCTACAGGGCGTCCCATCGTCCTTTTATGAGTTTACCGGATGCGCTGATATCAATGTTTGGTCTTCATATCGGCTGTTTAGAAGTCCTTCTAGACAGTTAACAGATTCATTTATGATGCAAGTAAACATTCAGCAGTTAATCCGTTACATGACC
This sequence comes from Melanogrammus aeglefinus, assembly GCA_900291075.1. Taxonomy (NCBI): domain Eukaryota; kingdom Metazoa; phylum Chordata; class Actinopteri; order Gadiformes; family Gadidae; genus Melanogrammus; species Melanogrammus aeglefinus. The sequence continues at coordinate 503,141 of OLKM01000098.1, forward strand.
AGTTTACAAATAGAGGCTTCTGACTGAAGGCCTAAATATGTTAATATCTTTGGGCTTGTCAGAGATTCACTAATATCGGTGCCGGAAGCTTGAGTGCTACAGCCAAACCCTTCAATGAGTGCTTCAGCCAAACCTCTGAGGAGAGACTGTACTGCGCCTCCAGACCAGAAGGTGTGAGGGGTGATTCCGCAGGGCTTCCTGTTTGATTACGGATATGTTCCCCTGAAGGTAAACTCATCGAAGAGTATATAATTTGGAGGTTTCAGAAGATGATTTTAACAAGGGTATTTCTATTGTGGCCAGCCTGCTACATTGTTTTTTTTTAAACCTTTTACAGAGACGTTTTCTAAGGACGTTAGTGACCAGACGGGATGTTTCAATTTGTCTTCCCACCTGCTACGGTACAGGTGGAGTGTACCACTGCTGGGCACGTTTACGTTTGCTGTTGGCCGAGGAGGGACACCGGCTGGGGAAGATGCAGTCTTTTGGGCGGGGGCAGCTTAGCTCAGGAGGTAGAGCAGTTGTCTGTTAACCGAAAGGTTGCTTGTTCAATCCCCAGCTCCTTCTAGCTGAGTGTTGATGTGTCCCTAAACCCCTGAGCAAGACACTTAACCCTAACTACTCCTGACGAGCTGGCTGTTGACTTGCATGGTTGACTCTGCCGTCACTGTGTCAATGTGTGTATTAAACAATCTTAGTCGTTTTGGATAAAAGCGTCTGCTAAATGCCCTAATTGTAAATTATCGTTTTAGCTATGAGTCTCTGGATCCTAGATTCATGGTGGTTCCGACGGTCAGGTTGTTCCCAGTCGTGACCTGTTCCATGTAACGCTCTTCTATGCATCCCCGCCCCCAGCAGTGTGATTTGTCGAACTACATTTGAGGCAAAACAAAATGAACACCCCATTAATTGAGGTTTGGCCTCATCTGCCGTCAGACCTCGAACTTGCGAGGATGACGCTGTATTTGTGAGATAGTACTACTAGATAGCAATCCGTATGCTCAAAAAGACATGCTAGCCTTGAATCCCAAAGATGATTGACATCCAGAAAGGAATGCTCTTCTCTTTGAGCTTCTCTGATAGGTTAGAAGGAATGGACCTTGTGATAAAGCTTGAGAACGGAATGCCTCTCTGTACTTAATATATAATAATAATATGTTTGAGCACCATTCTAATTGTTTAATTTTGTTCCAGCAGTCATACATACTGCATCTTAAATACTTTATTCACATTTTTGAAGTGTCTCCATCTTTTCTGTGTTTTTTTATCTTGCTTTCTATAATATCTTGTGTTGTCTGTGCTGGTACTTACACACTTGGCATCCATATTGGTTTTAGTGTGCATGTGCGTGTGTGTGTGTGTGTGTGTGTGTGTGTGCGTGTGCGTGTGCGTGTGCGTGTGCGTGTGCGTGTGCGTGTGCGTGTGTGTGTGTGTGTGTGTCTCATACCATCTCACTTTTCAGTTGATGGTCATATTTGCTTATGATTTATCTTCCTCTACTGACGGTATAGGACATAAAACACAAGGAATAACTAGTTGTAGTAATTATATCACAACAGTGAACAGAATGACATTAATTATTCTTGGATTTATTGTATCAATTAATTAACCGTTTAAACATGCACTGCTGATCTCATTACATTTCTTTAATTTCATGAATAATTTTAATCGGTTAGTCAATTGTTTACTTTGTTAATTAGTTTGCCCTTTGGATTTCAGCAAGGCGGACAACGACAGAATGAACAGCAACAAAGACATGCATTAAATTAAAAAAAAGAAGTTCAAGTTAAAGTGAGCCCTCTGTTTCGGCTCAAATTCAAACATATTCAAACATTTAGATTTGAACAATTTAAAGTTCTTGGAAGGATGTTGGAGCGTGTTATCCCCTAGGTCACGGCAACTTTGTGCTACTTTCATTTAAGCTAATACCATTGCTGTGAATGAGCGTTACGATTAGTCATGCTGTTTGTGAAATGCAGAACACCTTAGTGGCGTTATGCTACAAGTGTCCGAGAAGATCAAACATCCCTCGGACGCGGCCATCAACCGCCGCTCAGACGGAGCTCCGCAAGACCACACACAACGTGGCGCCAGCTTACTCTCTGGGGACGACTGGGTTCCTTTGGTTGCAGCAATGACGCTCTCTAAATGATGGTCTTGTATTAGTAATAGTGACAACATGTCAAAGGTGACTATGTTGACGATCAAACAAGACATATAAGCGCGTTTAACAAAGTAAAAAACGATTTTGGGTTGACAGCCTTCCTTTAAAAGTGATCTACTTTGGTCCATCCACCTTGTTGGTGTGGAGGAGGGCTACATCTCAATGTTGTGGTTCTTCCCCGGCTGACCAAATGATATCCAATGAATAATGCTCAGCTGTTGAAATACAATTTGTTGTTACTTTCTTTAATTGGCTCTCAGCCATGCACTCTACGTATTGTCAGACTGAGGAGAGGAAGGTGAAAATATGTTGATTAGGATATGAGGAATGCTAATTGGAGCTGCAGAGTCAATATTTTTACTGTTGCTTTTATACTTATATTAATATTTTATTTTGTTTTGGGTCGTAAGTAGTGAGCTACCTTAAGTAAAGGTGTAAATATTCTGTAATAATTCCCAGCAAGCAAATGAACATATATTATACAGTATATATCTCTTCAGCCGAGCTTGTGTTGCATATCTGCTCAGTGCGCCCGGGGTAGGGGTGAGGTGCAAGCTGCAAGAGAGAAGGGTTGAGGAGAAAACAGAGGGAGAGAAGAGAAAGGTCAGAGAGAGAGAGAGAGTTTGGGAAATAGACAGTAGGTGGAGGGGAAGGAAAAGTTAAATTGGCTCAGTTTTTGTTTTCTGGCCTGGTTGGTCTGCTTCCAATCATAGTCACATTGAGGGGCCGCCAAGGATTATCCAGTGCAGTGCGTGCGTGCGTGCGTGCGTGCGTGCGTGCGTGCGTGCGTGCGTGCGTTGTCGTGCGTGTGTGTGTGTGTGTGTGTGTGTGTGTGTGTGTGTGTGTGTGTGTGTGTGTGTGTGTGTGTGTGTGTGTGTGTGTGTCTGTGTCTGTGTCTGTGTGTGTGTGTGTGTGTGAACACACATGCGTGTGCTTGTGTGTATGTGTGGAGCCAGAGCTCTTAAACAAAGCCACATGACCAGAGTCACATTTCAGACAAGGCCAACAGCACAAATATAACTGGACACATCCTGAGCTGAACTGGCCCAACATTATCTTTTATTTACAACACACAGCCAGGGGCAGTCCTCTGTGCTAGTGCCCTCATCCGTGAAAATACAGTAAATCAATACTGTGTTTGTTCCCTCACCTGGCAAGAAGGGTCTCTCCCCAGGGTCTCCCTGATCTATAAGTCATGCATCGGGCTCTTTGATGGTGCCAGGGGATATAGTATGCAGCAAGCGACAGGTGCGGAAAAACCAGCATTGAAATACCAGGGAAACATAAAGGCTGATTGCTAGGGGGATTTATTATACCATATTGCTTTCTATGGTTGTATTCTTCTCTTCTTTCATTGTTTTCCTCCCTCCAGTCATCTAGATCAAGCTCAGTCAAACAGGCTGATTTCGACATGGCTTCAGTTTTTAAAACACTCACGCAAACACTCGTCTGCTTTTTCAAAGTCATGCCCGGCGTGCCGCCACCGCCGGGTTATATTTTGATCGATGCGCTCATCCCGTCTGCCGGTGGACTGGTGTTGGGGCGTTGCTTTTAACCCACGTGCTCGGCTCCGTAGGGAGTCTCATGGGGGACTGGGAGAGACTGCGTTCCTACATCTCCGCCCTCCACAATGTGATCTTATAAATAGCACCATCCCTCACCGATTGAGGCTGCCAACGTAGCGTTCAGTTGACCTTTTTTTTCTTCCTAGAATATCAAATGCGAATGAAAAACGACATGGGTTTGATGTCTGTGCAATTATTATTATTTTTTTATATATATAGATATATATATATTTATATATATTGGACCGGCGAATATACATGTTAGGAGCGAAAAATAAAAGATGAAGCCGGTATCGAGAATTAGAGTGCTATTTGCTATTCAAGGAACTGTCATGAGCAATTGTTAGCCAGCAAGACATTAAGGAACAACCAAATTGGTTTTCATTTTTCAAACACAAATACAAATGCATGCTGCAGTCACTATTCATTCTAAACCCTTTGTTTGCTGCCTAATGGAACTATTCCAACACTTGTTTGTGGCTTGGTTGCTCTGAGCACATCAGACAAAACAATCTTTATACACAAGGTCGTCCAAGGTGGTTGGTGATGAGAAATGGCGTGATCAAACTCTGAGGTTTTCAAGAGGTTTTCGTTGCCTTTGCCCGTTTATCTCGCCAAGTCATCAGGCATCAGTTATGGTCCCTGGTGAGCACCATGCCTGACCTCACAGCCCCTATTGCTTACTGTCTGGCCCACATGACATCCATGTTTGTCACACACCCCTCCCACTTTGATGAACCTCCGTTGTCCTGTTTGTGAGGGAGGACAGATACCTCTGTATGCTGCCACGTGCTGATTGGACAGCGTGCCCGGAAGGGGGACTGTCGATTGGCTGACATGCCTTGCAGCTCTCCCCGCCCCCTACTCTCTGAGCCAGAGTGGTTTACTGTGCTCGGTCACGTCATCGCCGTGGTGACGGGGGAGAACAACAGCAGGCTATTTTGGACGACACTCCCAGCATCCTCTCTGTCAATCCAAACAAACACACCTCCTTAAAGGTCAACCAAACGTGGGCGAGGGAAAGAGAGGGAGAAAGAGGGAGAGACAGAGAAAGACAGAGAGAGATAGAGAGACAGACTGGGCGACAGAGGGAGAGAGCGTCAGGGGAGCTCATTGTTTTGTTTGCAGACCCGGGGATATAACAAGTTAGAGAGAAAGTACATTTTGATTTCAAATATTTACACTTCCACGAGTGGCTGACTCTCTCAGAAATTGAAATGTGGGCTACAATTATAAAGACACACAAAACAATTTGCATGTCTTAGGGCCTGCGTCTAATGGTAATCTTGGCTGCAGTGTTATTGCCTCGATGGGGAATTATGACAAATCAACTTTGTTGCACACATAATGAAAGGCTGCATCTATCATCATCAGTGGTTGTTGTTTAACAATGGTGACACATTCATTATTGTAATGAGTGGCCAGCTTTATAGCCTGGCTCTGGTCACTGTAATTACGTTATTCTTCTTCCAAACATCTAATCACATTCAGTGTTTTTGTTTTTTCTTTGAATAGAAAGTTTCTTGATTGCAATTTCAGAAAAAAAGAGACTAGCTCTTTGCGCATGCAGGCGTTGCTGTCTGCCTCGTGTTATGGTGAAGGGGGGACGACTTGTTCTCAACCACTGCGAATAAATACGCTCATGGGAGAAAAGAAGACAGATTAGTCGTAATTAGTGCAAAGAGAGTTTGAGAGATGTGATAATATGTGTAAATCAATGACAACAAACAAATCCAATGACCAAGATGAGAATATTAGAATCTTTATTCCATCTTTATATTTGATTTTACCTAAGTTTCTTAAGAAAGCTATAGTTCTTTAATGTTCAAATTACCTTAAAAAGGTCAAAGTCCTGTCCACACAGCGCACAGGAGGAAACTTCTCTCACGACATAATGACCCCTTCTGCACACCCACATCCCCTGACCATTCATGCATTAAGATCTCAATCCCCTCTCCATCTCTCTAATCATAAAACAGCTGTGTTTGTTTCGCTAGCCTCCACCCCGTCCTCTAGAGTGCAGGCCTCTGGTCTCAGTGGTGGTTTCATCGGTGAGTACGTGGGACATGCCCTGATTCATCTCAATGGCTTCATTCTGTCTCAGGAACAAACCGTTCCTTCATAGCCTGGTGTGTTCTCAGAGCGCCAGAGCTGGACCGCATGGCTCTTGGTCTGGGGGTTGTCTGGGTGGATACCTATTAGTGTGTGTTTGTGTCTGTGTGTGTTTGTTGGTGTGTGTGCTTGTTCTTTAGTGTGTGTATGTTTATTTGTGTGCTTGTTCTTTTGTGTGTGTGTGTGTGTGTGTGTGTGTGTGTGTGTGTGTGTGTGTGTGTGTGTGTGTGTGTGTGTGTGTGTGTGTGTGTGTGTGTGTGTGTGTGTGTGTGTGTGTGTGTGTGTGTGTGTGTGTTGCATGTGCATGCATATGTGTTGTGTGTGCGTGTGCATGAGTTTACACTTGCATGTGCATACGTGTGTGCGTGTGTGTGTGTGTGTGTGTGTGTGTGTGTGTGTGTGTTGTGTGTGTGTGTGTGTGTGTGTGTGTGTGTGTGTGTGTGTGTGTGTGTGTGTGTGTGTGTGTGTGTGTGTGTGTGTGTGTGTGTGTTTGTGTGTGTGCATGGCTCACCTGCACAAACAGACCCTCTCCCCCGATTCCCATCATAAAAAGCACATCATCACCGTCTACCCCTGCTGGCAGGGCGCTGGTGTTATTATGCGCTAGCTGACGCGCGGCTAGGCCTCTGTCTCGCGGGTGACACTCCAATCTGGGGAGCAGCGGAGCTATTATGCACACTTGATGTCGCTCCTGCGGGCGGCTGGGACGACAAACAAATAAGATCAATCTCAAGGCAGCGGACTGGAAATAATTGCCTCGTTGTCACAATTAATTTCCGAGCTTTGACTTTAACACCGGGCGCGCTGCGAATTGAGTTTCCCATTACGGTGTGTGTGCACCTGAGGAGCCCACCCATTAGGGTGGTCTCCGGTCGGAGGCCCTCCTCCTCGTGGGTAATGGATGGTGAGGAGCGTCACGGTGGTCAGAGGTGCCAGGTGTCAACGTGGGACAGAATCTTAATGTCCCCATCCAACAGCAGAGCCCCACATTTTCTCCTTATCTTGTTTGTGCAGTTTCAGTTCTGCCTGCTTGTGTATTTGAGATTGTTTTGTTTTCTGTCTGTGCGTGTGTGTGCGTGTGTGTGTGTGTGTGCGTGTGTGTGTGTGTGTGTGTGTGTGTGTGTGTGTGTGTGTGTGTGTGTGTGTGTGTGTGTGTGTGTGTGTGTGTGTGTGTGTGTGTGTGTGCGTGTGTGTGTGCATGTGTTTGAGTTTGTGTTTGAGTTTGTGTGTGAGATTGTGTGTGTGCGGGTCAGCATATACATGCATGTGTGCATGCGTGTGTGTGTGTGTCTGTGCATGCGTTGGTGCAACATCTGTACAGGGTCATCCTTTTCTTAGAGGTGCTTATCATCATTAGGAACGAATAATCCTTTTCCTCCCGCTGTAGACTCGTCAGCCTCACCTGTCTGGCTAGCCTAGCCGCCTCGCTAGCCCAGCTCAAAGGCGGAGCTCACGTTGATTAGCCTTAATGAAGCTGTCGCTTCCCCTGTCAACCGCAGCTTAGCGTCGGCAAATGGCTGCAGAGTCACATACTATCAGCAGACCAGTTCTTCTGAGGAGGACGTTATTAGATAAGATGTTACTTTATTCATCCCATAAGGAATATCCAGGTGTCACAGCGGCGATTTAGGGACAGCAGAAGTAGATATTAAAGAGAGTGTCAAAAAGAGAGATTAATAGGAAAAACTGCAGGAAAGTACTTTTTTTCATTCTCCGTTCTTTCTCTCAAATGGGTTTTTTAAATGTGTTGTTTTACTGATTGCAAAGAAATGACTCATTCCGGGTACGGCTGGCTTGACCGTTAACAGATGGTTCCAGCAAATCACTCTTTTACTGGTGATTACATAATGTGATCTATGTATTATTTATAACAGCCAAGTGTAAATGTATACTTCTCCTGCTGCAGTAACACACATCAGAGCTAGAAGACGTAGAGTTATCTCATAGGTTCCAAATCATTTCGGCTTGTCAGTGTCTTACAAATCTTGATTTTAAATATCAAGAGGCTGCTAGAAGCCTCTATGTACGTCTATACTATTACATACATGTGCCTAGAGAGAGAGAGAGAGAAAGGGAGAGAGAGAGAGAGAGAGAGAGAGAGAGAGAGAGAGAGAGAGAGAGAGAGAGAGAGAGAGAGAGAGAGAGAGAGAGAGAGAGAGAGAGAAGAGAGAGAGAGAGAGAGAGAGAGAGAGAGAGAGAGAGAGAGAGAGAGAGAGAGAGAGAGAGAGAGAGAGAGAGAGAGAGAGAGAGAGAGAGAGAGAGAGAGAGAGAGAGAGAGAGAGAGAGAGAGAGAGAGAGAGAGAGAAGAGAGAGAGAGAGAGAGAGAGAGAGAGAGAGAGAGAGAGAGAGAGAGAGAGAGAGAGAGAGAGAGAGAGAGAGAGAGAGAGAGAGAGAGAGAGAGAGAGAGAGAGAGAGTCAGAGGGAGAGAGAGTCAGAGGGAGAGAGAGATAAAGATAAGGAGGAGAGTGCAAGCGAGCGAGTCCACTAGTGGTCTGGTTCACCACTAAGACACGTCTATGAGTCTGTGGGGGCTCTTAGCGGCGGGCAAGGCTAATTGGGTATGTCCCAGTGTACCCGTGCTAATGAGTAGCCACAAGCCCTGTAACTTCTCACGTTCTCTTTTTATAAACTGGGCACTGATGTCCTCTACCAAATGTCTTGGCGATAGGATGGAGGCTCGGCAAGCCATGAAAGTGTCGAGAATTAAGTATAGAACCAAGAAGGACGTGTGAGGGGCCTGTGAAGGGAATCTCTCCGGGTCGCTGCACATTATCTTCCTGTCTGAAGGGTATTGTTTGAATGATTATTTTGACCATGCCTTTTCGCTCGGTGGACATATTCTATTCATATACCCTCAAGAAATGAAGTGATTTAGCAAAATAAAAAAAATGAAAAAAGGTTCATTTTATTATCGAGAATTGGACTTTTGGCAAGACACACTTTAACTTGTACAGCCCCCCCCCCCCCCGCTTCTTAAAATGAGTCCTACTGAAAGCCTTGCCGTACTGAGATTCTGTTGGGATCTCAGAAGATGTGTTAAAAAGGCGCGGTGCTTTCTAGATCAGTGAAGGCCTTTGGAAACGCTCTGACTGAGGGAAAAGTTCCCTTAGCCGGGCCACTCCGGACAGGGGCAAGTGAGGGGAGGGGGGGGGGGGCGTCGAGGGGAGGGGAGCAGCGGTAAACATGGCGTGAGGTTCCCATGGGCGTTTCATGGGTGCTTTGTCCGACATGGGTGAGGAACTCATCTTCCCCGGAGCTGGCCTTCAACGCCTCATTAGGATGGATTATGTTGGCTTCCTCCTTGGATGACCTCTGCAGTCAAACACACACTCCTTCCTCCACACGTACGCATGCACACACGCAAGTGCCTGCACACTCATACATATGCACGCACGCATGCATACAAACTCACTGTTACTCTCACACAGGAAGAAACAAGTACACCAATGTATTCACATAGTACACATACACCTAAACACACACAAATTCATACACACACACACACACACACACACACACACACACACACACACACACACACACACACACACACACACACACACACACATGCATGTGCACAATATGCACAGGAAGAAACAAGTGCACAGATGTATTCATTCAAATAGGACACGTACACATAACACACAAATTCATACACACACACACACACACACACACACACACACACACACACACACACACACACACACACACACACACACACACACACACACACACACACACACACACACACACACACACACACACACACACACACACACACACACACGCACACGCACACGCACACACACCAGGAGGTTTCTCAAGGATACTATGGAGCAGTAATCATGCTTCATTGATCCACAAGATCGGTTGTCCAATAAGAGAGTCATACACTGAATGCCGCAAAATTTCCTCAGCTAATACACCTTCCAAGAAATACAGCTCCAAGAAAAGTATGGCATTAATAGTCTAGTAGTTTAAAACTTTCGAATAATCGTTTGCTCGCATGGACCTCAAAAGACGTTTCAGGATGGATTACATTTTATGGAAGTCTACAAAACTGAAAATGGACTTCTAAGGCCATTTGCATGTTGCTAGACCAAGGACAATTTGTGTGTGGCGGGGGGGGCAAAAAAATCCTCCCTAAACATTCGGTTACCTTTGACTGAAGACCAAGGAGTCCTCTGAGAGGTGCATTTATACTCATTTGCAGGGCTTGTATTTAGAGGCACGGGCGACCGGGGCCCAGCGCTCCGGGGCCATGTGTCTCTGTCAGCTCGCGTCCCATCGGTCCCCAGCTGGTGCCCATGGTTAGGGAAGAGAAATGAGGCAGCCAGCATCAATGTTCCTTTCATTGGACGCCGGCTCCCCACTCCCTACCTTCCAAATCTAAGTCGCTATCCATCGTGAAGCGATGCGCGTCTTCGCGCTCCGTTTTAAACCCCAACGTTATCGTTTCTGCCGGTAACTATCTGCGATTTTGCAATTGTCGTTTTTTAACAATGTATCGTGTGACGGTTATTTTTTTGATTCGTTATTGGTTAAAAAGGGTTATTTTACCTTTCCTTGCCACACATTGTGAAAATCATTGTGGTTTAGTTTGGATGAATGAATGCACTGTTGGAACTGGATCAGAACGAAGAAAGAAGTTGAAGATTGCTCTGATCCAGTCGGAGCTGGCTCAGAACCGGTTTGAACTGTCTCAGTGCTTGCACAGAATTAAGTGGCACCGAAGATTAACGAGGCCCATCGACACACTCATTTCAGCAAGAGCTATCGTTGTACACATACACACACACACACATTCAGAACACATATACACACACACTAACACACACACACACACACACACACATTGAAACACCATTCAATTCTCAACCAAATGAACACCTGCGCCATGTCGAGACAATCGAGGAAAATATAAAGTGTGTTTTCAGAAGGAGCGTGTAATAGAGCGATGGAGTGTGTCTGAGAGAGGGAGAGAGAGCGAGCCACTGAGAGCGAGACCTTTCCCCCTGGTTGTCATTACAGCTGAACCAGCGCTGGTCACAGAGAGAGTTATATCACACGTGTTCTCATTACTGTGTCACCCTGGCCCTGTCTCCAGGTCCCCCAGATAGAGGGCCTGTTTATGACGGCCCGGTTCGGTCCAAGAAGGACTCACTCCCCCTTAATTGGATGACCTTTCGGTTGGTGTTAGTTAACAGAGCCAAAATGTTTACAATGATGGATCGTCTTGCATGTCACTTGATTTGCACAATATAAAGTCAGGTTATGCTCCTTTACTTATTGTCAGCGAATAGAGGAGTCGACTCTTTTATGATGGGTAACTGTGTGATAGAGAGAGAGAGACATTTTAACATATTGATTAGTTGTTTCCGAGGGTTTTTGTTATTATCGATGAACAGAAAATGGTTGAATCTTAAAAATGTCTCTCTCTCTCTGTCTCTCTCCCTGACGACCTGGTGTTTGCAAGGCAAAGTCATCAAGACGATAATAGAGCAAACCGTTCCTCATCATCGCTGGAGGTTTCACACACCCACTTCCCTTTAATCAGCACCTGTGATTTATTCTGGGTCTCTCCTTCAGCTCTGGGTTTAATTCACCAAGTGCGGTGGAACTGGGAGCTACAGCAGGGCGTCTCATTGGCCCAGGCTCGCGTGACGAGCATCTTGAGTCTGGAGCGGTCAGAACTTCCTCCTGGCCTGTCTTCTTCCTATCGTGCCTCTCATTCGCGGGCCTCACAGTGGATGGAGGGGGTGTCAGGGGGAGAGAGGGGGTGATGGGGAGAGAGGAGGTGTGAGGGAGGAGAGGTGGTGATGGGGAGAGAGGGGATTTTGGGGGGAGATGGTGTTTGGAGGGGGAGAGAGGGGGTGTTGGGGGGAGAGGGCTAGAGTCTAGCTCGTGGGTATTTTTTCGATGTGGGGGAGGAGGGGACTGGCTTGTGATGGAGCGGAGGAGGGAGTGGTTACTGATGGATGTCCGGGGCAGTGGGGGTGGGGGAGTGGGGTGTGCAGGTAGGGTGTGCCTGGGCATTCGGGGACATGCTGTCGCCGTGGTGACGGGCGGAGACTCAGGTGGGTGATGTTGATGGATACGGTCGGACAGCGGGCAGCAACACCGCTGTGGCACTGATGAGAAACACGCACTAAAGTGGTCCCAGCAGTCATTGTGTGTGTGTGTGTGTGTGTGTGTGTGTGTGTGTGTGTGTGTGTGTGTGTGTGTGTGTGTGTGTGTGTGTGTGTGTGTGTGTGTGTGTGTGTGTCTTAATGGCTCTGGTGTGTGTTTTGCTTAATGGTCTATGTGTGTGTGTGTGTGTGTGTGTGTGTGTGTGTGTTTTTGTCTTAATGGCTCCATGATGACTAATATCCTGCATCTCATTCTGGATGTCCTCCTAACTTTCATCCTTCTCATCTTCCTCCTTACCCTCTTCCTTCCTCACCCTTTTTCTCCTCCTCCTCCTTGTCCTCATCCTCCTCTTTGTCCTCTGTCTTCCTCTTCTTCTTCCTCCTCGTTCTCCTCTTCATTTTCCTCTTCCGCATCTTCCTCCTCTTCTTCCTCCTTGTCCTCCTCTCCCTCCTTGTCCTCCTCCTCCTCTTCCTCCTCCTCCTTGTCCTCCTCCTCATCCTCCTCCTTCTCCTCCTCCTCTTCCTCCTCCATCTCCTCCTCCTCTTCCTCCTCCTCCTCCTTGTCCTCCTCCTCCTCCTCCTCTTCCTCCTCCTCCTCCCCTCTGTGAAGGTAATCCCAAGGTGACGTTAATAGGCAGTAGTGTGGCTGCTGAAAACATGGTTGCTGCGAGGACAGGGCAAACAATATCTCCCTCTAAGCCACGGGCTCGACAGTTTGAGACCAAACCGCAGCACGACGAGTTGTACTCAAACACCCTTTATAGTCGGGATGTGAGATGACTGGTGTGCTGGTGTTGGCGACTGCATCACGCTGTGCTACATCCTGAAGCACTCTGTCTGACGCTATCACTCACAAACCGGTCACCAGGCGGCAGTGCATAAACCGACGTGGGCCAGATTATGAACCCGGTGTGATCTATGATCCCGCATTGATAGAAAATCAGCACTTGATTAATAAGGTCTTGTTTACCGAAGCCAGGCTAATTTGGCGAGTCGCTGGTTTGCGGCTTCCTAATGCATTAACTGCAAGGCCTATTTAACATAAAGAAGCACCGCTAAACGAATGCATAATGCTAAGGCAGAGGTTAATGAAGCAATCAGTGTTTCATTCATGTTGATAAAGCCAAAGTTGTTTTCGAGTGTGTGTGAGTGTGAGTGGCGTGCACCCGTTTGTGTTGGTGGACCGTGGATGAGCCGGGTTGCTGCTTATTAAACTGCAAACCTTTTCAGTTGTCCATTGGATACCAGGAGTATGTGTTTGCCTACTCTCTCCCTCACTCCCCTCTCTCCCTCACTCCCCTCCCCCCTCTCTCCCCTCTCTCCCTTTCTCCATCTTTCCCTCTCTCCCCTCTCTCCCTCCCTCACTCCCTCTCTCCCTTCTCTCCCTTTCCCTCTCCCCTTCTTTCCCCTCTCCTTCTTTCCGCTCACTCCCTCCCTCCCCTCTCTCTCCTCTCTCCCTTCTCTCCTTCTACCTCACTCCCGCTCTCCCTTCTCCCCCCGCTCTCACTTCTCTCCCCCCCTCTCTCTCTCTCTCGCCTCTTCTCTCTCCCTCTCACTCCCTCTCTCCCCTCTCTGCCACCTTCCCTCTCTCCCTCTCTCCCTTATCTCCCTCTCTCTCTGCCTCTCGCTCTCTCCCTCTCTCCCCCTTCTCCCTTCTCTCCCTC
>OLKM01000098.1:526349-558849 GCA_900291075.1 Melanogrammus aeglefinus
AGAGAGAGAGAGAGGAGAGAGAGAGAGAGAGAGAGAGAGAGTAGAGAGAGAGAGACGAGAGAAGAGAGAGAGAGAAGAGACAGCGCGCATAGGAAGGAGATGACACGCTACTCAGAGAGTAGGCCACAGAAATACAGCAGAGAAAGCACTCCCCATGAGCACGCGGAGAGACGAAGAGGAGAGTGAGCAGAGAGAGAGAGAGAGAGAGAGAGACGCAGAAAGGAGAGGAGAGAGAGTGAGAGAGAGAGAGAGAGAGAGAGAGAGAGAGAGAGAGAGAGAGAGAGAGAGAGAGAGAGAGAGAGAGAGAGAGAGAGAGAGACAGCTGGATCAAGACAGAAGGAGAGAGATCATGTGCAGTCAGCGGTGAGCTCACACTCTTTTGTCTCTGCTATCCTATCTGTGATCGGGCGTCCGGGTCGTCCCCGGTTACAGGTCGGGACCTGGGTCTCTCCCAGCGTGGGTTCTGTTATCTGCTCTTTACTCCCCACAGTCGATGGCCTCTCCGCTCCTGTGTAAACTCTCAGTGAACCTTGCTCAGCACAGGGCTGTCCTTCTTAGATCGCCTTTTGTCTGGTGGCCGCTTGAAATCGCTTCAAACAACACAGACATTGTTTCTGGGTCTGCCTTTATCCTTCAGAATTACCACAACAGACCTTTATTATTGCAAATTGGCAGAGATTATCCCCTCTGGGTTTGGTGTTTGGAACGCCTCTGTTCTTCTTTCACTATCCTTTGCTATCAGTTTTCTCTGCTTATTAAGTCGGTTGCTTGTCTTGTGTTGCACAGCGGACAGGTCATGGCATTACCATCACCGCCTGGGTTCAGGGTTTGATTCCCACTGGGACCTCCCGTGCTAACAGTGTATGTGAATCACTCCCTGTTGTGCAAGGTGCTCTGAATGAATAAAAGTGTCCTCAAAATGGTGTGCAAGGTGCTCTGAATGAATAAAAGTGTCCTCAAAATGGCGGCCGTACTAAATGTCAGCCTGTCTCTGTGTGTGCCCCCCCCCCCCCCCCCCCCCCCCCCCCAAGAGGGCCAGCTGCTGCCCGGGAACAACTTCACCACCGAGTGCAACATTCCCGGGAACTTCATGTGCGGGGACGGCAGGTGTGTCCCCGGCGGATGGCAGTGTGACGGCACCCCGGACTGCCTGGACCGGAGCGACGAGAAGGGATGCCGTGAGTGTTGCTTCTGTTATCCCCCCCCCCCCCTCTCTCTCTCTCTCGCTCTCGCTCTCGCTCTCGCTCTCGCTCTCGCTCTCGCTCTCGCTCTCGCTCTCGCTCTCGCTCTCGCTCTCGCTCTCTCTCGCTCTCTCTCTGTCTCTTTCCTTATCCCCAAAAAACTTAAGCGCAAGCCCATGGGATCTGTCAGGAGGGAAAAGGGAATGTCCATAAAATATGTTGACAGTTGTGTCCCACTCTTAATATCACAAGATGAACCCGTTGAAACAAGCACTGAGATTGTGAGAAATGATGCGCATTTGTATGATCCCTCAGGTCAAAGAGATACATCGCAGGAAACGCCTGCCGTCACTAAACCACGGCAGTCCCTTTGTGTTGCACCCTGTCGAAATGGTCGTATTCTGCAGCAGTTTAGATGAGAACAAACCAGTTTCAATTTCATAGCAAGTAAATCGTGGCCTTTGCACCTTAGCATAACAATAACATACCGTCTTCAGCCGAACACTGCCGTTCATAGACTGCAGGCCTTTCAGAGTAAACCCGACCCTTCTCCGGCTTGGTTCACATGGTGAAATGACTTACAATTCACCATAATTACAATTAATTATACTGCGCTTTTCCAACCAGTGGCCACTCAAAGCGCTTTACAATATTGCCCAACATTCACCCATTCATGCACTTATTCACACACTGACGGCACAGTCAACCATGCAAGGTGACAGCCAGCTCGTCGGGAGCAGTTAGGGTCAATCGCCCTGCTCAGGGACACCTCAACAACCAGCTAGGACAAGTGGGGAACCAAACTAGTCCCAGGTTGACTGTCAACCGGATGTTTGCTAGTTCCGCGATCCCCGGCCCTGCTCTCCCTCCTGAGCCACTGCTGCCCAGATTACAACATCCGGCTGTCGTTCCGCAGCTTCTAAATTCCTGACCCTTCTGCAGAAACGTTTTTTTGTCTGCTCCATCTCTCATTCTCCCCTTGCTGTTGTAAAAAACGGAATATTAATAAAGTGTATAGCCTTGTCTTTAACCTTTACACCCTGCTCCGTCCTGCTCCGTCCTCTGTGTTCCAGCCATTAGCCCTAGCCGCTTGCCCGGGCTCCCCGCCGGCTTAATGCCATCAAAGAGAGGGCTGATTCGTTCTTTGTGCGCGGACGTAGTCTACTAGTGCGGCTGGATATTCGTAGAGAGCTTCTGATGCTCATGCCGTTAGCCCACTTTGATCCCTGCTGTCTGCGCCGCCTCCTTCCCCCTCGCATTCAACCCGCGGAAAAAATGACGGTTTGTCTACCAACCCTAACGCCTTGTCTCTCTAACTACTTTCGCCTTTGAACCACTGGTATTAAATCCCACTCACTTAAATCCCACTGTCGCTCTCTTTGTCTCTCTCTCTCTCTGTCTCTCTCTATCTTTCTCTCTATCTCTCTCTATTGCAGAATTACAGCCACTACGAGCCATTCCCACAATGAGCGTTCCACAAATGTGCCGTTTTTTAGAGGCGGATCAAGGTGGAGGTGGTGGGGGTTTGGCCCTGAGGAGCTTGCGACCACGGTACCATGCGCTGGTGTTTACGGTGGCTGTATCACAATGGCTCGCATTCATAATATCATCCGGAGGCGCACACAGCTTTTGGCCGTGTTCTGTAAATAGTCTAGGGTGCACTTCGGGTGCTCCGGCAGGAGTCCTGGAGCTCTATATCTGAATAATATAATATAATATATTATATAGATATCTTTATAATATAATATACTGTATATTATCATGGCAAAAAGCTGTGTGCGCCTCCGGATGATATCGTGAATCTCAAACGACTGCGTCGGGTTCTTCGCCGTCTCTGGTTCTTCCACTTCCACGGCAATCTGAAGTACAGACAAGTACAGTACAGAGTGGCGAAGTGGAGGAGGAGAAAGGGATTGTTGCCATTTGCGGACTCCCTGTACTTCCACAACGAGACTCATAGTTGGGGTTATCTGGGCCATGGTTGAGAAGGAATTGGGGGAAAGGAACTTTGGCTTTGACCCGCTGAAGTCAAGATTGAATCGCGCCATGGAGGACAAAGGGATGGTTGCCCGCGATTGTTTCCTGCCAAATTGGAGCTTTACACAAATCTTACCTTATGTTGCATGTCATGTGCCATAACAGTAACAGCGAGCGGTTATCCAAATAACAAAGAAGTTTACAACACTTGTGTTACGGTGTGTTTATTCACACACACACACGCATGTGGCGCTCCCACAGTCGTATCTCACCTGTCTCATTGGCGGGCCAAATTCTCTGGGCGGGCCGAGTAGAGAGAGGGGTGATAACAGGCTCGTTTTACACCTAACGCCATTTCTAGCCACTGGGGGACCATAGGCAGGCTAGGGGAACTCATTAATGTTAGAATACCTCATAAACAGACATTTTCATTTATTTATTAAATTTTTTTGAATATTAATATTTATTCTCACTTTCTTTTTCTCTCTCTCTGTCTCTCTGTCTCTGTCTCTCTCTCTCTCTCTCTCTCTCTCTCTCTCTCTCTCTCTCTCTCTCTCTCTCTCTCTCTCTCTCTTCTCTCTCTCTCTCTCTCTCTCTCTCTCTCTCTCTCTCTCTCTCTCTCTCTCTCTCTCTCTCTCTCTCTCTGTTGCCAGAAACACGCATGAGTTCTTCATGTTAATTAATATTTATGAAAAACAAAAACCAACAGGGGAAAGAAAACGAAAAGTCCAAGCCCCTGGGTTCTGTCAGCAGGGAAAATGCCTTTCAGGTCGGTGCCAAGTCCTACCCTCTGAGAAAAAATACCACTGTTTACCTGGCTGTCAACCAACAGTGAAATAGGCTGCAGAAACCTTGGGGCACCTTTTGGGGGGAGAACACTGGAATCGTCTCCCCCATTCATCTCCTCCCACACCGATATGTGGGGGAGGAGACATATTGGCGACATATTCTGGCGAACAATGAGACAGCCCTGCTTGACTCCTAAACAAACAAAAACTCACACTGGCAAACTTTTCCCAACAGTTCTCCTGCGGTTTGCCCCTTGGTCATGGAAATATGCTGCGTTTCCAGAATAAAATATCAGTTTCACTCTCTGCTGTCATTGGGAGTGTTTTAGAGAGGTCTCCTGTCCGAGAAAATGTTTGTCTGCGAAGGTTAAAGCAGTTTATGGTTCTGTGTCTATCGGCGTTAGCTATTAAACTGTGTTTCTGCGATTTTTGTTGCAACGTGTTAAGAATGTATCTCACTAAAAACATGGTTTCTCAGCTGCTTCCAGCACATTCATTTGAAGGAGCTTTAGTATGGCAATTAAGTTATTGCGACATACAACTGGGCCAGTGCCTAGGTGGAATCCTGTGTTGCTCAATAGAGCGAGCCATTTACTTACACTGCAAGGGCTAAAGGTTGGATTGCCATTCGGGGCACCAATGTCGAGGATAAAAGCAGAGGCATTCAAAGAAGCCATGGATCCAGAATCCCCATAATGCTTTATTTTATTTAGGTACTCCAGTGTTTAATATACATATAGTTTAGCTGGACTGCTGAGCACATTAGGATACAGAGAGCTGGCATGAGGCCGAGGCTGTCACTGCGGCCTTTGTTTGTTTACGGTGCTCTTTATAACTGCTCCCCATTTGCTCCCAAATAAATGGAAGTGTGTACTTTCACTGTATAAAGTATACATATATCTATATGTATATATTCAAATTCATATTCATACATGTATCCCCTTAGCAATTAAAGCACTTAGCACATGTCCCCTTTACAACTACTTGGCTGCTTAGGTGCTGATGGTATAGTTGTAGTAGTGATGGTGGTGGTGGTGGCGGTTGTGGCAGTGCTGATGGTGGGGATGGTGGAGGAGGCACTAGCGGTGGTGTAGTTGGTGTGGCGGGCATGTGGTTTGCGTGATGAAAGAGAAAGAGACTTCTAGGCTACCATGCTGGAGCCTCCACAGTAAGCCTTGTAATTAAGATCCCACTCAAGATGGCTTCCACGTTTAGGGACAGCAAGGTAAATGGACAGCGACGGGACCTCCGTGGGCAGGACCCAAAGCAACCTCCTCGACAGATTTCCTCTCCCTGGGCACGGAGGCTCCCTCCCTGCCACGGCCACGCCTCACCGCCTCACCGCCTCACCGCCTCACCGCCTCACCTCCAGCTCTGTCGATATGAGACAGTTTACCCAATGAGCCTTGGTGTCTGTTGTCTTTCTGTATGTCACTCCCGTGTGCAATCACAGAATTGCGCTTCTCATTACCGTAACGGCTCGGATATGATTCCGGTGAAATGAGCAGGAGGTCCTTGTTGATGGGATGGCGCGCTCCTGGCGTACTGTATCCTCCAGGGCCGACGGGGACCTTTCAGAGGATCGTCTGCCTCTGTGTGTGTGTGTGGATGTGCACATGTTTGGTCTGTGAACACATGAGCCGTCATTAAATGTCGCTTATCGGTGGCGTCTCGTCTGTGAATCTCGTTTCCATCCGAAGACACCCGTCCGTTGGTTCAGTTCGTCTCGGTGTCACCCTGTGTCTGATCTCCCCTTCAGAGACCCGGCTATCTGAAGGTCGTACCACCTCTCTCTCTCTCTCTCTCTCTCTCTCTCACTCACTCACTCACTCACTCACTCACTCACTCACTCACTCACTCACTCACTCACTCACTCACTCACTCACTCACTCACTCACTCACTCACTCACTCACTCACTCACTCACTCACTCACTCACTCACTCACTCTCACTGTCTATGTCTCTCTCAGCTTCATCCTGCCCCAGCTGCTGTGTTAGGACACAGAGCCACTGGGCCTGGCCTGTCCTCTATCCTCGCCGTCCGTCCACACCCAGCAGGGTTTACCCCCCGTGGCTATCCTCGCCGTCCGTCCACACCCAGCAGGGTTTACCCCCCGTGGGGAGCTCAGGGAATCTTCAGATGAAGACCTGTTGTGTTGTGAAATAGAAACGGAATTAGGTTTCTCTGAGTGGCTGTCTGGGGGCGTCTGGTGTATGTTTGTGTGTGTGTGTGTATGGGTGTGTGTGTGTGTGTGCAAGTTTGTGTGTGTAGGTATGGGTGTGTGTGTGTGTGTGTATGTTTGTGTGTATGTGTATTTATGCGCGAGTGAGTGCATGTCCTTTTTTGTTTGTGTATGCTTGTGTACTGTTATGCGTTTTTTTGTGTACATTCTTGTGTGTGCGGGTAGTTGTGTGTGTGTGTTTGTCTGTTTTTCTTTGTGTATGTGCACGTCCTGGTGTGTGTTTGGGAAGTTGTGTGTGTGTGTGTGTGTGTGTGTGTGTGTGTGTGTGTGTGTGTGTGTGTGTGTGTGTGTGTGTGTGTGTGTGTGTGTGTGTGTGTGTGTGTGTGTGTGTTACTGCTTGTGTGTATATGTTCTCGTGAGCTTCTGACACGTTTCTGGCACCTCAAGGTCCAGTGTTCCCCGGAACAGACGAAGAGGAGGAGGTGTGATGTGTGTGTGCGTGTTTGTCTTTCAGCTCAAGGTAGATTGACTTTGTATTGAACGCGTCGACCTGGGAGGCAGACAATCGTAGGACAGCTGGCAGAGGTAAAAGGGGCGTGGCATAAGTTGGACTTCGGTTAACTTCCCCCAAAGGTCGAGCGGTTGGTGCGGCGCGTGTTCTGCAGTGTGATTGGACGACCGACGCTCGGTGGCTTTCATCAGCTTCAGATTCTGAAGCACTTCCGTCATGGACAGCGTTTTGAAGCCTCGGCCACATGAGAGGCATCTCACTGCTGTGTCTCCCCGCCACGCTGTCAGGGCGGGACGGGCCCACAGACGGAGATGAAAGAGGGGTCTGACGGGACGATGAGAGGCGTAGATGGATGGCACATCTAGGGATGAAAATGTCCCCGTCCGGGCCGCTCAGGACTCAATTGATTTAACATTCACTTTTATGACAAAATAATTGTTCCATTCTCATTCCACTTGGTCTGGTGGGCGGGGCTCTGTGCAGGTTCAGTGTTTCTAAGAGATGTATGTCGGACCAGTATTAATATGCATCGGGAGATGTCTTCTTCTCAACACGCCTCCGTAGCAAAGGTATTCATTCTTCTGCAAACATATATCAAGAGTACCTCACTTCATATCAGCTGGAGTAAGAAGAGATGAAACCCTTTGAATCATTCCACGATGTCCTCAGACAAGATCTGATGAGTCATTTCAATGTTTTCTGAGCCAAAAAGTAGGCATGCTTTATGAATGCATTTGAGTTCTAATTTGATCTCCTTAAAGTACATATGCATACTTTCAATTGTTTCACCGTAGCATTGCATTGTGCGACAATATACTCTCCTGATACAAAACGTCATCCCGGCTCCCAGCCCTTCCGTGACAGCCATGTGTGTGCTTGTGTGTGTGTGTGTGTGCTTTTGGTTATGTGCGTGCATTTAGCATGCGTGTCTCTGAATGGGCGAGGGAGGCTTAGGGTGCTGCTACCACGGGGGAAGCAGCTGATGGGATTGGGGGAATTCCGGAAATTAGAGATGGCTATATCTTAGTTTGTTGTTTCAACGGTGGAAAGTGTGGATTTACTCTATCACAAAACACAAGACAAGCAGAGAATAGGTAGTATTAAATACAGCTTAGACAATGGAGTAGACCGAGCAAGGATATCTGGTAGGTCCCAGCACGGGCTATTGCTGGATGGGTGGACCAGTTGCTGTAATTAATACCAAGAAAGAGACATGAAATATTGATTAGGCTCTTTCCCACACCACACATACACAAACACACACATACACATCAACACACACACACACACACACACACACACACACACACACACACACACACACACACACACACACACACACACACACACACACACACACACACACACACACACACACACACACACACACACACACACACACACACACACACTCACAGACAGACAGACAGACAGACAGACAGACAGACAGACAGACACACACATACACACACACACACTATCCTTATCTAGAGTCTGAGATGGACGGCCAATCTCTCAAACCATCTGTCTCCTGCTCTCTCTCTCTTTCTCCCTCTCCCTCTCTGATCTCTCTCTCCATCCCTGTTTCTCTCTCTCTCTCTCTCTCTCTCTCTCTCTCTCTCTCTCTCTCTCTCTCTCTCTCTCTCTCTCTCTCTCTCTCTCTCTCTCTCTCTCTCTCTCTCTCTCTCTCTCTCTCTCTCTCTCTCTCTCTCTCTCTCTCTCACTCCCCCTGGCTTTTGTATCCTCTCCCCCAACCCACCGATGTCTCTAAACGAGACAGAAAACAAGCAGAGTTATTGATGTGAAGCTGTACTGCAGAAAAAGAACTGCTATCTCACCTTCCTCCTTTCCACCACATTATGGACACGATGCAGCATTTTCCAAACAAACAAATACACACACGTCCACATCTCAGCATGGCAGGGAGAAAACATGGGACTCTCCCACTCACTGCCTCTCTCTCCCCGTTTATTCAGACCTTGAGTACTGCTGCTGCTGCGTTCTCTCATGGGGGAAAGTTGTGTGAGCAGCCGATCGTTGCAAGGTTGTTCTGGTTCTGTTGATATCTGCAGTCGATGACGTGGTTTCATACTTCAGTATTCCTCTTTATTCCCAACACATTGACGTGATCATGGCCCTCAAACTGTTGAGTATGAATCCACCACCACCACCTCCTCCACCTGTATCACCGTTTCCAAAACCACGTTCACCGCACACCACCATTACCCGCATCTCCACCACCACCTCCTCCTCGACCATCACCACACCAACACCACCACCAACACCAAGACCTCCAACCACATCGACCATCATCAACACCTCCACCACCATCCCCAGCACCGGCACCAACACCCCCAGCTCACTACCACCTCCACCATCACCACCCACACCATTACTCTCTCCCACATAAATTTCGTCTGGAAAAACCAATCACAGGTTCGAAGGCGTTGGCAGCAGAGCCTTGGAGGCGAGGACGGGTGGGGAGGGGAGAGGCAGGAGTTTGAGCTCAGAGACCTGGAGCATGACACAAGTGTTGGGGGGAGGCAGGAGAGTATGAGGTGGCGTGTGGTGCGGCGGCTGCAGGGAAAGCGTCTGCATTCTCTTGATCATCTCTGTGTTGCAGGGAGTGGAAGGGGGCTTATGTAAACCTGTAGAACCCCTCTCCGCACCTCTTAACCCGGGGGAGGATTAATAACACACACACACACACACATGCACACATACACATGCACACACAGATGCACTCACACACACACTCACATACTCACACCCATATCGACACACAGTAACACACACACACTGGTATACAAACACAGACGTATGCTCTCAAAAACTCACACGCACACCGACATACGCAGACGCACAAACACACACACACGCACACTGACGTCCACATCCACACAGACACCAACATGTACAAATGCACACACACACACACACACATATACATACGACATATGGACATATGGACCAACAAGCAGCGCATAAGCACACACACACAACACACACACACACACACACACACACACACACACACACACACACACACACACACACACACACACACACACACACAATCACACAATATTCATTTTCACTTTCCGTCTGAGAACCACAGGCTGTGAAGGTCACTAGGAACCTTCTGTTTCGGCTCTCTAAATCAATGACGCCCCCAGTGCACAGTCTGTTTATAGCTCTCCTCTCAGTGCCCAGCATGGGCTGCCTGAAGCGGACTCTGATTGTCAGGCCAAAGACCTCCCTCATCACACCGCCCCGCCATGATTACAGGAATGAAGACAGCCTATAAGAACCGATAAAACATCAATAACAACATAACATCAATATCACGATTTGGAAAGCGATGGCGTCAGCGCGCTCATTACTCGAGGTGGCCCATGAGAACATTTCCTGTTGTCACAGAACGGTTTCCTCATCCAAGCCGAACCGGGGCGAGCCAGAGGCTGTCTCCGGGGCCCCGTGCGGATCGTCCTATTACGGGGAGGAAAACCGCGGAAGCGTGGACTCCTCGTGACCAAAACATTTGAGCACGGATTCTCATTATTTCTTGTTTCCGAACCAGAGGCGGGCATGCGGGACGCGGTGGGACGTGGCGCGACGCAGCGATGGGACTCGGTAGATTTAGTTTAGCCGTCCCCAGCAGAATGCTGGCTTTGTTTTATGTGTTGCTCCTCCAGCCCAGAGCGATGTCTTCACTCCTCCCCCAGAGTCTAATGAATGGGATATACGCACCGTGGAAAATGGGCTTAAAGATGCTCAGGTCTCTGGTGCACAGGTAAACAAATGCTTGGCACGCACGCTCGCGCGCATGCACGCACACACACACACACGCACACACACACACTCACACATAGATACATACACTTGTGTACGCTCACACACAGATAAGGCAGATACGCACTCGCACACACACACACACAGAGACGTGGCAGACACACGCACACACACACACACACACACACACACACACACAAACACAAACACACACACAGCCCAGGCTCTTGGCCAGCTGTCTTCAGAGGCTTACATTTCATCCTGCAGACGAGAGCTATTCAGACTCCTCTGTGGTTGTTATGCCGACCACCACCCTCTCCTCTTAGCCCTCTGCTCACTGGGTGTACCAGTCGCTGTGCCAACCAGCTCATTACTCAGGCAGTAACAATATATTGTTGAGGGAGAGGCACTGCCCTTGGCATTTCAGACTGCGCCAAGGCCAGCCACTTACACTCAGTTCTGGACCTTTTTTTGTGAAACTCCGGAAACTAAACATCCCTATAGGACGCTCCCGTTGCATTTTCCCTTGTGTTTGTGTGTGTGTATCACTGTGTGTGTGTGTGTGTCAGTGCGTGGACTAGGTGCATTGTCCTGGAGCTGGTTGTTTGTACCATACAGTCTGTTAATCATTATTCTGGGCCCTGCTGGTGGCCACTCCGACTGTTCTCTTTATACTCCTGGCATAAGCGGCTTCATCAAAGCCAAGTGGTGTAATTCCTTTGTTCTTCATCCAGCGAACTCTCTTTAGAGAGGAGCACAGCTCAAATGTAACGCTCCATTTACAAGTTTGCGAGTTTGCCTCCTGATGCCAAGTTGCCCGCCGGATTAGTCCATGAAGCTTGCGTAGCGAATCAGAGAAGCAAAATTAAAAAACATGTGCTTTCCCTCAAGGTCTGCAATACATCACCATCTCAGAGTTAAACTTGTCTGTGCGTCAGAGCCTTTGAAGTGGCTTTTGTGTGTCAGCGACCTGGCCCATAACGGCATGGAGCCTTCCACAGGGCTGAATGCACATCTGGACTGCCCTGCACTACCCCTATGTGTAACGGTCAATAATGTACTGGTTCACTCATGTAGCACAGAGGCTACTCTCAATAATGTGTTCTCTTAAGTTCACATTACAAACAGTTTGCAATGTTTACACAATGTTAACATCAATGGTCCTCATTTTCATCGACATCGCCACACCATAATGCATGTAGACGTGTATTTTTTCCCTTACTAAATGTTCTCTGTTTAGTTTCCACTGTCCTGTCCTGTGCTTTTTTTTTTTGACACCCCAACGTCCCGGCCGGGTACAGAGGTCACTTTATCTTATCTTCTTATCTCGTTCTTGACTCCCGCCGTGGCCCGGCCCTGCTCTCTCCACCAGGGGAAAGGTCAGAGTACTTCAGGTCCGTCCCTAGCAGGGGACTCGGGGGCCGGGGACCGGACCGCGGGCTCGTCCGTCAGGCTCCGGGGAGAGGCCCGACAGCGGGGAGATAAGTCCCGGGCGCTGTGATCGATGGGGGCTGGTTCACACTAGCGCTCCGTCAGTCCGTCCTCCCTCTTTGTCTTTGTCATTTACTTGTGTGTTTGTGTGTGTTTCTTTTTTTATTCTTCTGGTTCACCGCAGCCTTATCCGGGCTCATGTTGTGCAAGGGGGGGAGGGGAGGACATGAACGCATACAAACCGAAGGCATAGACCAGGCTATAAATAGGGGCCTCGATTATATTAGCACGCGTCACGCCGGCTTACGGCAGTGACTGTTTCTGACGATAACCTCTGGGTGACTCGCATGTACGGATGACAGATGGTTGAGTCGGAGTCTAACCGATGCCCTGCTCTCCACTCCGAAGACCGAGACCCCATATGTCAAAAAACAACAACGCACAATGGGGCGCCTTAGAACTCACTACATCATCATCCCCTCCCCTTGGAGCCTATCAGATCATCCGTCACCCTCAACACCCCCCTTCTCATCCCCATCTCAACCCCTCAACATCTCTGTTTTCCCCTCCACAGCCAAGGTGCGGTCAAAGTGCGCCCCCACTTTCTTCGCCTGCGCCAACGGCATCTACTGCATCATCGGACGCTTCCGCTGCAACGGGTTCACCGACTGTCCGGACCGGAGCGACGAGGACAACTGCAGTGAGTCTCGTCTCGAATCTCTCGTTACAACGCCCCATAATAACCCCGTTAACTCTGCTTAAGTCCCTCTAAACACCGGCTCTCGCGCGTAATTAAACGACACCGTGTCCTCGTTATTATATCAAAGCTCCGTTCCCTCCGCTCCCAGCGTCTGTCTGCCGGTCGGCGTCGGTTTCCCCCACACGTCTCGGGCCGACGTTTCCTTGTCCTTAGCTTGAACACCCAGGTAGAGCTCATATTATGGAGGGCCGAGGAGCATCCCTGGCTGGCCCCCATTACAGCTCATTACCATCGCAGCCTTTCTGAACTCTGAAGGCCCCCAAGCACTTCGAACCTAACTGCAAATCTAATCTAGCCATTAAGAGGAGGCTTTGATCCCTTCTCCCTTCTCGTGCTACGTCACCACTGTGTAATTGTCAGGACAGAAGGAGGAATTTTGCATAATTTCACCACAACTTCTTCCCAGAGAGAAACTTGAATATGCTGCCACTGCACTCTTTGCCGCACTTTAAATGTTTCAAGTTGATATATTTTTTATGCGACAGAGATCTCCAGATCAGGATACTTACCCATTCGTCGCATCTTTGAGAAATCCCAAGGATAATTATATAGGCTACAGATGGTTTTACTCTGCTAAATTTGGTTGAATAAAAGCGTTGGAAGTTGAAATGGGACCTAACATCTAAAAGTTACTTCCGACACCGTCTTGAAATGAAACTCCAAATATTCACCTTATTTAGATAATTCCTCATGCATTAAAGTCTAATAGTCAAATTTAACTTCAAAGTAAAATCATACAGATGGCACTCTCTAGCCGGTCAGACACCTTAGAAAACAGCCACACAGAAACGGAATATGCACCAACCTCTGAGGAGGTTGGTCTTCGGCTAACTTTAGCATCATAAACCCTTTATCATCAGCCTGGCAGTGGTTTATCACCAAAGGCCATGCTTTAAAAGTATTAAACTCTCACAATATTTCATATTATTTTAAGCTAGTAATAAGAGTTGAATTGTATTCTAATCAAATGTTTATGAGCTGTGGAACTGCAGTGTGCTTAGATTTTCTCTCTTGTGGTAAATTTGGGTCATTAAAAAAGGATCCGTAAAAATGTGCGTAAAAGTGGAGGAAAAAGTTAGTTGAATAGGGTGTACATCCCCTCGCCCCTAACCCCAACATCCAACCCCCATCAGAGTCTCCTCGAGCGTTCATGTCCCCATACGTCCCCTCTCCTCCCTGACCCCAGCAGCCAACCCCCTGGTGTGTTCGGAGTCTCGCTTCAAGTGTCGCAACGGCCGCTGTGTGGACCGCAGCTTCCTGTGCAACAGTGAGGACAACTGCCAGGATAACAGCGACGAAGAGGACTGCCTGACCACAGCAGGTAGGTCTGGTGCAGGCGATCAACTCCTGCACCCACACAGCATGGCTGGGGAGGGAATACATACTGTGTCAAGGATACAGCAGTGAAACGTTCATCTACCAGGAAAATAAGATGATAATGTGGGTTATTGCTGGACCCCTGCTGGGCATTGATGGGGCTGTGTGCAAACATTGTCTGTCTGCCTTTCTATCCATCTATCTATCTATGTTGGTCCATCTATCCATCCATAAAGCCATCCACCCTGCCATTGATCCATCCAATCCTATGTCCATCTATTTATACATTGGTGAAATGGTTAGGGTTGGCCTAGTCTTAGCAATCGTGTCTGCGTATAGAGGTGCATGAATTTATAGCTTATCTCCAGGGCCTGCTGCTGTCCTCTGGCCCAGTGGAATAACCCACAGAGTCTGTGCTCCTAAGACAAAGTGCTGTGTTCATTCCCTCTGCCTACTAGGCCACTAGTTCCTACGAGTGCAAGGTAAGCATTTCAGATAGTTAGATTCTCATATAGCAAATACATTCAAACAAAGGCATCTCAATGAGGAGAGGGTGTCAGCACTTCCTTACTGTGCAACTGACCAAGCAAAAACCAGCCACTGTTCGAGACACACGTTTGCGTGCCAAGTCTTGTTTGTGTAGGAGGGAGTGCTTCTGCGTTCTGGCTAAGCACACTGAAATACCATAGAAGATCTCTTCTTAAAGGTCTCTTCATTCCACCATTGGCTTACCCGCTCGGCTCTTGTTCGGGACAAGTGGGGAGAAGTTGTGTGCTCAGCATTGGCCTTCAGCAAAGATCAGGGATGAGAAGGGTTTATTTTGTTTTCTGGCATCCGCTAGGCTGCAGAGTTAAACTCTCAGAGCAAACACAGTCTCTGTAACGCAAACACACACACACACACACACACACACACACACACACACACCACACACACACACACACACACGCACACACACGCACGCACGCACACCACACACACACACACACATATGCACACACACACACACACACAAACACACAAACATACACACACGCGCGCACACACATACACACACACACAAACATACACACACTCACGCACACACACACAATCCCTTTTGTGCTCTGACTCCACCTGCCTTGGTAATAAGCACAGACCTGCAGGTGACAGATAAGACATTCAATATCTGCTCCAGGTTGCCTGAGCATAGCCTCTTCTCTTGCAGTTTACTTTCCCCACTCTCTCACGTGCTCACTCTCTCTTATTCACTCTCTCTCTCTCTCTCTCTCTCTCTCTCTCTCTCTCTCTCTCTCTCTCTCTCTCTCTCTCTCTCTCTCTCTCTCTCTCTCTCTCTCTCTCTCTCTCTCTCTCTCTCTCTCTCTCTCTCTCTCTCTCTCTCTCTCTCTCTCTCTCTCTCTCTCTCTCTCTCTCTCTCTCTCTCTCTCTCTCCAACCCTGAACATCTTCTCTCTAAATGAGCTTTTACTGTTTCCCTCTTGCGTCGTGTCGCATGCGTCGAACCACAGCTTATCTGAACTCCATATTTGTAGAGCGGCAGTGTGGCTATCCCGTCCCCAAAGATACATATATTTATTACCTGGGTGATTCTATACTGATAACAACTCGTATATAACACACAGTGGGCTGCTCTTGGCGTCGTGTCGCATGCGTCGAACCACAGCTTATCTGAACTCCATATTTGTAGAGCGGCAGTGTGGCTATCCCGTCCCCAAAGATACATATATTTATTACCTGGGTGATTCTATACTGATAACAACTCGTATATAACACACAGTGGGCTGCTCTTGGCTTTTAATCTACTCTCCCCTGTTTTTATTTTCCCAGACGTGATTCAGCATCGCGACGGGTCTGAACTCAACAGAAGCGCTGCTCACCAGCGATTTATAATGCTTACTGTTTCACTTCTGCTATTGGATCGACGATGGTGGTAATGGGTGTTCTTAAGCTAAACAGAAAGCAGGCTAAGTGTGGACAAATCTATAAAAACACCAGTCCGATGATTGCACATGGAGATAAAGGTTGTGTTTCAAGGAGCCTGTGTGTGTATGTGTGTTTGTGTTTGAGACGGGGGGGGGGGAATAAGAGAGTTATCGAGGGTGTGCAGACCCAATCAGGTGTGGCTGGCGAGGGAGAGCGGAGCGTCCATGCAGTAACCAGAAAGGAACAGACGACGGGGAGAGAGGGAGAAAGGGAGAGACAGAGAGAGAGAGAGAGAGAGAGAGAGAGAGAGAGAGAGAGAGAGAGAGAGAGAGAGAGAGAGAGAGAGAGAGAGAGAGAGAGAGAGAGAGAGAGAGAGAGAGAGAGAGAGAGAGAGAGAGAGAGAGAGAGAGAGAGAGAGAGAGAGAGAGAGAGAGAGAGAGAGAGAGAGAGAGAGAGAGAGGAGATACAGAGAGATACAGAGAGAGACAGACATGGAAAGAGACCGGGAGAGAGAGACACGGAAAGAGACAGGGAGACAGAGAGACAGAGAGAGAGAGAGAGAGAGAGAGAGAGAGAGAGAGAGAGAGAGAGAGAGAGAGAGAGAGAGAGAGAGAGAGAGAGAGAGAGAGAGAGAGAGAGAGAGAGAGAGAGAGAGAGAGAGAGAGAGAGAGAGAGAGATACAGAGAGATACAGAGAGAGACAGACATGGAAAGAGACCGGGAGAGAGAGACACGGAAAGAGAGAGAGAGAGAGAGAGAGAGAGAGAGAGAGAGAGAGAGAGAGAGAGAGAGAGAGAGAGAGAGAGAGAGAGAGAGAGAGAGAGAGAGAGAGAGAGAGAGAGAGAGAGAGAGAGAGAGAGAGAGAGAGAGAGAGATACATATACGGAGAGAGACAGACATGGAAAGAGACAGAGAGAGAGAGAGACTCCAAAGCCATTTAACATACCTTGAGAGAGGGAAAGCGGAGATGGAAAGCTGGGTCCGAACTGAGGGAGGATTAGAGACTACGCTTTACTGGTCCTGTAGCGGATGCTTTCATCCAAGGCGAGTTAAAGTCAATCCATATATATGGGGGTTGCTTTCGGATGCCTAAACGTAGACGGTGAACCGTATAGCATGTGGCACATGGTCCCAGGAGGGCTTTGGCAGGGAGACAGTCCCACTGTCTCCCAGTGATCTCAGACTCCCAAGTCTGAGATCTAGATTGCCATCGTGCCATCGAGCCATCGAGCATTGCATTAAGGAGCGTGCCCTCAGCGTAGTTTGAGTTATGTGTGGAAACACTGTCCATGCAACTTGCTTCACTGCCCGTCGGATGATGACATCTTATGTGGAAAAATTGCAGGCCTAGATTTTCAATGACGATCGTTTGCGCACCACTTTCACCCTAAGATCGATCAGTTCTCTGTACAGTGATTGCCGTGTGACGTTCTGAAACCGGAATGTTCTTAAATTCCCAATCAGAAGTCGTTCTAAAAAAGATAACGGTTTGTGAACACGCCCTGTGGAGCGTGTGAAACTGCAAGTCGACAGGACTCTTAACGCCAAGGAGACCAGGCTTTACGGAGGAGCCCTCGGGGTTTGGCCCCAGAAAACCTGACATCAATGTCAGGATGACCTTTCCTGAATGTGCTCCTGGACTCTAGTTGTACACAACCACAAAGTGAGGTGGGCTGTGTAGCTTTACATCAAACAGCAACTCAAAGCAAAGAAACGGTACGAGAGCTGTTGCCGTAGCTAGTTACTACTGTACTTATCGTTGTGAGATGGACATGCCAGCCAACTAAAGAGGGAGCTAAAGTATATAGCCAGCTACTACTGTACTTATCGTTGGGCAGTGGACATGCCAGCCATCTTAAGAGGGAGCTAAAGTATGTAGCCAGCTACTACAGTACTTATCGTTGTGCGATGGACATGTCAGCCAAAGAGGGAACTAAAGTATGTGAGGATGTTCTGCCGAGTGTATTCAGGGATAACAATGTTCATTCTGCACTTCTGGAGCGGCCCAGACAGCCTCATTCTATCCTCAAAAAAACCTGATGAATACCCAATGGGGACCACGTGGGTGGAGGGTTGTGTGCATGATAGTAGTTTGGAGAGTGCATGCCTTTCTATCTCACGCTACACACACACACACACACACACACACACACACACACACACACACACACACACACACACACACACACACACACACACACACACACACACACACACACACACACACACACACACACACACACACACACACACACACACACACAGATTGGAATTCCTCTCGGTGTAAAGCCCCATATCAACAGCTCGCATTAGGTTTCATGATTAGGTTTGTTGCAGGCGACAGTGGTACCCTGATTCCCCGCGAGGAGGATAATAGAATAACGAAGGGGGAAATGCAATTCTTTGTAGAGCACAGAAGACTACAGCCCAATACTCAGCACAGCGCTCTGCTCTGAATCCTTCCGCGGGCGTCTTGCCTGAGGGTTTTTAGCGAGACTTTGGGACGCGTTTGCATAGTTTGCAGGGAAGGGCCGTGTCAATTTACATGTGTGCACCACTGAGTGGTACCCTGTGTGCTATTTACACAGGTGTTCAATCCCAATGCAATGCATTTTTGTTTTGTGTCTAGCGTCTCTCTGCTCAATGACACTGTGTGGCATACTTCCATCAAACAGCCTTCCTTCCCCAAAAAGTCTGTCTTTGTTTATCGCGACCTGCTCCTAGATCTATAATGCATCTCCTGGATCTTTCCCAGCTGCTGTCGCCCACCCAGCATACAGACAGACAGGCAGTAGCTGCCTGGCCCCTGCATCTCAAACCTCAAACAACACAGCCGGCGTTTGAAAGGAAGAAAAATCTCCCACAATTTGCTGTCACGAAGCCTTTCATGTCCCATTATGGACCTGCCAGGCAGCGCCATCAGCGTAATCAGCATCATTGGACAGCTACTCTGAGCACGGGCGGCCAGCACAATTAGAGAGGACTGAACACCCACACAGGGAGAGAGAGCTGAACAAACCGCACAGGGAGTGGGAGAGGAGAGCAGCAGCCGCGGGACTGCCAGTTAGCATTATGGGATGCTGCATGATGAGGGAGCTGTCAACACCATGGCAACGCAGGCACGCACACTTCTAATGTGGTAGGAGATGAGGTGGTCAAATTAGTGCAGTCCAAGATTTGCCAGATAAATAGGACATGGTTTGGGTTTTTTGAGGAGGGATGAGCTGCCACTGGGACCTGGTTTGAGTTAATTAGTTTGGGTTTTAAGTTGATGGATTCTTGTCAGGGGAATTCCAGGCCTATTTTACCTGCTCCATTTTCGACTTAATAGCACAACGTGTTATGCTTGGTTAGGGGATAATGGAGCCCTAATAGAATTAAGATAGACAGACAGGCGTTCTCATCTGGGTGTTTGGTCAGTTGTGATTGGATTTTCTTTCAATTTGCTCTCGCATCTGCCGAGAGGAAAAACTTAAGTCCAGTGAGTGACATGCCCTCTGAACTCCTTCGGAGGACTACTGAAGGGATACACAGAGCTGGAGCCACTGCTGTTCTTCCTGAAGCACTGCCAAACCATCGGCCTTCCTTCTGCCCAGCATTCCAAGTGTGGATATCAGTGCTGGTTCAAAAAGGTCAAAATGTCTTCCAGCTCAATCCGTAGCTGACAATTTTAAAAAAAATGTGCCTGTATGTATACGTATGTATGTCTGTCTGTCTGTCTGTCTGTCTGTCTGTCTGTCTGTCTGTCTGTCTGTCTGTCTGTCTGTCTGTCTGTCTGTGTGTGTGTGTGTGTGTGTGTGTGTGTGTGTGTGTGTGTGTGTGTGTGTGTGTGTGTGTGTGTGTGTGTGTGTGTGTGTGTGTGTGTGTGTGTGTGTGTGTGTGTGTGTGTGTGTGTGTGTGTGTGTGTGTGTGTGTGTATATATGTATGCAGCCATTGTATTTCTTCCTTGCTAATTAAGGGAGTTTTTTCTTGCCCTCTGGGGGGCTAGGGTCAGGGGGGTATCATAAACACACCGCCTGTGAAGCCCTTTGAGACTGTACCGTGATTAAGGGCTAAACAAATTGAACTGAATTGAATTGAATAGCTTACTGTTGTAAACTTCAACAAGATGGCCCCTTAAGGCTGACAAAGCCCCCCCCCTCCCCCCTCAAAAAGTAAGAGAAAAGAGTCAGAGAACAAAGCCTCTGTGCTCACCGGTGGCATCTTCTTAGCTTTCTAATAGCCTCCCAGACGCTCCACAGCCTCTACTTATTGATTTCAGGCCGGATCTGAGGCCATAGAATTAGTTTTGCCTGCTACGCAATGACAAATTAATCCATAGGGCGTTTGTCGTGTCGCGTCGTGTTGTGTTGTGTTGTAGGTGTGTGTGTGAATGGCTGCTGTGTCGGTCGTGCCCTCATTAACACACAGGGCTGCAGGGGAGACGTTGATGGGGTGGGAGGGAGCGCCGAAACGGGGAGATATCGAGGCGGGGGAGGCGGGCGGGGAAGGGAAACGTAACTGCGGCCGTTCATCAGGTGCCTGCGCGCTCGCTCGACAGCAGGGAGGGGTGGGGGCGCGGGGGAGAGTGGAGGGGGTAGGGTGGGCGCGGCGGGGCCGCCCTGTGGGTTTTAAATCATCCAAAGTTTCAGCCCGTTTCTCTTGTGTTTCGGTAAACTGTGCTCACACGTCGGTGGAGGCTGGTGCAGTGGTAAAATAAAAAGCGAAAAAAGGTCCCGGGGTCGCAGCTGGGCCTGCAGGCATAGGAGAATAAGACGCCTTACCCCGAACCTGGAGTCCTTAGCTGTGTGTTGAAGAGGCCGTGTACGGTGTGTTTGAGATTAAAGACACTGCGTCCTTACTTAGTTTTCAGTCCTGCGTCCTTTGTCATCTGGATCTGAGCCCCCGTTCAAACCGTTTGGTATCTCAGACAGTTTTCGTGACTGTGTTTGACACGCTTGAAGCGTGAGTGTGTTTTAGGGTCTCGGGTTCTTCCATTTCTTGGTGTCAGGTTTTGAAAGTCGAAAGATTGGCATCTTTCGATTATGTTCGCGTCGTTTAGGAAGCCTTGAAGCGGGAGAGTGTTTTGGGTCTCGGGGTCTTGCTCTTGTTTTTTTTTCCTGTTTCTCTACGTAATCCTCTGTTCAACTGTCAGTGTGACAACTAGCGGCCATCTTGGTTCTAAACATAATAATTCAGTTCCCCTGCATGCTGCCTTTTATCACCAAGATGGCCACCAGGTGACTAATGGAGGCCCTCTCGCGACGGGGGTCACGTTGCCGTTGCCAGTGTCCCAGAGAGAGGCTCCTCATGGGGGCAGAAGACTCCATGAATCATGGCTGTCCTTGGAGGCCCCTTAACCGTCAGTCCTTTTCACTCCCGGCTTCCTGACACCAACTGCCGTTCCCTCCCACGTCACACCATGTTCAGTTGCCATGGCGACAGCGGCCCTCAAACCTGCGGAGGAGTGCAGAGAACAAAAGCTGAACTGTTCCCCCCTTTCTGTGTGCTCGGTTCACTGCCCATCCGACAGACAGAGAGAGAGAGAGTGTGTGTATGTGTGTGTGTGTGTGTGTGTGTGTGTGTGTGTGTGTGTGTGTGTGTGTGTGTGTGTGTGTGTGTGTGTGTGTGTGTGTGTGTGTGTGTGTGTGTGTGTGTGTGTGTGTGTGTGTGTGTGTGTGTGTTCCCAAAGTTCCTTCATTATATTTTTTTTAACTGACTTCAATTTCAAATAATGCCCCCCTTCTCCCCTGTAGCAAATTGATTTCAAACTTTAATGTGTTTTTCTTTTAATTCATTTTCATTAAACTTTTCATTTGTCCATGAAAGGTGTCTAGTTTCTATTAAGTTGTAATGGCTAAGTGATAATGGCTTATCTGTATCTCCTTTTAATAACATGGCCTCTGTCCTTACAAAATCAGACAGTTTAATGGAGTTTACTCCAAAGCCACTGAGGCATAGTGGAAAGCACTTACTGTCAACCAAAGAAAGACATGTTCCTACTTCCACACTCCCTTTTGTTAGTACCCGCCCCCAGCTTTTGTCCGGCCCCCCAAACAAATGCCCTCAAGCCTGATTGGCTGAGATTTTATTCCCAGATTCTTCGACTGCCTATGCAGTCTACAAAACTAAACCGCAAACACAAGCCATAAATGCCGTTTCAGTGACGCACAACATCTTAAATCACAGTGGCAATGAAAAACGGAAAGGAAAGTCCCGGTGGGGTTCAGTGCATCGTGATCTCAAGTTAAAATCTTAAATCACAGTGGCAATGAAAAACGGAAAGGAAAGTCCCGGTGGGGTTCAGTGCATCGTGATCTCAAGTTAAACTCTGTGATAGAAGACCACAAAGCCACCTTTTGATGCCTGAGTATGTGTTGATACTAACGCATCAAAAATGCATGTGGTCTGCATGAGATTGTGTTGTAGCCTTTGTATGAAGAACTAGTGGTACAATGCTATAGTCTGCTTTGTTCCCTGATAATATCTTATTGTGTAGCGTACGCATATATACAATCTATAGGAAAGCTGCCCAATAACGTTTTTATCATTAAAAACAGCAGTCCATAAATACAGAACACATACGATAAAATAAAACATAACGGTCATATAAAATATCAAATAGATTGAACTAAGAAATCACTGATTTTAAAAGCACAATGTATACATTCCAATCGTAATACAAAATGAGAGTAAAAGAACTAGAACAAAAAATAATGAACCAGTCACATAAATAACTATAAAAATTCCAAATAAAAGGATGAAAAAAGATTTCCTGTCCCCGTTCCAACTCCGACAATTGTGTCTGTTTGTGAGCGGCTTCAAAAGGCCTCACATGAAAGCCACTCTGACAAGTAAGTATCCCTGCAGTCTATTGGCTGGTACAATAGAGAGTCGTCGGTGTGTGTGTGTGTGTGTGTGTGTGTGTGTGTGTGTGTGTGTGTGTGTGTGTGTGTGTGTGTGTGTGTGTGTGTGTGTGTGTGTGTGTGTGTGTGTGTGTGTGTGTGTGTGTGTGTGTGTGTGTGTGTGGGCTTGTGACAAAGCAGAGAGCCAGAGATAACAGGCTTATCATGGAGGTTCCTGAAGCTCAGTATGAGGCCAATTTCTCTATCCGGGGCCCCTGTCACTGTAGTTCTGCTTACTGTCAGCCCGCTGTGTTGCACTTTGCGTGCCCAAAGTTAGCTGCTTAACCGGGGGGGAAGGCATGCACGCTAGTACAGTATGTGGTGAATGTACAGCCGGGATTCCCTTAGCACTGGGTTAATACGAAAGAGGTTTCTTCTGTGGAAAACAACGATAAGACTCAAGACTGACAAT
This sequence comes from Melanogrammus aeglefinus, assembly GCA_900291075.1. Classification (NCBI taxonomy): domain Eukaryota; kingdom Metazoa; phylum Chordata; class Actinopteri; order Gadiformes; family Gadidae; genus Melanogrammus; species Melanogrammus aeglefinus. The sequence goes on from OLKM01000098.1 coordinate 549,508, forward strand.
AAGGGAACGATACAACCTGAGAGGGGAGCATGAGTACAGCAAGCTGAAATGATGCTGTTTCATATGTGCAGAGTAGGGATGGTAATGTGTGGACTTCTCTCTCCACACTGAGGCTTTTGTCAGACCTATGTGTGAACTTCTGGTACACACTCGTCCAATGGGCAGAGCTCCCAAGAGCTCACTCTTTCTCTCCCACCCACTCTCCCACTGTTCTCTCATTGTTTCTCTCCATCCCTCTTGCCCTCTCCACTTCACTGCTATGACGCCTCTCTCTCTCTCTCTCTCTGCTCTCTCTCTCGCTCTCGCTCTCGCTCTCTCTCTCTCTCTCTCTCTCTCTCCTCCCTCTCCCTCCCTCTGTCTCTCTCTCTGCCCTCCTCTCTCTTCCTCCCGCCATCCCTCCCTCCCTCCAATACCACCACTCTGCCTCGCTCTCTCTCCTGCTCCCTCTCCCTCTCTCTTCCCCCTCCCTCCCTCTCTCTCTCCCTCTCTCAGCCCCTGCCCTGTCCTTGTCTCTCAGTCTGTGTTCCACAGCGTCAGTCCTTTGGGGAGCAGCAGCCCATAAAGGAGACACGAGGGGCTGGAGACGGCTGCAATGCAACCAATGCCTCCCCGCCCAGGGGAAAGCATGGCAGCGGGGGGGAAACTTCTTCAAGAGCTGGGAGATAAAACACCAGTGGTGTCCATCGAATATTCATGTGCCTACAAACACTCTGTTTTATGGTTTTTTCTCCGAACACGTACAACAAATTGGAATGAGTTTCAACAGGAGTTATTGCTATTTAGTGGGTTGGATGCTAATTAATCTTCTACAATGGGTCTGTAAATATTAAAGAATAACGTTTGAAATAATAGCAAAAATTGTGGTTCAATTTGAGTTCTTATCGTGATATATGAGCATAATGTATTCATTGATATCAGAATCAAAATCCCAGTCCTCTTTTTAGCGTGAAAACTACATTGAAGCAACATTAAGCAGAGCACTATACTAAGTACATAGATAAATCATCAGCAACTGAATGATTTAGCGACTATGGTAAATGGGACTATGGGAGTGTTGCTGGAGGACCATGCCTAGTTTCTCTCTGGTTGACAACAGCTTTAACAGCTGGACGGCTTCACACTGGCTGAATGTAACGCCACGGCTGTTACCTATTGATACCTGCAAATGACTGAATTCATAATTGATCCTCCTTTAGCTCGCCTGCTGTCTGCGGCGGGCTCGGTGTTGTGTCTGGAGCCAGATGTCCCAATAGCGTGGCTGTGTGGATGGGAAGGGTAAATAGACTTTACAGTGCAGGGACAGATTAACGGGCCTGGGTTTGTTTGCCAGACGGGGAAGAAAAACCGAGACGCAGGTAGAGATAGGGGGAGAGGTGAGGAGGATGGAGGGGTGAGAGGACAGAGGGAGAGGGAAGGGGGATTGGTGAGGGAGTAGGAGGAGGAACAAATCAAGAACCAAGCGCAGGGAAGACAGGAGGAAGAAAGAGAAGGAGAGGAATATAAAAACGGAGAAACAGCAAGGCAATAGACAGACAGAGAATGTCAGGTGTGTGTGTGTGTGTGTGTGTGTGTGTGTGTGTGTGTGTGTGTGTGTGTGTGTGTGTGTGTGTGTGTGTGTGTGTGTGTGTGTGTGTGTGTGTGTGTGTGTGTGTGTGTGCGTGTGTGTGTGTGTGTGTGTGTGTGTGCCTGTGTGTCTGTGTGTGTGTGTGTGTGTGTGTGTGTGAGTGTGTGTGTGTGTGTGTGTGTGTGTGTGGGGAGGGGGGTGTTTGTGGGTGTGTGTGTGTGTCTGGGGAGTTCCTCTCTAGTCTATGCATGCAACACTAGTCTTATAGAGGTAATTACTCTATCTCTCTTTCTCTCTCTCTCTCTCTCTCTCTCTCTCTCTCTCTCTCTCTCTCTCTCTCTCTCTCTCTCTCTCTCTCTCTCTCTCTCTCTCTCTCTCTCTCTCTCTCTCTCTCTCTCTCTCTCTCTCTGCCTGTCTCTCTCTCTCCCTTCTGTTGAGAGAGAGAAGAGAGAGAGATGAATTACCTCTATAAGACCACTGCTGAGTGAGAGAAACTAGAAAAAACATGAAAATATTATTTGAGCTTTTCTGATATTTTGGGATTCTTTGATGCTTCTGATTCTCTGATCTGCCTTATATGTCCCCATATAAAGTGATATGACACCTTTGAATCTTGTATTTCTATGCACATGATCCGGTATATTTTAAAGCCTTCACATTTAATAAGGTTGTGTGCCTAGGAAATATCCAATTATTTTATGGAAATGATCAGTTGTGATTGGCTGGTCTGAATTGTAGGCTGAAGCTGATTGGCTGCCATCCTGGTGCTGATTCTGACTAGCTTGTTCCAATCCAGACGATGCCAGATTTAAAGAAAGCAGTGTTTGGCATTCATTAGATAAAACATCTGAGGCAGCTTTCCTGGCCCGCCCTAATCTAACCGCGTTACTTAATAACCTACGGTGGTAAAGTTGCAAATCTTGAAAGGCAGAAAATGGCAGGAGATAATATGCAAATAGAAGACATTGAAAGGTAGATAATATGGGTTAAATGGTCACATGGGCACATTTCTGCTTCCAGCTTTGACAACACACACACACACGCATCCACGTACAGCACAGACACATACACACTCGGGATGGGTGGGTCGCGAACGATTCTGTCAGAACGAGCGAATCCCGAAGTTGAACAACGAGAACTGATTCCCAAAACAAGAGAACTGATTATATTTTATTTTTTTTTAAACATATAACAAATATATGGTCACGTAAATAACAAACAAACAGAGCTTTGTCTCCCTGCGACCTTATATTGATTGGGTCTAAAACGTTCTCATCGATTTAGCCAATATGAGTACTACAGCAGGTAGCAATCGCGTTGCCATGGCCCATGGGTAAACAAATGATAAGGCACCACACCACACAACACACCACACAAGTTAACTAACGATCGCTGTAGGCTTCAATATCATGAAAGCACTTTTTGGTTTTCTTTTTATTTTATTCTACATCACAATTTAATGATTTAATAAAGTATTGTTTTTACCTACCATTATGAGTCTCGTTTGGTCTAGTTGCTAACCTGCTTCACTGCTTATTAGCGCTACTTTGAAGACGCCATTTCATTCTTACTGCACCCCATTATGTATTAAGGATAGTTATGAAAAAATAATAATTTACACTTAACCTGGGTAATTTCGCCAGAACATTAGAAAGTAGTAGGTTACATGCATGTTGGTTAACATTTATTCCATAATTTCCGATTCCCTGACGTAACAGACCATCTGACTTAACGAATTAACTTAACGAATCAAATGAACGAATCAAACGATAGAATTATGATATTGAATGGAACTGAAAGACCTGAATAGCGTAAAAGAATCGTTTTGCCCATCCCTAATACACACACACGACACAAGAATGGAGCGTTCCATCTTCGTCATAACTATCAAACACACACACTCCTTCACATTCACCGAGCGAACATTATGAAAGTAAAATGCACATTTCTCGCTAGAAATGTTTACATAAACGCATTTAATGGCGTAACTATGTTACTATTTCCACCCAGAATAAAGAAAGCTGTCGGCAGGCCGTATGCTTCTGTGCAAGCTCTCTCTGCCAGTGACGTCGGGTCAAGCTCAACGCTGATTGGCTATTGCGGCGCCTGCTGCTTCCAGCTGCAAGCCTCACATGATGAGCTCAAAGATGCAGCGCGATAGGGAAAGAGTGTGTGTGTGTGTGTGTGTGTGTGTGTGTGTGTGTGTGTGTGTGTGTGTGTGTGTGTGTGTGTGTGTGTGTGTGTGTGTGTGTGTCTGTGTGTGTGTGTGTGTGTGTGTGTGTGTGTGTGTGTGTGTGTGTGTGTGTGTGTGTGTGTGTGTGTGTGTGTAGGTGTGCGTGTGTGTATGTGTGTATCTGTGTGTGTATCTGTGTGTGTGCGCGGGCACGTGAATACGCTTCTGTGAGTATGTCGGTGTGTGTGTGTGTGTGTGTGTGTGTGTGTGTGTGTGTGTGTGTGTGTGTGTGTGTGTGTGTGTGTGTGTGTGTGTGTGTGTGTGTGTGTGTGTGTGTGTGTGTGTGTGTGTGTGTGTGTGTGTGTGTGTGTGTGTGTGTGTGTGTGTGTGTGTGTGTGTGTGTGTGTGTGTGCACAAGTGTATATGTGTGTTGGTCTTTCAATGGGTGTGTGAGTGTGCGGAAGGTGTGTGTGTCTGTGTGTGTGTGTGAAAGCAGTGACAAAAGGAAATCAACGTGATCATACAGAGATGGAGTTACACACTTCTATGGCTTTTCGCGTGAGCAAATCCAACTACCAACTGAGATCTAAGTGGAAATCTTTTTTTGTATTATTTATTTTAAATTCCCACAACGTGGGAAGTGTTGCTTCAAGGTCACGATCACAGCTCAGCAACTGTTAAGTTTTTAACCCAAATCCTAACATATTCATTTCTCATGGACTCGATTAACAAACTTATTACATGTTAATCATCTCACTGCACAGAATGTCTGAACAACAATGATGATAATTCATGTGCATATTTTATGCTTTGGCTAATTTGTTGGTTGCAATGGCATAAACGGGGCTTCTTGGTCATTCTTCTTGTCTTCTTCTATTGTTTCATTGTGTTTGTACTGGAAATGAGAACTGAACTCATGTTTAGAAAAGTTCATAACCTAGAATTATAACTTGCTGGGACAATATTTACATGCGTGTGTGTGTTCCGTGTTCCCTGCATCAACTCACTTGACTGACTAATTTGACTGGATTGAAACTCATCGCTAACATTTAAGCTCATTGCTAATATTGAAGCTCATTGCTAACATTGAAGCGTTTCATCAATAACAACATTTTGGGGCACATTATTTTCAGCAGTGTTATGTTCTTATTATTGTTATGGTGTTTTGGCTCGTGTTGTAAGCTTGGTAGGTCTTCAATATGAGATGTTTTATTGTCTTAATCAAAGCCACACATTAAGTGAATCAAATGTGAACGATAAACACATCAAACATCCTCGCACACCCTCCCTTTAGCTGAAAGCCGATGCCTCTACTTTTTACAGATGGTACTTTTACCGCTGTGCCATTGTATTTACGATTGATGTTTCCACTCTTGTTTGATTTGCAGCACTTTGTAACACATTCAAAAAGCTTCTATCAGTCAAACTTTACTGACTTATTTTCCTACCTAGCGCCATCGGGGGCTAGCTCTTATCGCTAGCGGCGAGCTAGTGCTCTCCGATCGGGCCGAACTCCCCCAGCCTCTGGCTGATAGCCGCCGGTCTCAGCTTCTCTGGGCTGTTTGACTTTGATAAGCAGGCCTTGTATTGGAGGCCAGAGGGGACTAAAGGGCGGGGCCCGGGTCTGGGGGGCCTCTGCAGGACAGAGGGGAATAGAGGGCAAGGACCCGGGCTGGGGGGCCCTTGCAGGACAGAGCGGACTAGAGGAAACTAGACGGCAGGGGCCCGTGGTGGGAGGCCCCTGCCGTATAGAGGGGACTAGAGGGGACTATAGAGCAGGGACCCAGTGTGGGGGTCTCCTGCTCTGTTTACTGACCAGGGGATGAAAAGGTCAGCAGAACAAAAAACTAAGGGGGAGTTGGCTTGGGAGCACTTTAAAGGGGAGTTGTGTATGTTTGTGTGTGTGTGTGTGTGTGTGTGTGTGTGTGTGTGTGTGTGTGTGTGTGTGTTGTGTGTGTGTGTGGTGTGTGTGTGTGTAGTGTGTGTGTGTGTGTGTGTGTGTGTGTGTGTGTGTGTGTGTGTGCGTTTGTCTGTGAGTGTGAGCTTCTGTGTGTGTGTGTGTGTTTGTGTGCATGCGTGTGGGAGTGTGTGTGTGTGTTCCGGATTGTTTGCTCTGGGTGTGAGCTGAGATGGCATATGGCCACACAGGGTTAAGCCCCGGCCGTTTGGAGCCGACCACAGACCAGGGCTGACCTGCCTGTCGCCCAGATTCCAGGGCACGGCGGCGGGACTGAGTGAGTCTGACGGGGAGTTACAGCTCTCTGCTGCCCCAGATAAGCCTGCAGCAGACTTTCCATGCCGGCCTATGACCCAAAGCTTGACTCTTCCACGCCCGGCATAATGACGCCACGTATATACTACGCAGCATCACTCTCTCCCCCTTCCCTGACTGCAAACCTACACATAAACACACACACACACACACACACACACACACACACACACACACACACACACACACACACACACACACACACACACACACACACACACACACACACACACACACACACACACACACACACACACAAACACAGACAGATTATGCACGTGTATATACAAACTCACACATACACACACTATATGTGCCGTGTTTTACTGCACATAAAAGCAGCATGTGTCTATTCTCCAGGGTACATAACATATACAATGTTTACCTAAGGTGCCCTGCAGTCACACTTTAATTAAAACATGTCCACCACTCTTTCAACTTATAGATACCATGGCTGTTAACCTAAGGTGCCCTGCAGTCACACTTTAATTAAAACATGTCCACCACTCTTTCAACTTGATAGGGACCGTGGCTGTGAAAATGTGATATCTGCTCCGGGCACTTTGTCAAATGTTGTCAACCTGAACTTCAACCAGCCAGAAGGTCTCCTGTCACCACTAGTTCTCACATGGATAGAGTTACCAGGACGAATGCCTGGTGCCTGCTGAGTCTGTTCACATGTTCTGGGATCTGGGATCTGTGTGTGTTTGTAGGTCTTCATAAGGATACTGTTTAATGTCTTTGAGAGGTGTGTTTGTGTGTGGATTGTTTTGGTAACATGCAACATCGATGGATCCTTGATCAGCTTTTAACTGTAAGTGTTCATATTGCTGCTTGGGTGGATGGTTTCTCACTGTGCCTGGTCATTCCTCATTTGTCACTCATGTAGGTGCAACCTATATTCAGAACGATTTAGGTTACATGGGGGGCATTGGCTCTGGAGGAAGAGAGGGTTAACTTTGAACTGGAAGGTTGTTAGATTGATTCCCCGGCTCCTCCTAACTGCGTGTTGAGCTATCCCTGAGTAAGACACCTGACCTTAAAGAGGAAATGAACAGATCACAGTGGAAAGGAACAGTAAAAGGAACAGAACACAGTGAAATTAGATGCCCACAGTGAAAGGAACAGCTCACAGTGAAAGGAACAGCTCACAGTGAAAGGAGCAGATCACATTGAAAGGAACATTGCAGAGTGCAGCTATGAGGGAGAGCAATAAGATCAGTGAACTGTTCCTTCATAAATAAAGTTGAATAAAAAGAACAACCCGTCAAATGCTTTATTTATTAGGGAGGCTAATAAACTTCGTAAACATAAACACATTTCTCACATCATTACTTTCTAGCGTTCGTTGTCTGAGTGAAAAAACTGTCAAACAAACACCAGGCTTCTTCTAACAAACATAAAACTGTCAAATAAAAAAAATGAACAGTGGGTACCACGAGGACGACCACGGTCTGCGAAATGAGGGGTTTACCTGCATTGTCGCTGTAAATCAAAAACAACCGGGCACAAATCAAAGTATATCATGAACTTACCTATACAACAACAGCTAAAAACGCACCAAAATATAATCGGGCCACAGAAGTGTGCTCACATAAAGACCCGGAGGAAAGGTTTTGGGCTGTGACAAGCAAAGCAAGAGAGAGAGCTCTCCAGCGTTTGGCTTTGGTAAGGGGATTGAAATTGTGATGCGTGCCGGGGCAGCATTTTCTCAAGTGTTGCATTGATATTTGCTTACCCACAGCGTTCGGCTGTGTGTTGTTGTGTGTCTGCGATACTTCAAGGAGGCTTCAGCATTAAAGACGCATAGATCTTTCTGGAAGTTTAAAGGAAAAGCTTAAAGCAGTTCCTCAAACCAAAGTATTACTGTACAAAAAAAAAAGAAAATAGATATTTTATCTGTTGGTGTAACTGAAATTATCCTCGCCACTAGTAAGCAGAGAAATATAGCGCATTAAATCACCTTCTCTCTGGTATAATTAACTGGGTTTTTTTAACTAAAAAACTATCGCCATTGATAATAATCATCTATAGCAATGGAATGGCCACTTTTAGCTGAGGCAACTTACAAGAGAGACTGAGGCAAATCAAAGCACATAATTAACAGTCAGAGTAAATACCGCGTCTCCGAGAGAGTTTCAAAGTGCATTCTGGATTCAACATGAGAGCTCGACACAATGAGGCGCAGCCGTTGATCCCAAGTGGCCCGCGGAAGACGCGGGTCCTCAGATGTTTCTCGGAGAAACCTGCCGCAGCTCGTTCCGCCGTCGAGGGGCAACCTCGCCTGACATAGATGTAACTCATTTGGTCCGCACTGCAAATTAGCGGGCAACGTCAGATGCCGTTCATCAGAGGTGCTCAGAGGCCGTGCCATCTATTTTTATCACTCTCATCAAGTCTATTTTCTGCACAGAGAGTTCCAGCCCCATATTTCATCCTCTTATGTCTGCCTTAATTAATTTAACAGAGTTAAGGCATTGTCCTTATTGAAACTGTTACTTTTAATGCATGAAGGTGACCTCTTAGGACACATTATCAAACCGGTCCTGTGGACACCAGAAACAATCTGTCCAAGGTTAACGCACATTTATTGAAGTCACAACCGATCTCCAATCCATCTCCACCTCAGTTCACGAAGTGTTCTCCTAATGAGTGCTGAGCGTGAGCGCCGCTCTCTCTCGCTCTCTCTCTCGCACGCTCACTTGCTAACTTAATGGGGAGCACTGCTCGTCCGCTCACACCCAGACTTCCTGGCCATTAGCTGGAGAGCTTTGTACTGGGCTAACCCGGTAATGAATCATTAGCGCTGCGTCTAACTCGCCTGTCGTTAAGGCTCTGGCCCGCCCCCAGCACTGCAGAACGCCTGCCTTCCCTAGCCCTGGTTTTAATGCTTATTGACTGCCTGGCTTACATTAAAGCCACTCTTTTCCTCAAACTCTAAAACTGCCTCTCTGTTCCCCAATGCCGTCTGTTTTGTTGTCTTTATAAATCGTCTTTTAAACAGAATTTGTGGCCATCTTATGATGCCAGTGATCGTATCAGCATTGATCTGAAAGCTGTTGTCTTCCATTATTGTTCTAATTTAATCAAAAATAACGACATCAAATGGTATGTCATTCAAATGTGTGTTCCTTATCCTTAAAGCGTATGAGATAATACAGTCAATGTTCACAGAATACAAAATGTAAGGCACACATATGAGAGGCATCAAACAGAGAATAACGGAGTGAGACGTTTCACATGCCTACACCGTTCACGCCTCGGGCGCAGCCTTCCCCTGTGACCCTCCGCGGGACTTTGAACTCTGCTGTGAAGCCCCATGGTCGTGTGCAT
>OLKM01000098.1:563849-580852 GCA_900291075.1 Melanogrammus aeglefinus
CAACTGTGAACGCGAACAAAGAATGGTGAGGCTTTATTTAGACAAATCACAAAGGAGCAAAGTCTTTGAGTGTGTGTGCGTGTGCGGTTGCAAGTGTTCTCAGTAGAATGTGGCGCTGAACAGACGACGTGAGTGTGGAGATGTGACACATTCGTTTCGAAATAAATGATGGAGCACCAGCGCAGTGAGTCACGGTTCCTCTTTCCACGTTGCTCCCCACACATGTCTGCTGCTGTCCTGGTTCAGAACCAACTTGTGAAGATCTCTCACTCACTGTCTCTATGGGTCTCTCTCCCTCGCTCTGTAGCGCTCTCTCTCTCTCTCTAACGCTCTCGCTCTTTCTCTCTCTGTCTCAATACCTCTCGCTCTCTCGCTCTCTCTATCTCTATCTCTCTATCGTTCTCTCTTTCTCTCTCACGCGCTCTCTCTATCTCTCTATCGTTCTCTCTATCTCTCTCTCTCCCTCCCTCTCTCCCCCCCTCTCTCTAGCTCTCTTTCTCCAATTCAAAGTTGTAATGGCAAGCAAAACATACATTAACATTGCACGGCGAAACGCATAACATAAAGTACCTCACTGAGACTATAAATGTAGTCTCTGTGTACTTTATCCGTCCTCCCACATCTCTGAAGAGGGAGGTGTCAGGAGCAATGAGTCAGATATGAGTCCCGGCAGACCTGCGCTCAGACAGCGTGAAGGCTGTCACGCTGAGTGGCCAGGTTTATAGATAGATATATTCATAATCAAATCCAATTAAAATAAAGGTTCAGGGCTAGTCTAGAGAATCAGATGACGGTGAAAACCAACAGTTATCAGCCTAGGCTTCAGTGGGATTAGTTGGTTTATATAAAGCTGTTTTCTATTGGCATGTTAAACATATTTTGACATCGCAAAAAACACATAACATAAATGAAGTACCTCAATAAGACTGATATAAAGGAAAGTCTCTCTCTCTCTCTCTCTCTCTCTCTCTCTCTCTCTCTCTCTCTCTCTCTCTCTCTCTCTCTCTCTCTCTCTCTCTCTCTCTCTCTCTCTCTCTCTCTCTCTCTCTCTCTCGATCGACATCACATAATTGATTATAAATTGTGTCTGTACGTGTACTGATTATGAATTAGATGTATTAGATAGAGAAGTAACCTGTGGTTGCCTGTCCTAGTCTCTCTCTCTCTCTCTCTCTCTCTCTCTCTCTCTCTCTCTCTCCCTCCATCTCTGTAATGTAATGTAATGAGTTCAGTCTGGATGTAATCACAATAGGCTGGTGGAGCAAGAGAGCAAAAGATAGAGAGAGAGAGAGAGAGAGAGAGAGAGAGAGAGAGAGAGAGAGAGAGAGAGAGAGAGAGAGAGAGGAGAGAGAGAGAGAGAGAGAAGAGAGAGAGAGAGAGGGAGGGAGGGAAGAGAGGGAGGGAGGGAGGAGGGAGGGAGGGAGGAGGGGGAGGAGGAGAGAAGAGAGAACGGAATAAAAAGAGAGAGAGGGGCGCTGCATGACTCATCATCTCCAACCTATCGAGTGCATCACCAAGGCTGAGTGCGGAGGTGAAGGTACACTGGGGTGGCGCTGTGTGGACCCTGGGAGTGTGAGGTGGTGGAGGAGGTGAAGGGGAGGTAAGAGGGGGAGACGAGGAGAGGAAATGGGCCAGAACATATGGACCCTGGGAGGAAGGCGTGGGAGGAGGAGGAGGGGAAGGAGGAAGAGGAAGGGTAGAGGGAGGAGGGGGAGGAGGAGGAGGCGGAGGAGGAAGAGGAAGGGTAGAGGGAGGAGGAGGGGAGAGGGAGGAGGGGGAGGAGGAGGAGGGGAAGGAGAAGGAAGAGAGAAGGGTAGAGGGAGGAGGGGGAGGAGGAAGAGGAAGGCAGAGGAAGGAGGAGGGGAGAGGGAGGAGGAGGAGGGGAGAGGAGGAAGAGGAAGGGGAGAGGGAGGAGGGGGAGGAAGGAGGAGGCGGAGGAGGGGGAAGGAAGAAGGTAGAGGGAGGAGGAGGAGAGAGGGGGAGGAGGGGGAGGAGGAGGAGGGGAAGGCGGAAGAGGAAGGGTAGAGGGAGGGGGAGAGGGAGGAGGGGGAGGAGGACGGAGGAGGGGGAGGAGAAGGGGGGAAGGAAAGGTGAAGGCTCAGACGACCTGATGGAGAGAGCGAAAGGGTGTGTGTTTATGTGCGTGTGTGTGTGGGCATATCTTTGTGTGTATGATTTGGTGTGTGTGTGTGTGTGTGTGTGTGTGTGTGTGTGTGTGTGTGTGTGTGTGTGTGTGTGTGTGTGTGTGTGTGTGTGTGTGTGTGTGTGTGTGTGTGTGTGTGTGTGTGTGTGTGTGTGTGTGTGTGTGTGTGTGTGTGTGTGTGTCCGTGTTTGTTGAAGGGGAACCCTGATGAAATCAAGTGGCCCAGGCGGCAGGGTGTACTTTATCCCTCCTCCCACGTCTCTGAAGAGGGAGATGTCATGAGCACTGAGTCTGATATGAGTCCCAGCAGACCGGTGTTCAGACAGCATGAAGGCTGTCACGCTACGAGGCCATGTTTAAAGATAGATGTATTCACAATCAAATTCAATTAGGGTACAGGTTCAGGGCTAGAGAATCAGTTACCAACCAACCAGATGCCTACAAACTTATTTATATAAACATAGCGTTTCATCCTTAGGGCCACAACCTCATGTTTGGGAGCCTGTCCCTGGGGTTAGGGTTTTGGTTTGGGAGCTGGGGTTTGGGTGTTTGGTTCCAAGCTTAATGTTGGGTTCCAATTGAAGAGAACGAGAAAGTCATGAAAGATAAACAGAAAACAGATGGAGCAGAAAAATGTATCAAATTAAAAATAAAACAATATGAATAAATCAAGAGGGAACAAGAACATTAAGGGATAAGAATTTGAGAGAAAAAATAACAAAAAGGACAAAATGAGGGAGAGAGAATTAAAAATAGTTTCATTTATGGCGAAAAATAATATTTGAGAAGTGCTGTAGAGAGGATTTGGTCTTAGCGTTATAGGCTGGTCTTGGCGTTAGGGTGTGGTATTGGCGTTTAGGTTTGGTGTTAGGGTTTGGTTTTAGTGTTAGGGTTTTTTCCCAGCGTTAAGTGTTTGTTGTTGTTGTTGTTGTTGTTGTTGTTGTTGTTGTTAGAGTTTGGTTTTAGTGTTAGGGTTTGGTTCTAGAGTTTGGCTTTATGGTTTGGTTCTAGTGTTAGGGTTTGGTTTTGGTGTCAGGGTTTGGTTTTGGCGTTAGGGTTTGGTGTGACGTGCAGCGGCCGCTCAGGGTTCCTGCATAGATCGTGGTAGCGGCTAACCGCTCATTGTCGGCGCCTGGTACTATTATGGATTCCTTTCATGCGCGGGTCGCCAGAGCTATGTGCGTGGGTCGCCCTGAGACCTGACGGGCAGGCGGGCGCGCCGGTGTCAGGGGACGCTCGCCTGAGACCTGACGGGCAGGCGGGCGCGCCGGTGTCAGGGGACGCTCGCCCGGGTGTTTTTGTTCTGGTAATTATGGAAACGGTCCCTCTTTGTTCTGGTCTTCCCCCGGTGGGGTCGCTGAATGGAAAGGGCCGCCAATTTGTGATGACAGGGGAGGAGCGCGGCCTGTTGCTATTGGCTAGGCCCGGGCGCCCTGGCTCCGGCAGCTGAAGTTAATTAGAGTTAATTAAGGCAGGGGGCTGGTGGCTGCCCGCTGGTACACACATACATGCACACACACACATACACACACACATACACACACACATACACACACTGATAAAAACAGTAAGAGCAGCTACCCCCAGGCCACAAAGACACACACACACACACACACACACACACACACACACACACACACACACACACACACACACACACACACACACACACACACACACACACACACACTTCACAGTGAGTGAAGTGGATGTGTGTGTGAAGCCGACTCACACAGACCCCAGGCTGTGGCGCCACAGGCCTCAGCTCCCTAGATGACTGGCCTGGTCCAACCAGTGTTTCAAACTAGCTAATAATATCCTTCTCAGATGTTTGACTCCACACTGTCTTCTAATCCCATCTCTTGTCACGTGTATTGTTTATCTCTGTGCTCGCCTGGCGGTCAACTCTCTCTCTCTCTCTCTCTCTCTCTCTCTCTCTCTCTCTCTCTCTCTCTCTTCCTCTCTCTCTCTCTCTCTCTCTCTCTCTCTCTCTCTCTCTCTCTCTCTCTCTCTCTCTCTCCCATGTCCCCCCCCCCACCCCTCCACCTCCTCCCCTACGTGGTCCAGTAGCCCCTGGACAGGACTTTGTGACCCTGGACTACCGCCTGCGCTACTATCCCAGCATCACCTACGCCGTCATCGGCAGTGCGGTCATCTTCGTCCTGGTGGTGGCGCTGTTGGCCCTGGTGCTGCACCACCAGCGCAAAAGAAGCGTGCTGCTGCCCCGCGGCGGGCGGAGCGGCTCGCACCATCACCACCACCACCACCACCATCAGCCCCTTCTGCTGTCCCGACTGGTCATCCTGGACCGCGGGCACGTCGGACCCGGAGGCCCAGGAGGCCCGGCCCAGACCCCCCGCTCGCCTAGCGGGGCAGCCCGCTTCACGCAGGCCCCGGCCCAAGGACTGCAGCTGCTTTCCGGGGCCCTGTATCCCTCCCGGGCCTCGCTGGACTCCCCGCCGTCGTACTCCCAGGCGGTGTTGGACGTCAGGTAGGTCACCGTTCAGACTTTAGGTTAAAGGTCTTTAGTCTTTAGTCTTTCTGTTCAAACTTCAAAGTCTTTAATCTTTAGTCTTTGGTCTTTTGTCTTAGTCTTTAGTATTTAGTCTTAAATTTTAAGTCTTAAGTCTTAAGTCTTAAGCCTTAAGCCTTTAGTCTTTAGTCTTTAGTCTTTAGTCTTTGGTCTTTGGTCTTTAGTTTTCAGTCTTAGCCTTTAGTCTTTAGTCTTAGTCTTTAGTCTTATTTTTAATCTTTAGTCTTAGGCCCCGTCCACACGAACCCGGTTTTTTTGAAACCGTGTGTTTCTCTACACGGTTTCGCAGTTCGTCCACACGTAACCGCAGTTGTCGGCTCCTGAAACCGGAGTTTTTTGTAACCGGAGTCCAGGGTGAACTTTTCGAAAACTCCGGTTTCAGCAGTCACGTGTGGACGGGAAAACCGCAGTTTTTTGGTTCCTTGTCGACATTGTTTGACGTCACACTGTGCGACGGTAAACACTATAGTAGTATCATTGGAGGCCAACGTGTTCACTTGATATCATCAGATCATCATCTTGGACTGACACGACTCCCAATCCACATTTTCTTGAATACTTCTTATTTTAAATTCATGAGTAACTGTCGTCCACACGAAGGAATCTGTCCGGCCTCGGTCGCCATTGTTGTTTTTCCGGTATGAATTTTTCCAGCCTTGTGATTGGCTAAATGGCCTTCCTTTGGAGTGCTATCGCCACCTACTGCTTTGGAATGCACGTTTGAGGCGGATTTGCGGTTCGTGGACGGAGTTATTTTTTATGAAACCGGTGGTGTGGACGCAATTTTTTTTTTAACCGCGGTTCATAAAAGTTCGGTTTCAAAAATACCCGGGTTCGTGTGGACAGGGCCTTAGTCTTTAGTCTTTCTTTATGTTAAAATTCTTTAGCCTCCCTTCTTCAGTCATTAGGTTGAAGGTCTGCAGACTTTAGTAATTAACTTATTGTTTACAGTCTCTAGTCTTTAGTCTTTAGGTTAAAGGTCTAAAGTCTCTAGTCTTTTGTCTTTAGGGTAAAGGTTTAAAGTCTGGGGGCCTATGAGCTTAGCTCGGGCTGGACGTTCTTTACACGTTCTTCTGCATCGTGTTCTGTAAGCGTGTTAAACAGAAACTCGGCCAGCAGAAGTAAACATTTAAAAAAAGGATGTTAAGGTTTGAAACTGGAACTGTGTAGACTGTAGACCTTCACTTAAAGACATGTCAACATTCATTTGGGGGGGTGTAGGGAGCAGCTGACTGTGGCATGAGTGAGCGAGAGACTCAGTGAGTGAGAGACACAGTGAGACAGCAGCACTGATGTCGGTCCCAAAGCTTTCATCGTGCATTAGCCTTGACCCCCCCGCCATGCAACCGCCATATGTCCGCTGCACTTTAGCATTGCGTCTTCCATATGAATTATTACATTTAGAATTTGATTATGATCAAATATTTGAGTGGACTAAAGTTTAATTAGCGGATTAAGGGTTTGTACAAAAGGGATTAGCCGTAGTAGCTCACCCTTCTGAAGTGTTTGTTTATCATGTTTATCACTGTCAGCGGCGGTTTTGACTTGTTGCCAAGTTCCTCCACTTTAAACGAGTATGCCCAGCATTTCATTCCCAAGACAGTTTTTCAAGAAATCCACAGCAGAATCCTGCAGAAAGATATTTTCAGCATTTTAATTTCCCCTCGTGTTATTTTTTTGGTCATATCTTCTAAAATATGTAAATTCAAAACCACAGGGTTCCCGATTTGTAGAAGATTGCATGGTACTAGAGTAGCGCAACGAAAGCACTATGTTTATACTAGTTTTGCCATGTTAAAAGAAAATTCTGACTTAAAAATGAACATAAACCCACTGTATACTTTATATTACGACTCAATCCCCTTTCTGTTTTTGTTCCCCCCTCAGCCGGCCCCCGTGGTTTGACCTACCACCTCCCCCCTATCTTGAGGGCGGAGATCTGCCCTCAGACGGGGAGCTACCTGAGTACCAGGACCACCTCCCGCCCAGTGAACCCCTCTCTGCTCCCTCCCCAGCAAGGACCCTCCCCCGTGGTCCTCCCCCTGATGGGGGCTCCCCCGAAGGGCCGGGCCGGTTGTAGCGGCTTCCCATGTTTATCGCTTAGCGTCTAGATACTGTGAGACGGGCAGAAGATCGGAGAGTTACCCGCCTTTTGAATAAGTGCACCGGTGTCCTGCTGTGTGGAAGGGGGCGGGCCGGGGTGTCCCGTCATCCAATCGGGTCGCAGGGACAGAACACTTCACGGGTTTTGCCCAGGTACTGCCTCAGTGACTGAGGAGCTGGACGGGAGTCATGTTCTGTGTGTTGCTGCCCTCTGGTGGTATTTTGACTGAATGACAGCGGAGTGACACCCGTACTGTCTCAAGCTCGTCCTTATTGTTCTCTGTGTAGTTTTGTGAGGCTTACTTCATCGATAACATAATAACCAGCACCTGCATTTCCAAACCAGTATGGAGATAAACCTGAAGATAAAAATAGGGTCCTCGGATGCTGTTAATCACAGTCAGCCGGTTTTAAACGTACGTTGTAATAATGCTAATATTGAGTCTTGTCATAAAAATGTCAAGCGTCCCAAGCATTTCAAGTCGTGGACTTAAGGATTGTTTCCTAAACAATCCCTCATTTCAATTGAAGACGAAATTATAGCTAAGTTTAAAGTGTGTGATTATCTCAAATGAAGAAGGTGCTCACTTTATTATCTGGTAGGTCTATAAGCTGTTGACCACGGGCCGCAGATAACCGAACTAAGGTTGTCCGGATGAACCGTTAACGGTTCTTCCGGACCATTCTAACCAACAATCAACTCGTATTTGACGCCCCATTGCTGTCTGGGTTCGATGTTTGTAGATAAGGAAGGTTCTGCATATATTTGCCTTAGTCGACTGAAATGGTTATGCTGTAGAACCTGAACATGTGTGCTGTATCTGTGTCGGCCTGACTTTGTGTAATGTTGAGCAGCTGTTGCTGTGAAGCGTTTCTCAGAAGATAAAAATGTTTTTTTTATCACTTCCTTTATTAAACAATATTGAAGTGTGGTAGAAGCCTAGTGGTTTGAAGATATGTGAGTATAGGACCAGATGTTAGAGTTTTAACAGAATAATAATGACCATGAATTCATCTATTTGCGTATTTGTGTCCAGCAGCCAGTTTTAAAAGTCATTCCTGTGTGTGTCAAAGACAGAAACATTATAAATATGTTGAAGAAAGCAGGAGGAATTGTGGTCCGTCTGTACACCATTGAGTGGTAAAACTCTTGTACATTCAGTGAATACACAGCATTTAATTAATCCTCAATGGTTACGCAATCATTTTAACCACAATTCACCATAAAACACAACTTCAACTTATTATTGCATTATCTATATAAAATACTGCGTCTTTTCCTTTAGGAAAACCAACTCCTGTGTGAATATTGACTGAAACCCCTTCTGAAGGATTGATATGCATACGTAATTTCTCCTTAGGATTCCTCTCACCTTGTTCCCACGAGCCTAAGAGAACTGACCGTTGATGTATTTTCTTTGTGCCTTTGCCAACAAATGTAATTCTGGCACCAAAAAAAAAATATATAATAAACCAAAGATAATCATAATTAATCAGCCTTTGTTCCCCAGGTGAATGGTGAATGGTTGAATGGTAACTTTTTAAAAGCTATTGAGAAGTGTGACATTGATGCCTATTGCTGTATTACAATTGTATCATAGTAATACCCCATATAACCGGATAAGTAAATTCAGGACAAAATGTCTGCCCGGTTATTCCGATTTTTTTTGGAATTCACAAGATCCACTGTGTATGAAAACATTTATTTAGCAGTTGTTAACACTGTGCACTTTGTACTTCGAAAGTAATACAGGACGTTTATCCCTGTTCAGTGTACTCTTTCCATGATCTTCTTAAAGTAATAAAATATATAAGTTTTTCTTTCCATTATATTGTCTCTTGTACACATGCGTCCACATCAGTTAACTGACCGATTTACAACGTTTGAACGTGGTGCTCCGCTTTCGAACCAGCAGAGTGCGCTCTTTCTCTATCGGTCTACTAGATCTGATCCAGCCTTTAATTTGGGACGCTGTTGGACTCCGCGTAGTGGGCCTCTTTATGGTTACAAAGCGGTAGCTCAAGGACCTCTCACCGTTCACTATTTGGTGTTCAGAAGTGTAAGATAGCAACGATAAAAATAACTATTCATAAAAAAATTAATAACACTGATTGATCCACTTTGAAATTAAAAGCCTATGTCTGATCGAGTAGATAAGAAAAACTGTAAACATTAATTAAAAACATATATTATATATATTTTTTATATATCAATACATAAAGGCATACATGAGAATGAAAATAAAACACATCTTTCCCTCTCTTGCTCCCTCTCTATCTTTCTGTGCCCCTCTCTCTCTCCCCCTCTCTCTCTCCCCCTCTCTCTCTCCCCCTCGCTCTCTCCCTCTCTCGCTCTCCTTGCGCAGAGGTTAACCTACAGTTTCAAGGTGTTTTATAATGGTACAATGGCACCTTGCATGTGTCTCCTCCCTTAAAGCAAACTCCGTCTAACAGACAGAAGAAGTGTGTAGGATTAAGGAGAAGAGGCTGTGGTCGACCTTCATTAAACCTGCAGATTTAAACCTGTCCTCTCTGTAAGTGAACTGTCACTATATTTATATTTCAATGACGATATCATGTTTTCTTCCCATGGGCCTTCCCAGCAGTCATGGTGACTATCGCCCAAATCACGACTGGTTGTTGCGGGCACATGAATAATTACATGCTCTTTTTTTGTCTACTCCCTCCTCCTCCTTCTCCTCCTGCTCCTCCCTCCCCCTCCTCCTCCACCTCTTGCCCCTCCCCCTCCTCCTCCTCCACCTCCACCTCCACCTCCTCCTTATTCTCCTCATTCTGCTCCTCCATCCTCTCCTCCTCCCTTTCCTCCTCCTCCCATCCTCCTCATCCCCCCCCACCTTTCTCTCCTCCTCCTCCTCCCTTGGCTCGGTCACTGTTTTTAATTTGCCACACTGCCCTCGGAGCCCGTATCTCCCATCCTCTGCTCCCCGTACACCTCAATTTCCCATCCCGATTAGGGTTCATCAGATAACATGAGAAGACGGTACATCACGTCTGACAGGCCGATATGCTTGTCTATTGTTACTCTGCACTAATACAGCTCCCCCTCATCGCTGAGTCCCACCCCCCTCTCTGTCTTCAGCAGCAGCCACGCTGGGGGCCCCTGTTGACTCAGCCAAGGTCCTAACCACACACGCTATAATTAAAAGCTTGCACGCTTTCTGTCTCTGGTCCACTGTTTACGCTCTCTCTCTCTCTCGCTGTGTGTCTCTCTATCGCTCACTCTCACTCCGTCTCCATCGTACTCTCTCTCTCCTCCTCTTTATGCTCTCTTTCTCTTTCTGGTTTCTTCCTCTCTCTGTGTCTCTTCCTCTTGCTCTGTCCCTCTCTCACTCTCTCTTTATCTGCCTCTCTTGTTCTGTCTCTTGCTCTTTCTCTGACGCTCTCTTTATCTCTTCCCATTCATCATGTCTCTCGCTCTCTGAATTTGTCCTTGCTCTCTCTCTCTCTCTCTCTCTCTCTCTCTCTCTCTCTCTCTCTCTCTCTCTCTCTCTCTCTCTCTCTCTCTCTCTCTCTCTCTCTCTCTCTCTCTCGCGTGAACTTTTTCCATAAAATAACCTCATATACAGAGCGCTCTGAGCTCGGCCCAGTCACTCCGTGGTAACTGTGGTCAGTCCATCTACACTTCAAAAAGTGAATCAAATTGGTTTCTACAGTCCACCATATTCTTGTTCAACATTGTCCAACAAATGTCTTGTTACACCTTTATTTCATGTGAATAGCTGCATTTTAATTGAGTTCTGTGTTAATTCATTTCCAAGTGGTTCATCACTGAAACGTGCTGATTAAAGTGCTAGTCTCCTGCTTCTCTCTCTCCTCTCCATCCCTCTTTCCTCGCTCACTTCTTTCTCTACATTCTCTCTTTCCTTTCATCTCGAGCTCTCAGTCTCTCTACGTCTCTCTCATTTACTCTCCTCTCTCTCTCCAGAGTGGGAGTGAGTGATAAGGACTGCTCGGCCGTGTGTATGTTTGCGTGTGTGTGTGCATGCATGTGTGTATATGTGCATGTGTGTGTGTGTGTGTATGTGTGTGTATATGTGCATGTGTGCATGTGTGTGTGTGTGTGTGTGTGTGTGTGTGTGTGTGTGTGTGTGTGTGTGTGTGTGTGTGTGTGTGTGTGTGTGTGTGTGTGTGTGTGTGTGTGTGTGTGTGTGTGTGTGTGTGTGTGTGTGTGTGTGTGTGTGTGTGTGTGTGTGCGTGTGTGTCTGTGTGTGTGTGTGGTTACAACAAGGGCCTCTTGTGGTGGAGGTGCTTGGTTAAAACAGACACCACCATGGTTGGCATGCTGACAGAGGACAGAGAGCTTTTGGCGGGGGGGGCTACGGGTAACACAGCCTAACCCTGTGTTACCACACCGCCCATAGCTGGTGGGCAGAGTACAAGATAAAGAGGCTTTACGTCTTTAGCTCGAGCATAATATGGCGGTGGAGGGATGAGCTCATTGGCTCCTCGTGCATTAATGCATTAATGTCCTCATCATATGTAAAACATGGGAAACAAATGAGTCTTCCCCCCCAGAGCAACCCCTCAAGCTCTTTCCTGCGGGGAGAGAACATGTCGACTTGTTTTTTAAATTGTTCCTTGCCGTTTTTGGTGGATGATTGATAGTTAATTAGTGAACGCTAAACAGAGGCAGACAGAGACAGTATTTTCATTCAGCACCATGGCGTATGGAAAGGATTGGAGTTAAGGACATGCTAATGAAATGCTAATGTCTCTGGGATCTCTGTTTCGATATGCTAATGTCTTCTTAATAGAATTGTACAGATTCATCGCAGACCTTTTTGTAATTGTTTATATTACTTCATTCTAGGATAACTATGTTTTTAATATTCTCTTTCAAAACTTGTAGACTTTTCTCTGTCTCTCTCCGTCTCTGTCTCTCTCTCTCTCTCTCTCTCTCTCTCTCTCTCTCTCTCTCTCTCTCCCTCTCTCTCTCTCTCTCTCTCTCTCTCTCTCTCTCTCTCTCTCTCTCTCTCTCTCTCTCTCTCCCCCCCCTCTCTCTCTCTCTCTCCTCTCCTCTCTCTCTCTCTCTCTCTCTCTCTCTCTCTCTCTCTCTCTCTCTCTCTCTCTCTCCATCTCCCCTTCCTCACTGTCCATGTTACCGTAGAACCGTGTAACCATAGTTGCATAGAACCATAGAACCATGGAACCATGGAACCATGAAGGTGTTGAGGGTGGCGGGTGGTGGGTTGAGGCTGGGTGGTGGTGGGTGGGGTTGGAGGGCGATGGTGCTGGGGGCGTTGGGCCAGAGTGGGTCCCTTATCAGATGAAGAGCAGGCCCTCAGAGAGAGAGAAAGAGAGAGAGGGAGAAAAGCGGGGTGGGGGTGGGGGTTAGGGTGAGGCTCAGAGGGGTGGGAGGGGGGTCACTAGCAAAATGGAACAGCTGGCCACGTCGCACGTGCGCTGGAACCCTGTGTCCGTGAGCACGGTGGGAATCAGGGGGGCTCAGGGGTCCACACACACAGTGATCTGCTGGTGGGCTTTATCAGCCTCCACCCAGCTAGTCTGGGCACACAGACACACACACACACACACACACACACACACACACACACACACACACACACACACACACACACACACACACACACACACACACACACACAAATATCAACACATACAAACACATTTCTAAACACACAAACACACGCAAGCACCCACGCACACACACAGAAATCAGAACACAAAAGCACGCACACACACACACACACACATATATCAACACACGTGCACACATACACACACAAACGCACGCCCACACACTGAAATAACACAACAGAGACGCACACTCACACACACACGGATATCAAAACAAGCACACAAACATGGATAATCAAAAACATACACACAAACATGGATAATCAAAAACATACACACAAACATGGATAATCAAACACACGCACACACGATTATCACAACACAAATACACGGACAAAAGCCAAACAACACATACAAATAACAGCTCAGCTAACCGACAAACACATGCTCACAAACACACACAGAGCAATACACAACGTGCTCTGTGAAGAACCAAACCAACAACCGCCCATTACTCATATAGAACTTAACCTCTGTTGTTCTTTTAATCTATTTTTCTTCTCTCTCTGTCTCTCTCTCTCTCTCTCTCTCTCTCTCTCTCTCTCTCTCTCTCTCTCTCTCTCTCTCTCTCTCTCTCTCTCTCTCTCTCTCTCTCTCTCTCTCTCTCTCTCTCTCTCTCTCTCTCTCTCTCTCAATCACAACGATTCCCATTCATCCATCGCTCCAGGTCTTCCAGCGCCAATCGACCTAATCTACCTAATCTGACCCATTCTAATCGGTGTCCAGACTGACAATACACGCAGCTCATGTTTGTTCTGGAAGCCGCGGCCACTGGCTGTCACAGTCTGATAGCTGGTAAAGGTCTGCGTGGGTTGTTAGGATCAGCCCAAGAAAAAGGCTTCGTTCACCAGCCAATCTGTCTCTGTCTTATTTCATTTGGTTCATTTTTTTTTTATTCAATCGATTGAATTTCATATTTGCGCCCGGTTGGCTTCCTCTAAGGCGTGGGGGGGGGGGAGGTGTTGCGGAACCGGGGGGCCGCTGCATTCCGATAGGAACTGGCGGTCCACTCATACGTATGCATGTATGCATGCATATGCATCAGTCACACAGCAGCATTAGCAGCTGAAACAGTAACACTTCTCTGCCTAAGAATGGGCCGGGGTGGTGGCTCTTGTCCGCTCCATTCAGGCCAGAGTTAAACACACAGACCAGCATGCTAATGGGTAATCCCCCCAGGACCCCGCACCTTTGTCCCAGCCTAGGAGAGGATGTCTCTCTCTGGGCATGGGGTGACAGCCACCAGCCTGTCAGCTTATGCTGGGACCGCTGGCTTGTCAGACACCCAGAGAAACCATCGCTATGGACACGCACGGATGGCTGCGCTGGTGTCACTGCCGCTGGCTGACTGCTCCGGTGGTGTGTTGGTTTTTCACGACTGGTTATTGGTCAACTGGTGGTGTTGCTGTGTGGTTCTTTTTTTTATCAGTGACTCGTTTGTTTATTTGATTATTAAAGGAAGGTGACAAGTCAGCTAACGTCTTCCTTGGGTCAAACCATAACTGATACATAACTGCGAAACACATCATCCATCATTTTTAACAACGTAACTCATAACCCATATTACATTTGCCATATCACGTAACCCATATCACATTACCCATATCACATACCCCATATCAAGGAACACCGAACACAGAGCACGTAACACGTAGCCGAAAATATAGGAACAACATAACATAAATCATAAAACCCATAAAACAGGGAAATATAACTCATAACAGATAACACATAACACATGACATAAACATAATACTCATGGAACAGGGAAAACATAGCATAAAACATAACATAAAACATAGCATAAAACCCATCAAACAGGAAAAAGTAACTCATAACGCATTAAAACATAACGCATTACATAAAGAATAAACACAACATAAAACATACCACGTAACACGTGACCTCAAACATAAAACCCATAAAAAAAGAAACAACATAACAGATTCATCAGTGACAGTAAAATCAAATTAAAGCCCAACATCTAGAACATCCAGATCATAATAAAGCCGTCCCTCATCATGTTCACGACTCATATCCCTTAAGACGGATCACAGATAGCGCCTGGACAACGTGTGGCAGGGGGCTCAGGGGAGACCTGGATCCAAACGGACAGAGAAAGTGTATTGTAGGATGTGTGTGTGTGTGTGTGTGTGTGTGTGTGTGTGTGTGTGTGTGTGTGTGTGTGTGTGTGTGTGTGTGTGTGTGTGTGTGTGTGTGTGTGTGTGTGTGTGTGTGTGGTTGTGTGTGTCGGGGGGGGTCAGGTCAGCTGTCAATCAGCAGGTGGTCTAATTTTAAACAAAGCCCCCCCTGGTGGGCCTAATAGACTACAGTAGCAGTAGGGTGGGCTTTAAACCTTCACTTTGTCCGCACGGACAACAACAACGACAACAACGGCAACAACGGCAACAACGGCAACAACGGTCCGGTGACATCCGAAAAATGCGAGGCATCTTAAACGACCAATGAAGGCCACCGCAGGCCTTTCACGGGGAAATAGGCACAACAACTGATCCCTGCCATTAAAAGGCCATTCAGCGAGCCGCTGCTGTGATCCCCCGTGCACCTGCGAAGCAGCTCAGATTCCACACCAATTTGGGCTCAGAATGGGAAAGTGTGCTATGGTCATTACGGACTCCCATTGAGCTGGGCCTCACGTTGTCTTCAGACCAGCCCAGCTGCTTTATGTTGAGTTGTCACCAGTCCGCTGGTCTTCCTTTCAGGTTAAAGTTACAACCAGTAGCACCACCCGTTTATGGACTCCGTAAGAACAGGGAGAAACCACAATGACATGCACATCCAGCCAGTGAGACAGTTGTAGAATTGCTCCCCACAGCTCCTATTTTCTAGTTTAAATGTACATTTGCAATCCCGTTAGATGGTCACCTGTCACACTTTGCAGTGATCTGCTGAGGATTAGGGATGTCTTACATTCCTCGAGGCTAGGGAGAGGATGGGAAGCTATTGATGTGCTGTGAGGACATTCCCCAGTGCAAGGTGCCCTATAAGGAATGCATAGGAAGATACTTAACACTTCTCCCTTGGGAAAGCCAGGATTCACATTGCTGATAGAAGTGATGAGGATGTATTGGGTAAGGAGTGTGTGTGTGTGTGTGTGTGTGTGTGTGTGTGTGTGTGTGTGTGTGTGTGTGTGTGTGTGTGTGTGTGTGTGTGTGTGTGTGTGTGTGCTGTGTGTGTGTGTGTGTGTGTGTGTGTGTGTGTGTGTGTGTGTGTGTGTGTATGTGTGCCTGTGTGTGTGTTTGTGCATGCGTTTGTGTGTGCTTGGGCGTGTACATGTGCATGTGTGTGCGTTTGTGCCATTGCCCTACACATTGCGTTTGCGTATGCGAGTGTGCGCGTGTGTGTGACGTCACGCTGGAGTGTGTGTGGCCACGAGGATGGTGGTTGGAGGTGAGTGGTGCTAATGATTATTGCAGAGGCCTGGTTCTATACTGTCTGTGATGAAATATTACAACATCCCACCTCCTCCCTCAGCACATCTGTCATTACGGCCCCAGAGCCCGGGGCCCTACATACAGTCTCATGGTCCAGGCCTCGCACACACACACATACTCGCACACACACACACATGCAAACGCGCATGTAAACAGGCGTGAATATGTGCGCGGACATACATAAATATATAACCATATGAATAAATATATATATATATATATATATATATATATATATATATATATATATATATAATATATAATATATATAATATTATATTGCAGAGGTTGTCAGTAAACTATTCCTTTAATCTAATTCCTTTCTGTGTTTCTATTTCTCTCCCTCATCATTTCCTTCTCTAACTTTGATTCACTGTGATTCATTCAAGTCAGTTCAATTCAATCCTCTACATCGCCAGAGCAGTTTAAAGTATTATAGGAAGGTATAAAACCAAGTGAAATATTGATTATCAGTACAGTGCAGTAAACAAGGTAATGATGAGGGAGAGTGATTCAAATGGTTTCCTGGAACTTGGCCACTGAGTCTTCAGCCGTCTCTTTCGGGAGTAATGCCATGGAGATGCTCTTTTTGTAACTCTCACTACATCTCTTTTATCCCATTTATCTTCTTCTAGGGTTAGGTTTAGGATTACCTTAATCCTAGTTAGGATTAGGGTTCGATTTTTGAATTACCTTAACCTCAGTTATTTTTAGTGTTACGGTTATGGTTAGTGTTACGGTTATGGTTGCGTTAACCCTAACCCTGATAAATTAATTAGTTACATTATGAGTAACTGAAGCTTTAAAGTGAAGAGGATTTATTAAGTTCGATGATAACAAATTTTATGCTGTATGTTTCCGATGTTTCTAAGCACCGGTGCAAACAAGGGACTACCTGAATGTGTGTCTGGGAGCTAAATAAAGAATTAAAAAAACTACAAAACTATGAAGCGAAAATGAGGAAAGATCTCTTCCCGCCGGAGAGATTTGTTAGGCGGGAGCAGGTTTGCTTGTGGCGTGTGTTTTTGGAACAGGGACCATCAGGGGAGAAGCCACACAGCGCGGTAGCACCATTCCTCTCTCCAGACACACAACTATTCCCCATACTCAGCAGACTCCTCACACACTCACCCATACACACACACACACA
>OLKM01000099.1:0-2500 GCA_900291075.1 Melanogrammus aeglefinus
GAGAGAGAGAGAGAGAGAGAGAGAGAGAGAGAGAGAGAGAGAGAGGGGGAGAGGGAGAGAGAGAGGGGGGGGGGGGGGGGGGGGGGGGGGAGGGGGGGGGGGGGGGGAAGGGGGAGGGGGGGGGGGGGGGGGGGGGGGAGAGAGAGAGAGGGAGAGAGAGAGAGAGAGGAGAGAGAGAGAGAGGGGAGAGAGAGAGAGAGAGATACTGAGAGAGATAAACATGAGAGAGAGAGAGAGAGAGAGAGAGAGAGAGAGAGAGAGAGAGAGAGAGAGAGAGAGAGAGAGACAGAGACAGAGACAGAGAGAGAGAGAGAGAGAGAGAGAGAGAGAGAGAGAGAGAGAGAGATGGCCCCAGCAGATTGGAACATGGCCCCCGGGTTCTCATCCGGACCCAGGGAGTCTGGAGCCCTCACCAGGCCAGGCTTTATGCCACCTTTCCTGGCTCGGTCCGACGCCAGAGCTGGGGGGGGGGGGGGGTTAGTGGGTGTGTGGGTGGTAGGTTTGACCGGGGGAGGGGTGGACTGGCGCCTCACCACCAATTAACCTCCTCTCACGCGGCGAGAGCAGCCAGGTAACACAGGAGAGAGACTCGCGGGCTTTACAGGAACCCAGGCGCCGAGTGACAGGCGGGCCGCGGGCCATCCCAGTCAGGTGAGGTCAGCCTCGCTACGGAGGCGCTGATGCCCAAAGCCTGTCAGGGGCCTCCTGACCCTCTCTCTGTGTGTAGCTTGTGTGGAGTGTTTGTGTGAGATCGCTCTGTTGTTTGTTTGAGAGCAGTTGGCGTCTCATTTGGTGTGTTTCCATCTATCGTTATGCACATTTGCTCTCTTTCGCATAAGTCAAAAACTTCCTCAAGCGAGCGAGGATTTTTATGCAAATTTTTGGTGTTTCCATCACAGTTTACTGATTCGATACTTCAAAATTTGCATAAAATCAGGGGTGGAAACGAAGCTATTGAGGCACATTTTGTTTTTTGTTACGAATATCGCATTATCTTGGAAATAATTACATTTCCCCATCATCGTCACAGTGTTTAACACAAATACAAAACATTGGGAAACATTGAGACTTAGTTCATTGAACAGATTTTTAATCCGAGGCACTTTACCAATGACATTCAGACGCATCCAATTATCCACTTAATAACGGAGAACCTTTAAGTGTTTCCAAACGCCGTAGCCATAGACATGTTTTTCCCCAATTTCTCAGGAGTGATTGCTAAGCATCACAAGTTCACAACAACACATTGAGAGTTAAAATCTGGGGCCTTCATACACCCATAGAGAGCTATGTGTTCCCAGGTGGGTGAATGATTACAGCTCTGTTTTATAAGTATCCTGTAATGAGTCAATGAACAGGGCACATGCAGCTGCACATCCGGGCCAAGATCTAGATACTAGCTGGATCTGCGTGTAAGCAATACGGCCTCCCACGCTGTGTGTGTGTGTGTGTGTGTGTGTGTGTGTGTGTGTGTGTGTGTGTGTGTGTGTGTGTGTGTGTGTGTGTGTGTGTGTGTGTGTGTGTGTGTGTGTGTGTGTGTGTGTGTGTGGTGTGTGTGTGTGTGTGTGTGTGTGTGTGTGTGTGTTTGTAACTAGGTGTTGTGTGTGTGTGTGTGTGTGTGTCTGGGAGGGGGGAGGGGTACAGGTCTGGCTTGTGACCCCAGGCTGTTCCGTCTGAGCGCAAATAAAAACTAACAAGGAGAAGATGATTTTCACCCCTTCAGCACCTCCTCAAAGGACTGATTACATGTTCTCAGATGGTCAACCGTATCACTTTGTCTCACGCTCTCTCTTTCTCTCTGTCTGTCTGACTTTCTGACTGTCCCTCTGTCTGTCTGTCTCTCTGCCTACCTGTCTGACTGTCTGTCCCTCTGACTGTCTGTCTTTCGGACTGTCTGTCCCTCAATCTGTCTGTCTCTCTTTCTGACTGTCTGTCCCGCTGTCCCTCGCTCTGTGTCTGACTGCCTGTCTGTCCCTCTGACGGTCTGTCTCTCTGTCTGACTGTCCATCCCGCTGTCCTTCTCTCTCTCTGTCTGTCTGTCTGCCTGTCCCTCTGACAGTCTGTCTGTCTGTCTGTCTGTCTGACTGCCTGTCTGTCCCTCTGACAGTCTGTCTGTCTGTCTGTCTGTCTGTCTGTCTGACTGCCTGTCTGTCCCTCTGACAGTCTGTCTGTCCCTCTGACAGTCTGTCTGTCTCTCTGTCAGTCTGTCTGTCTGTCTGTCTGACAGTCTGTCTGTCTCTCTGTCAGTCTGTCTGTCTGTCTGTCTGTCTGACTGTCTGTCCCTCTGTCAGTCGGGCCGTCCATCCATCTATCTAAAGTAAAGGACAGATCCATTCTTCACTTTGGTTAAAACTCTCCCCCCAGGATAAGAGATGAAGGCCGCCGGGCGGCGCGGCCCATCTCCCGCCGTATGGAAGGCGTCCCGTCGGGGGGCCAGATGTTTGCCTCGCGGAGGATAAATATCTAAGTGGCAACTCTCCCTGTAAGGGAATCTGCCCAC
>OLKM01000099.1:5000-7500 GCA_900291075.1 Melanogrammus aeglefinus
TCAACAGTCCCGAGGGCCGGGTGAAAAAGAAAGAAAATAAAACGTTTACAAAAAAAAAAAAAAAAGGGCTTAATTGATGATCGGAAATTCTTCGGGGGCAAATAAGAAATTGGAACTGCCCCTGAACTTTCCCGCTGAATGTGAAATGTTTCATGAAGCCCACAAGCCCCCACCAGGAGGCGGAGGAAGAGGAGGAGGGGGGGAAGGGCTATTCTACGGGTCTGCAACCTTCGCCACCTAAAGAGACATTCTTGGTCCATTCTAAAATGAAGATAACACAGCGTATACGGTTATATAGAGAGTCATAGTAATAATGAATAGCCTGTAGTTCGTTGCATCTATAAAAAAAAACTATTTTGGTTTACAAAATACTTTGAAATATGTTTTTGGTTGTTTTAGTGTCACCTTGATCTCCAAAATAAGAAGTGTTCTGTTTGAAAGTAAAAACAAAAATAGCCATTGTTTCTTTCAATTTCTTTCCAAGCTCCAGGGAGCCGCTGCAGCGGGGTGGGAGAGCTGCATGTGGCCGCATGCGACTGCCGCGGGTGGCTGACCCCTGGGCTATACAAACAGTGCCAGAGCTGCGGTCCGTACTCATGTTTATTGAAGGCTGGTGATTAAAACGTCAATTTGCGGAAACAGAGGCTGACTGACAGAGTACACAACACAGAGACACAAAGTAGGGGCTTTGTGGGAAACACACATGCAGACACATACAAATTCACACATGCACTTAATAAGGCGCACATACACATACACACACACATACACACACAGACACACACACACTTAGAAACACAGACAGACACACACACATGCACACACACACACCCTCACCTTCCTGTTACCCTGGGGTGGGCTGTCTCTAATTAGCAGGGTGCTGAACACGGGGAGTGTCTGGCCTGAGTCTGTGCTCATTACTGGCCTCTCTAAAGGCCATCAGCAGCTTCACACACTGACTTCAGGCCTCATGATCCAGAGAGTGAATTCACCCTCACAAATCACTCAATACGGGTCTGGGGCTGGCACATCCGTCCCGGGGGGGGAATAACAATCAGAACACCACACAGTCGTTTATCTGGCACCACAGTCGGTCAGTCAAGTCAGCGACTAAACAACTTATCCGTTGAGCTGCAAAGGAGAATGAAATCAGTCACGGAGCGGTCAGCGAGCCAGAATGGGAGGCTAGAATGCCACCCGAGGTAAATAATCAGCGCCAAGAGAGAAAAGGAGAAGTCTGTTTCAGGAACAAAGCGGGGATCTCAGTCATTCAAGTATAGCAGCAACAAGGTTTATTAAAACCACTCAAAGTCAAAAGATGGGTTGTCGTCGGCGTCGACACAACTAGCAATGACACACTCCCCCGCAAACCTTTCAACACATCTGATAGACAGAGAGAGAGAGAGAGAGAGAGAGAGAGAGAGAGAGAGAGAGAGAGAGAGAGAGAGAGAGAGAGAGAGAGAGAGAGAGAGAAGAGAGAGAGAGAGAGAGAGAGAGAGAGAGAGAGAGAGAGAGAGAGAGAGAGAGAGAGAGAGAGAGACAAGAAAGTGTTTTAAATCTCCCAAAATCAAAGACGAGGCAGAACTGAAGATCTCGCTACTGACCCCCCGGGAGATGTGTGAAGTTGGGTGGGGTGTGTTGGTGCGTGTGTGTTTGTATTTGTAGTTTGTATAGCGTGGGTCTGTGTATTCATTTATTTGTCAACCCTGTATGAAATTCACACGATCATGAACCTATATCGCAAATGCATGTGGCCGACAGTTAGAAAGGGGGGATAGAAGATTGAAAGTTAGTTTGGCTGTTTTTCTTTTTCAAACTCTTTAAATGTCTGAAATACACATAGATGCCCTGGCCTTACTTAAAAAACAATCGCATCTCCCAACAATAGCGAAATGGCGATAGAGGAGTGAAAGTTCTGTTTTGTTTTGCGTGTGGTAACCTGGCAGATTGAACTGCGAACAGTGAACAGTAAACAGTGACCAGTGGGCAAACTGGAATGATGTAAAGACGAACAAGTGAGAGAAAAAGAGAAAGAAAAGCTGGAGGAGGTTGCTGGTTCGTGATCAGATTCTCATATCCTGTGCCCTTTCCACTCCCTTTCTTTAGAGTGTTTCTAAAAGCAGGCCACGCGCGGTTTTGTCTTCTTTGTTGATGTTGTTTTCAAGGTTTTTTTGTCCTCTCTCTCTTGTCCTTTGTAACTCTTGCTCTCTCTCTCTCTCTCTCTCTCTCTCTCTCTCTCTCTCTCTCTCTCTCTCTCTCTCTCTCTCTCTCTCTCTCTCTCTCTCTCTCTCTCTCTCTCTTCTCTCTCTCTCTCTCTCTCTCTCTCTCTCTCTCTCTCTCTCTCTCTCTCTCTCTCTCTCTCTCTCTCTCTCTCTCTCTCTCTCTCTCTCTCTCTCTCTCTCTCTCTCATTCTCTCTCTCTCTCTCCCTCTCTCTCCCTCTCTCGCCCTCTCTCTCAGTGTGTCTCCTTGTGTCTCTCTCCCTCTTTGGTACAAGAGATT
>OLKM01000099.1:12500-22500 GCA_900291075.1 Melanogrammus aeglefinus
GGTGGTCCTTGTGATGGTGCTTGTGGTGTGTGTGTGTGTGTGTGTGTGTGTGTGTGTGTGTGTGTGGGGTGTGTGTGTGTGTGTGTGTGTGTGTGTGGTGTGGGGTGTAGTTATAATAACATTAATTAAATACATTCTTCCGCAAGCTGCTCCTGCGTTTTGAGGACGAGGGTGAAGACACAAACATGAATAGGCTACATTGCCATGGTTAGTCACTCCATTCATCAATGATTCTCTTTGAGGATTATTGTCAGCCATGCCGGGGGGGGGACGACGAACTGTGCACTTGAATCAAATAAATAAATACAAGAAGCCGACGCATTTGGCGCAGTCTCGCTGTCAGAAGTGTGAAGAGGGTGACAAGGAGGGAAGCAGAGGTGCTGCAGGAGATTGAGAAGAACAAGGTGACGGCAGCTGTTTGAGATGTGTTTCAGGGCTATACACCTTTTAATATCCTTCAATATGAATAATGCGATTAGGTTACAGTACACAGTTCATGGTTCATGTAGGCACAACAAACACCAAACATTGGTTCAACATTGTGTATGAAGAATTTATTATCCTTTCTTTAAAAAAGAAAAAGGCACTTAATTTCCCTTGACCTTCAGTACTGAAGCTTTAATGAATGCATCTAAACAAATAAAACAGTAGATCCGGTAAGAGCCAAAGTAAACATAAATTAAATATATTTACAATAAATAACACATCTATACACATTTATACAGATAACCATGCCACTTTTAGGGAGCACAAAACGACATCTCCTCACAAACATTTGCCATGCATTTTCATTCTTCTCCTCCTTTCTCTGCAATACTGGGCATACCTACTGCAGAGGAAACAACCTGACAGATGCAGGAGATAAGAACACTGGTAATATCTCTTTGAACACTGTTAATGATAGTTCCTTCTGACTGATGCCATTGCGCTGTGTCCCTTGGCTACAGCAGAGAGTGAGTGAGAGAGAGCGAGAGAGAGAGAGAGAAAACGACACATCAGTCAGTTCAGGTAAAGTCTTTTTCTAGCAGCTCCTTACACAGGGCATAAAGTGTTTGGGTACATCAAAGTGTAAGTGTGTGTGTTAACATGAGTGCGCTTGTGTTTTCGTGGCGGCAACACACACGTGAGTGCACCTGCACAGTGCCCACCCCCCCACCCCCACCACCCACCCACCCGTCAGCGTGCCCTTCCCCTCGTGGGGAAGTCACACCCCTATGAGATCGAAAAATATGGATGGGTTTCAATCGAGAGAAAGGAATTATTTTCTGGTCCCAGTCTTTATATGGCACGGATTACACATATGTTGTTTGTGTTTGTTGACATTATCAAACTACTTCACGAAAATGTTTGGTTTTCTTTGCATGAAAAATGATCATTTAAAAATCAAAATATGTGTTATCCAGGGCATATAAAGACTGGGAGCAGAAAATAATGACTCTCTCTCCATTGAAACCCATTCATATTTTTCGACCTCATAGGTATGGGCTGTACTGGGAGGGGCGTGACATCGCCGCTCTATTCAGTACATCGTCTGTGCTTTCACCCCAGCACCCACTCCCCCCCCAATCACCACCCCACGCTCGCGCGGCGTCACACGTGCGTGGGGTTGTCCGAGTGGGGGTCCGGCTTGGCCATGTGCATGACCACGGCGGGGGGGGCCTTGTAGTGGCAGTGCGTGCTGCCGCAGGTGACCCCCCCGCACGGCTTCCTGCCCCCGCCGGGCGTCCGGTCCGCCGCCAGCTTCCTGCTGCACAGCTGCTGCCAGGTCTGCAGCGTCTTGGAGCTCCACACCCACACGCCGCTGGTGATGCCCACCACCAGCGACATGAAGGTCTTCAGCATGAACACGGCCACCGCCGGCACCGAGGCGTCCAGCGAGCAGCCCTCGTTCCTCCGGCCCGGCAGCGAGGCGCAGCGGGCCTCCAGGCCGCGGGAGCGCCAGTAGTCCATGTTGAGGCGCTCGTAGAAGTAGCACACGATGACGCAGGTGGCGGGCACCGTGTACAGGATGGAGTACACGCCGATCTTCACCATCAGCTTCTCCAGCTTCTCCGTGTTGGTGCCCTCCGTCTTCATCACGCGGCGGATGTGGAAGAGCGCCACGAAGCCCGTCAGGATGAAGGAGGTGCCCACCACCAGGTAGCAGGACAGGGGGATGAGCACGAAGCCGGTGAGGGCGGCCGCGTCCATGCTGCCCACGTAGCACAGGCCCGTCAGCTCGTCGCCCGCCACCTTCCTCATGGTGAGGATGACGATGGTCTTGAGGGCGGGCACGCCCCACGCCGCCATGTGGAAGTAGTTGCTGTGGGCCTCGATGGCCTCGTGGCCCCACTTCTTGCCGGCGGCCAGGAACCAGGTGAGAGTGAGGATCACCCACCAGATGGACGAGGCCATGCCGAAGTAGTAGAGGATGAGGAAGACGATGGTGCAGCCCGTGGACTCCAGCCCCTCCTGGATGATGTACAGCTCGCCGTTCTCCCGGTCGCAGGCGATGTTCTCCGCGCCGGCCACCGAGCGGATGATGAAGGCCACCGAGTAGACGTTGTAGCACATGGAGAGGAAGATGATGGGTCGCTCGGGGTACTGGAAGCGGTGCGGGTCCAGCAGGAAGGTGAGCACGGTGAAGGCGGTAGACACGAAGCACAGCGTGGACCACACCGTCATCCAGACGAAGGCGAAGTCCTTGTCCCGCCGCGACCAGAACACGTCCACGGCCGAGGAGCAGCGGGGCGCACACGACTGGCTCTTCTCCACGTACTGGAACTTCTCCGGGTTCTCGCAGGACCCCGGGACGCCGCCCGAGTGGCCTGAGCCGCCGCCGCCGCCCCCGCCGCCGGACCCGCCGCCACTGCCCGGGTGTCGGGCGCGGGGGGGCACCGGGAGCATGCCCTCGCCCTTCTTGGTCTCGGGTCTGGTGTCGTTCTCCGGGGCCTCCATGCACAGGGCGTGGGGGTCGTTCCTGGTGGGCAGCTTGGAGCAGTCCAGAGAGTCGGGCCAGGCGTAGTTAAACTTCTCCATGATGGGGGAACACTTCTGCCTGGCCTGCTCGCACATGGGTCGACAGGCGGGGATGGAGGTGGACACTTTGTCCGTGCACATAGGGGCATAGAGGGAGCAGAGGAAGAAGCGCAGCTGCGGGTCACAGCCGTACTCCACCAGCGGGGCAAACTCGTTGAGTTTGATCGCAGCCTCCTTCTGGTTGTCGTGGTCCATGAAATTGGGCATGCGGGTCAAGTTGTAGCCGATCCCTTGGCACATGGGTATAACGATGGGCTCGCACTTGGCTGGTCTGCCTCGCTCCAGATCATAGGATCCTATCTCGAAGCTGGAGCCAGAAATCACCAGCATACACCATAGGAAAATAACCATCTTCAACGGACAGCCACCCATTCTCATTTTTTGTCATATGTCAAAAAAAGAGTTTGCACCTCCAAAGCAATGTCCATACAAAAAAAAACAACCGAATCGGCTAGAATAGGAAGACCCACACTAGTGGCCCATTACGTATGAAGGTCAAAACGTGCGTTATCTTTCCGTGACTGGATAAATCCACGATCGAACAAAGTCCACTAGTTATTAAAAAAAAAGTCTAACAGGCGGAATAGCAAAAAGCCCACCAGTGGGAATGAAGTCCGTTATTACAAACTGAGAGACCGAAACTTCGGACGCCAACCGGGGCAGAAGACGAGCCTGTGTACCCACGAGTCCCGGAGAGCGGCAAGGAAGAAGCGTCCTTAAATCCACAGCATGCCATGCAGGTCTAGAGCTGACGGTGTTTACCGGATCGGTGGACACGGATCTCTTCAGAATTGACTTTGTCTGCTCTCTCTTGAGCCACCGCTTTCAAACGCCACACTGAACTTTCCCTGCTTCCAGCGGGGACTTCAGTAGGAAGGGGGGTGGGCACTCAGTGGGAAGGGGGGTGGGCACTCAGTGACGCTCACATTTCGCCTGGCTTATGAAGGAGCGCCGCAGAAAGAAAACGATCACCCATATCTGGAGGTCTCTCGCATGCCTTGTAGGCTATGTGTCTTTAAAGAAATTGGCACGGAAAGATGGTCAGCAGCATGCATTTTAAACACAATTCAACACCAAAAAAATAACAAATCCATTAAAAGTCAATTCGGACTATTTTCGTACCAGTGCCTCCCTCAGCCGAGTAAATATTATAGTGTATCGTTCGCTATTGATTTAAAAAAATATATATCCAAATAGGCTACGTGACGGCAAGTAATTACTCTCTTTACTTGACAACTGTTTGTGAAAGAGGTCGATTTACCTCCGTTGAAATCTTGGCAATCATTATGAAAACAGAGAGAACATGTTTAAGTGTAGTGGCGAAGACTATTGTTTCCATCTAGTGGTTGAATGAAATAGCCAACAATCCCCCTCTAATAGATCTCCAGTGATTCTGCATGGAACCTGAGGATTCTGGCCACAAGCCCGAATTGGCTGTCAACTGTCCACCGACTCCACCGTCCATGTTGACATTCTGTCTGCTGAAGGACTTCCAGCACCGGCCATTATAGATACATTACCACAACTTTAACGTGCAATGTACCTGCACGGTGGAATTATGGAGAAAATAAATGGATAAAATAAGAAGATTTTTACATAATATTTCATGATCAAATACTGTGTGAATTCACTGCTGACTTAAGGAGGTAAATATCTTTGTCTGTTTTCTTGTAGCCTACAAATTGAGGAAGATAAAGGTTATACTCTGCAATATCAGATTTGGCATCAGGTAAAAAGCCTTTTATCCCAGTGCTTCGGAGTTCAAAATCAACCCTGATCGAGAACGAGTGAAAGAACATTCCAGGCTCTAAGACGAAATCTTAATCTACGTCAGCGAGGCCTTTATTGCTCAATCAAATAGAGTAAGCTTGACTGAAGTCCCATCCAAACCTTTCAGTTTGAGATCGCACTTCAAAGAGAAGTCGATGGATGGGGGGGGGGGGGTGCAGAGTGTGTCCTGGGGAGGCCAAGATTATTATCAAAAAGATACCTCTTCAGGTTAAGTGGGCCTTATCAGAAAGAGTTAGCGTCCAGCGAGACGCCCAAACCCATATTTCAGAGTTTAACAAAGGTGAAGACATTTAGGAACGTTCTTTGCAAGGATTTTGAATATCCTCCAAAATCGATTCCTCATCCCCAAATAGTGGTGGGCACAGAAAAAAAAGTGCCATGTCCAAAAAAGCATGACTCCACACTAATAAATACCTAGCAGGAAGGGATGTAAAAAAAAAAAAAAAAAACATTTCTTATTTTTATCTCAGATTTTCCTTGCAGCGCTGGGTCGACTCCAACTCGCGGAACCCGAGCTTAAGGACAGATTTCTACCCTCAACAACCTAATCACATTAAGTGATACGTTCACGTAGGCAGTGTGCCACAGGGCCAGTTAAGGAGACACAAGGTCTCGCCACAGCATCGCGTTGTATCACCATGTGTAGAGCAGTAA
Organism: Melanogrammus aeglefinus; assembly: GCA_900291075.1. NCBI lineage: Eukaryota > Metazoa > Chordata > Actinopteri > Gadiformes > Gadidae > Melanogrammus > Melanogrammus aeglefinus. The sequence goes on from OLKM01000099.1 coordinate 17,964, forward strand.
AACCTTGGGCCGTCTCCGCTTTCCTCGCTTTGTGTTATTTCTGATTGACCCTGAGGATGTTGGAGCGAGGCTATATAGGTATATAAACTACTGGGAGACCACTCTCTGGCCTGCAATCAGTTTGTTTTGGATAGGTTATTAATGTTTACTCTGCCATTTGGTCAGAGGAAATTGATATCCTTTCTTTAATTTCTCTCTCTCTTTCTCTCTCTCGCTCTCTCTTCCTCCTTCTCTCTCCCTCTTTCTCCATCTCTCTCCCTCTTTCTCCATCTTTCTCTCTATCTCCATTTCTCTCTTTTTCTCTCCATCTCCCTCCCAGTCTCTCTCTCTCTCTCTCTCTCTCTCTCTCTCTCTCTCTCTCTCTCTCTCTCTCTCTCTCTCTCTCTCTCTCTCTCTCTCTCTCTCTCTCTCTCTCTCTCTCTCTCTCTCTCTCTCTCTCTCTCTCTCTCTCTCTCCTCTCTCTCTCTCTCTCTCTCTCTCTCTCTCTCTCTCTCTCTCTCTCTCTCTCTCTCTCTCTCTCTCTCTCTGTCTCTCTCTCTTTCTCTCTCTCCCTCTCCTCCTCTCCATCTCTCTCTCTGTCTCTTTCTCTCCCTCCAACTCTCTCTCCATCACTCCAGTGTGCCCCCCTCACACCACCACACACACACACACACACACACACACACACACACACACACACACACACACACACACACACACACACACACACACACACACACACACACACACACACACACACACACACACACACACACACACACACACACCCAGCTTGCCTCCACCGGTCCGCGAGATGGCGTCTTGTGTTTCATGCCTCCCTCATCAGGCCGAGGGCCTGGTGGCAGCGCAAATGCGCAGCCCTTGTAATTACCCACCGCTGTACTTATTGGTTATCGTATATCAGGCGTACAGCAGCTGTAAACATCCCAGGGAGAACAATAGAGCAGACCGCCCGTCCCGGAGACACCGAGCCGGTGGGTGGTGTTGCGGTGTAGGGGGGGGGGAGGGGGGATGGGGGGGTTGGTTGTTATGGGGGTAACAGGAGACCCAAGCCCACACTTAATACAGCCATACATCTTGAGACACCGCACACTCCCTCTCCAACACGGACTGTAAAAGCATATTATTGTTGAGGCTCCGTTCATGTAATTATCTCTTTTGTGTGAGTGTGATAGCTCAATGAGGAACTCCTACGCCGCAGTGACCGGGTCACCCACCCCGAGAGACAATAGGGAGGGGGGCGGCCAGCAGCTGCTTGGTTGTTTAAATAGTCAATCGCTAAAAACAGGAGCGTTAGAAAAAAAACAACAGTCAATATTTGTTATGTATGCACTATAGGTTGCATGCATGCATGTACAGTACATGATTAATAAGCAAATCTGGCCTGAAGAGCTGTCCATCCCCTGTCAGGGCATGATGTCCTGCGCAGCCTGGATGGTTTGGACCCACGTCTCTGCTGGATGAGGGCAGTATGGCTGTTCAGCAGCATCCCTCCTGCAGGGGCAATCCACATGCTTACAGATGTGTTGCATGCATCCCAAAGCCAACGAACAAACAGAAACTCGACAAAAACATAAAGGTGTGAAACACAATCCCAGTCTGGCAGTTTCTTTCTTAAGATTGTCTCTCATTTAAAAGGTATCAGCCTCTTATGTGATCAGCAGCATGTAAAACATAAAACGCTCACAGTCAAGGCAACTGGGGGATCTACACACACACACACACGCACGCACGCACGCACGCACGCACGCACGCACACGCACGCCACCACACACACACACACACAGCACGCACGCACACACGCACACACGCACACACGCACGCACACACACACACACACACACACACACACACACACACACACACACACACACACACACACACACACACACACACACACACACACACACACACAGATACAGACACACACACACACACACGCACGCACATGCATACACAAACACACATGCATACACACATATGAACATGCACGCACGCATCCACACAGACATACAAACATGCACACACGCAATGAGAAAGTCCCCGCAAAAATCTGCAGAATGTGACATTCCACCGGGAGGAAAATATTTTTCGAGATTTTCCAAAAAATAAACGGGTCCACTGGGTTTATGTAAGCGGCGTACATATCACAGGGATCAGCTGTATCCCCATGTCAGGAAAACAGAGTGAATGTGGTGTCAGATTCTGTCGAGGCAGAAACACAGAGATCAGGAATTAAGCTGATAGCAAACATAGCTTCTAATCCACAAACCCTTGGTTCCCAGTATGCCCCTCTGTCTGATGGGAAGTCGAAAGAAACACACTGCTGTTTATGTTTGCGGGCGGGAATTTGGGATTATGGCCATGCACACATGCAAAGTCCTCTACAGGTGTTTGTTTCCTTAAAGTAAGTCTGTGTATATGAATATGCATGTGTGTGCGCGTGTGTGTCTGTCCGTATGGAAATGCGTTTGTGTGTTTGTAAATGTGTGTGTGTATATATGCATGACAGGGTGTGTATATACGTGTGTGTGTGTGTGTGTGCGTGTGTGCTTTCGTTTAGAGGGTCTGATGCATGAATAGCTCAATGTGCGACAGCTAACCTCTCCTCCTCTTTGTTTTTGAAGGCTACAGTTTCTGGGTCCACTCGCGGGCACTCTCCAACGCCCTTGGGGAGCGCCTCAGTTGAAAGCAATACTACTGAGTGTGGAGGGGAGGGGTCGGCCTGTTTGGAATGGCTGGAGCTTTATATACAGGTGTGGGGGGGCCGGGGGGAGTGGGGGGGTGGGGGGGGGGGGGAAAGTGGGGTCAGAGGACTTAGAGGAGTTTAAAGATAACTCCTTCGGTCACAGCGGCCACCTCCACAAAATCGTGTTTGAGGTCTGGAGTATCCAGATTATTGAGCCATCGAATTATCCCCATTTCTGTTGGATGATGTGAGCGAATTCAAAACATAAAGGCTTATCAAGGCATAGGCATATAGTGGAAGCCTCGGTGTGTGCCACACACACACCGAGACACAATGCCTGTTTGCTAAGTGTGTATTCCTGGAGAAGATGTTGTATTCTGCTGTTCCTGGAAGATGATTTCTTAGCACGTGTCCTGTGCTGGAGATCGCTGGGGAGTTGATTACAATTCGCTGGGAGAGAGCAGGGCTGCGGCCCCTGGCCCGGGTGGGCCGGACAAGAGCACCTAAAATTGGACTGGGAGAGGGAGGTATGGGGGGGTGGGGGACAGGGGAGATCAAGGTTAAAGGAACAAGTAACATAACTGACTTGAAATAACACCGGCAGTTGCCATTTCTCCCCTTTGAGACCTGCCAATCAGTCTTTAGAGGCTGAAGGTACACATGACCGGCAGTTCATCTTTACCTTTCATTAAAAACTTGAAGGAGAGGTACATGTAAGGATACAGATTGTATGAATGGTGTTATTGTTTTACAAAAAATGATACAGCTTTAGATCAAGGCAGGCATGGTATTTTCAGAGGTATCCCTTATACATGTGCCTTGGCCTGAAGCTGTATCATAACCATCGTCAGAGGTACTAAAAGAAAACGGTTGTCCCAACACTGGTGCCTTTTCCATGCCATGTGGGTCTGAATCCCGGCCTTTGCCAGACTCTCGTGTTACCCAGAGGCCTTAGCTCCGTGTCCTCACCCCTCTGTCCAACACACTGTCGGAAAAACCACTAAAAGGCCAGGAGGAGGAGTGTGGACGGCTCACCCCCCGGCTGTGAGCGGTGAAGGGCGAAGGGTGGCACCTCACAGCTGTGGCCTCTTCAGGGGCTTCATCTGAGGAGCCGCCACAAGAGAGACCCCCCACCACCACCACCACCACCACCACCACCACCACCACCACCACCCCCATCCCCCAGTCTCATAATCAACCTCTATATCACTCGCATGTCAAGGCTGTGAATAGCAGTCCCAATAGGCTCAATTAACACCCAAATACTCAGAATCTGTGCCCTTTTGCCAGCCGTCAGCACCTAACGGGAGAGTAACCCCCCCCCCCACCCATACCACCCCGCCCCCCCACCCCATACCTCAGAAGACACCCACGAGCCACGACAAACTTAGCAGCACCTTCCCTCTGTCTTTCCGAGCCTGACTCTCTTTTTGTCTATTCAATTTTCGCTCTCTTTCCCACCCTGTCTCCTTTTTCTTTCTCTTTCAAACTTCCTCCTTGGCCAAGGTCTCTTTCGCATTTTCCCACTTGATCTCTCTCTCTCTCTCTCTCTCTCTCTCTCTCTCTCTCTCTCTCTCTCTCTCTCTCTCTCTCTCTCTCTCTCTCTCTCTCTCTCTCTCTCTCTCTCTCTCTCTCTCTCTCTCTCTCTCTCTCTCTCTCTCTCTCTCGCTCTCTCTCTCGCTCTCTCTCCTCTCTCTTTCTCTGTCTCTCTCTCTCCCGCTTGCTCACACACACACACACACACGCACGCACGCACGCACGCACGCACGCACGCACGCACGCACGCACGCACGCACGCACGCACGCACGACACGCACGCACGCACGCACGCACACACACACACACACA
>OLKM01000099.1:25000-165000 GCA_900291075.1 Melanogrammus aeglefinus
CCACCCCCGACCCTCTCCCTCCCCCACTACTCTAGAACGACCCTCCCCACAGGGCTAAAAGCCAGCAAGTCTGACGGGCCAAACTGGTCCTATTTATAACCTGTGGATGGATCGGGGAATCAGGTGGACTCTCCTCTGGAACACGGCCCACGTCTGAAGGGTGTGTGTGGGATTTTTTTTGTGTGTGTGTGCTGTGTGTGTGTTTGGCTCCGAGACTATGTGTTTATGTGTTGTCGGTCGCGCGCGCGCGCGTGTGTGTGTGTGTGCGTGCGCATGCGTCCTCACGGGTGCGTGAGCGTTGCTACGCGAGTATGTGTTCACGCGTCGTGTGTTAAGTGCAAGTGTCTGTCCATGTTTTTTTGCTGCCTTCGAGTGGTCTGCAGGGGCCTGTTGGAGGAAGCAGGCAGCGGGCAAACGGCCATGGGCTGTGCTAATCTGTTGCGGCTAGCAGATAGCCGCCAGGGCCCCTGGGAGCGCAGGGGACATCTGTGACATCTTATCTGAAGTGGAGGCAAACACCAACAGTGTTTGAGTAGCTAAATACTTTTTTGTTGAGCTACTTTATTTTTGCTGTGGATTTGTACTTTTCTTAATTGTCATATTTACTATATAGGACATGGATGTTTATGTAATGGCCAAAGCGCAGCATTGACTTTATTAGCAATACATAATCTATATATTTAATGCTGTGATCAAGTAAGAAACAATATTAATAAAATGTGATAAAAAGGCAAATCCAAACATAGAAAAACGTGTGTGGAGAATATGACACAAAATAGCCGTGAAACCGGGGCACAATCTTAACACTAGCGCTTTGCTCGACCAGGAACACCAATATGTTCTGCATGTAGCACCACTTTCGCTGACTGCTTCTTATTGTCATTTATCAACCTCCTTCCCTGCGATCTTCTTCCCCTGAGCTTGGCCACCACACTCGCCCGTGGTTTGGGTCACCAGGCAGCGGCTATTAAGGCGTAAGGCTAAACCAGCGCTAACATTGGGCAACTAATAGGGTCATCCATCATGAAGGCAATAAGACACGCTCCTCCATGCCTTCCATGCCTCTCTCTCTCTCTCCCGGCCAACTCCAGCGCCAAGACACAAGCACACTTAGCGCACGACTATTGGAGGACTCTTAACCAAAGGTATCCTTCTCTTTATTATTCCAAGTGAACAAGGGGGCCCTTCATAGTCCCCATAATTTATACAGTGTCTCATTTTGGAATAAGAAAGCGAGAAACGAAGGGAGAAGCAGTGAGAAGGTCGTTGTGGTTTGAAAGCCTCCAAAACCTCAGGCCTCCCCAGACGTCTTATTCAGGGAACCCAGACCAGAGGGTCATGTGGAGGCCCATTCATCTCTGGGTCTGCGCTGACATGTGCGAGGAAAATGCACAGATCTGTTGGAAACCTGCAGGGAGGGCCGTGCGTTCTGAAGTCCCATACTAGGACGTTTTGGGGAATGCTTGGAATAAACCAGTAGGAAGTTTTCAGAAATTCCAAGATTATTTTAAGACGTTTTGAGACACAATTGAGTTATGGTGTGTCAAGTGAATTTCTTTTAGAGATCATTATGATCAATTCATCACATATTTTCTTAGATAATAATACCTTTTTGAAATGCATGACATTTTTTCTGTTGTGAGAAATGTGCATTTTCTTGGACTTCAGAAAATACATTTTAGAAAAACTTGGATTTTTATCAATGACGGACCATATTAGGAACATTCTGGTATTTTATAGGGCCTTTTTAGAGGAGCTCAGGTTTCTTACATATTGCAACCTCTCGAAAATGCTGATCCTATACAGACCCACAGTCTGAGCTACTGAATGTACTGTGTCGAAACAGCAAGCTATGAAGTAGCAGATAGTAGTTTACGCCTCAGATTGGATCTCCAAAATGATTGTGATCCTTTGATTCAATGAAGACCACAGAGACCTCAGTGGGGTGCCAGTAGTTGTGGTGTGCACCAGCCTATAGTTCTACTAAAACCCCAACAAGCTGATCCGTTGTTGTTAGGTTCATATGATTCATAATCCATGGGGATGATTCAGTTCAATGTATATGACAGGCCCATGTGAACGTTCACCTTTGCTGAGTTCTGAGTTGATAGAGTCCATGGAGTAGATAGCTTAGTGAAATATCCACTCACAGACCGACAGACAGACAGGCAGACAGACAGACAGAGAGGCAAGTCAGGCAAACCCCCGATCCCACACATACATGCATCTTGAAGGCATAAGGGGCGGCAAAAAATAGCTCCTGTGCGCTATACCTGAAGGTCTGTATGTTTTTCCTTAAATCAGGAAAGAAAAAACTGGTTCCGAAATTACTGTCATTCAAAGGGTTCCTTTCTCTCTCTCTGTATTTCTCTCCCTCCCTCCCTCCCTCCCCTCCCTCCCTCCCTCCCTCCCTCCCTCCCCTCCCTCCCTCCTCTCCCTCCCTCCCTCCCTCCCTCCCTCCCTCCCTCCTCCCTCCACCAGGCCAGCCCTGCAGACTCCGTCTCTTTCCTGCCTCCAGCATACAGCAATGGGGTCTTTCTCTTGTTTCCCTGTGCTGGCTCTGCTGCGATAAACACACGGCTCCCCCCCCGCCCGCCCCACCCGCCACTCCCCCACACACCCCTCCTTCTTCATATAAAGGCCCAATTCTTCTCCATCATGTTTAAATATGGATACAAAGAGAAACTTGTATGATAATTCTTGGCATATGGTGGCAGTCGTTGGAGGGGGGTGGGAGGGAGGCAGGGTGTAGATCAAGCAGGGGTCTCTGGCCAAAACAGCCTATAGTGCCCTGTTCAGATAGACTGCTACTACGATGGCTAGAGATTGGGGATGTTGTTTTTAACGCCGGGGCCATGCTCCCGCCGTATCCTGATGGAATAGCTGATACGGTGAAAAGCGATTGTGTTGTGTTTGTGTTTTTTCTTGTTTGTTGAAAAAAAAAATGTGTGATGCTTGTGAACCCCGGTCATGTTGAGTTCAGACTCGTTATCAGGATCTGCTCGGACTTATTTCACCGCAATCTTAAAGCCTGGGTGGCGTAGGGGTCAGACAAAGAAACAAATAGACACATAAGAGAGGGCTGAGGGGGGGGGGGGGGACTACGGAACTACACTCCCCTCCAACGCTCGCAAGTACATAACAAATCTTTCATCTTTTTGTTTGGGTGATGGAGTCATGGAAATGGGCATGGTGGGGCTCTGGCTCCTGGGTGGAACATGCCAGAGATGACACGGATACTCTGGCGGGTATCGGATGGTCTGCTGATAGCCCCCGTATCGCCTTACCGCCCCTCTGCCAGCCGCAGCACTGCAGGGGCCGGGGCAAGCCCCTTAAAGAGGGGTCGCTCTTAGGGATGGCTGACACAGTGTTGCCCAATACAGTTTAGTTTAACGTTCACCGTTGATGTAAAATATTTCTTAAATGTCACTTCTTACTTAAAGCAACCTAGTAATAATCCTACCTCCACACATTGGCATTTTCCTCTGGAGGTTCTCCATCTATAACGGGTCCTCACAATGTTACATTTATTTTAAGCCAACCCTGGCGTGTACTGTGGCTGTAAGGCAGGAGACAGCCTGAATGGGATGCAAGTCCAATGTAGCTTTACACACAGGCTTACGCACGCACACGCAAAAAAGGCACACACACACACACAAGTAAAACATGCAGACACAAATCCACTAACGCACACACACACCCGCTCACGCACACATGCATGCACACACACACACACACACAAACATGCCCACAGACACCCCAGACAAGCAAAACACGCACACACACAATCCCACAAACACGCACACACGTGCGCACACACACACACACAAACGCGCACACACACACACACACACACACACACACACACACACACACACACACACACACACACACACACACACACACACACACACACACACACACACACACACACACACACACACACACACACACACACACACACACACACCACATTACAGTCTATTTGGGGTCTCTGATTAGCCCAACCTTGGACATTGGATCACCTGGATGGAACCCAAGCGACAATAAATAAACTTGCCCAATGCACGCCGGGTATCTAAGCCAGGGCCCTTGAGCTGCAAACATCCACACACTCCACATGACGTGGTCTCAGAGAGAGAGGAGAAAACGATCTAGATAATTATAGAGATAGTTTGTATGCTTATATGTGAAGCGGGTCCGTGTGTGTCTGTGTGTGTGTGTGTGTGTGTGTGTGTGTGTGTGTGTGTGTGTGTGGTGTGTGTGTGTGTGTGTGTGTGTGTGTGTGTGTGTGTGTGTGTGTGTGTGTGTATGTGTGTGTGTGTGTGGTTCTGCAATGGCCGGAATATTAACACACAGTTACATAGCAGCATCATATAATACCAATCACATTAAGTTTGTCCCCTATTAAAACGCCTGCTTTTATTATCATCCCCCGGCAGGAATACTGCAAGACCACTATTTGCAGTTTCTCGAATGACAGCTGAATGATGTGGAGCCGTGTGTGTGTGTGTGTGTGTGTGTGTGTGTGTGTGTGTGTGTGTGTGTGTGTGTGTGTGTGTGTGTGTGTGTGTGTGTGTGTGTGTGTGTGTGTGTGTGTGTGTGTGTGTGTGTGTGTGTGTGTGTGTGTGTGTGTGTGTGTGTGTGTGTGTTAACACCAGACCTGGCGGGTGTGTTGTGTTTTCAGCGCGTGTGGGGGGATACCTATGATGATTGGCAGGTCGGAGCAGAGGTAATAAGCTGTTCTTTCGCTGGCTGTCAGACCATAAAGCACACATTCACAGGCAGCCAACGGACACAGGGTATTCTGGGTAGCAGGAGCAGGCCTTATAAACTCTTGTTTCTTTTGTAATCCTCCCAAAAAGACCAGTCGATATTTTAATCAAGGCGCACCTTATCCCTTTACCCTAGTTTTTTTTTTTTAAAAAAACATCTGTACCCCTAGGTTCTGGAAAGACAACCAGCCTGGTTTAAATTTGGCTGAATCGTTTTCATTTTGACTTATTCCAACAAGAATGTTTGTAGGTTTGTGGAGTATTAAAAACTCCAGGGCAAATGGCATGAACTCAAACACACTCGGAACAAGTGGAACGAATGAAACCACAGCCGCAGTGGAAGCCCTATTCTAACTTACTACCCAGATATGGTCTCTATAAAAGCCTTTATGAAACTCTTTCCCAGGCCGTCGCAGAAAAGCCTCTATTTGTTTACCTTGGGAGTGGGCTTCCGCTTCGTATTTGTTCAATCACCTTGTGTAGGTTAAACTTAGATGCTTGTTGAGCAAATGAGGGTTGACTCACCACTGGTCTGGAGCTGCTGTTGTTGATGGAAGGAGAAGAACCAGACAATGTTGTGACACAAACTGGAAGCTTTTAGTCTCTTCATCTTCATTAGTGGCAGGAATCATTCAGTTATCAGATAACCTTATCTAGAATTAACTGTTGTGTGTGTGTGTGTGTGTGTGTGTGTGTGTGTGTGTGTGTGTGTGTGTGTGTGGTGTGTGTGTGTGTGTGTGTGTGGTGGTGTGTGTGTGTGTGTGTGTGTGTGTGTGTGTGTGTGTGTGTGTGTGTGTGTGTGTGTGTGTGTGTGTGTGTGTGTGTGTGGTGTGTTTGTGTATATGAATTTGTGCGACTCCCACCCTCATCCAATGCTGAGCCGGAGCCGAGATTAAAGGGGGGGTGTGATGTAAAGATAAGGTGCCCCCATGCCCCATAGTGTACAAGAGGAAGCTGATCTCGGGCCGCTAGGAGGGAGATCTACACCCAGAATGTTACAGGCACTATCTTTTTCCGAGGCTGTTCCGTGATAGCGTATCACACACATAAAAGCAGGGCCTTGAATAAGTTTGACGTGTAGAGGCAGGAGAGCCCTGGTCAACAGGACAGACAGGAAGTCCCAGGAGAGAGGGGGGTTTTCACTGTTCCAGCTCAGACTCAACAGAAAATGATATTTTCTGCGTGGTTGAAAGGGCTGTATTGTTTGTGGGCACAATTCCCTTGGTGTTTTTTTTTTTTGTTTTTTTTTAAAGTTGAGCAATGTTTCAAAATGCATCGTGCCAATGATGTTGCCCGTCCCTGTTTAGGAATATGGTGTACTTTAGAACAAAACACAAACACACACTGTTAGCCACATTATTATGTGTCTAAAAGGTGTTTCATAGGTGCTTCGTTTTTAGAATATGTAATTGACTATGGGTGAACATTTCAGGATTTGAATTGTATTTGTAAGTCATTGGAATGTTTTTTATTAGCAAGCATATTTGGCAATCTACAATTTCCTGTGTTGGAGAAAAAAGTAGATTTTTCACTAAGTGTTAATTTTCCTAGTGTCTAGAATAACTTAGTGTCTACCTTTCGCTCTAACAAAATAGATTTTATTGCATTCATATTAGGGTTAATTGGATGTTAATTGGAAAATAATATTAGTTGAGGGCGTCTCGGGCCAAAGTCAACACTGAGGCTGGAAGGCATTGTAAATTGAAAACCCCCCAGGTTGTTTGGATGACCTCACATAACAGTGTCTCAACCCTGTGGCCCCTAGCTTTAGTGCGTGTCGATCCCGGTCGTATTTACAAAGTACTCCACACTTTGGCCCCTGAAAAGCTCCATATCCAAACTCCCCACAAAATTGTGAGAGACCTTGCAGATCTTTAAAATGCGTGATTGTAAGATTGTATGTTAAAGTGGGTCTCCAAGAGATCTCGCCCAAAACAGCAGGTGTGATGCAGCTGGTGTTGTGTTGTGTGAAACCCTCCACCGTCACTTTCACAAGGTTCAAAAGCTAAGCCATGTAGCTTAGCTTCTGGCGGACACCTCACTAGAATGTAAGCGGTAAAGGTTCTCCCACCGGAGGAATCTGTAGGTATGTATGAGCAACGCGTTATTATCCTCATTTTGCACCAACGTGGAGCCAGTGGATGTCGTTTAAAGAGCCAATGAACAAGATATTTAGGGCCTTCCATTCCAACAACCTTCATCCAACAGTGACTCCACGTTGATTGGACTTGAGTTATGGCCCACCCTGAGTGACAGGAGGACTTTAAGGGTCTTTTAAACCTCCCATGTGATTCCTCTGGTGTTGTGCTGGATGGAGATAAAGGCCATCGATGGGCCCTTGGGCCCATCGATGATTTACGACACTCACATATGGGCCGTGTCCACCGTCATGGGGGCTGCTTCTGGAGCGGGACCGGTAGTTCTGTGGGGTTGGAGGTGGGAGCGGGTCATGCTGGGAGATGTGGTCTGGTACGGGATGGGGGGGCAGGGGGGGAGGGAAGGAGAGGGAGAGAGGGGGGGGGGGGGGTGGATACGGCGTGTCTAATAACGCTCCAGTATGTCTGACAGCACAGAGGCCCCATTCCAAATGGGGGGTGGAGGACACACACACACACACACACATACACACACACACACACACACACACACACACACACACACACACACACACACACACACACACACACACACACACACACACACACACACACACACACACACACACACACACAATCTGTCATGGCCTATCAGAGAAGCCCGAGAGCACAGCAATGGCGCGGTATTCCTTATGGCTCACAGGGGAAGCCGGCCAGAAACACATGGGCACAACTGTGTCTGACCACTCTCTTATCCACAGATAGGGGGGGGGGGGGGGGGGGGGGGGGGGATAGCGGGGACAGGGGGGGAGGGGACGCAGTCAAATCCCTTGTGCTGCGTCGCTGAAGGCCGACCGGTCTGAGCTCGTAATTGTGGGCGATTACAAGACAACTGATGGTGACTGACAAGTATGTGGCGATGGGGTACGCCTCGACAAAATTATATATGCATTAAAGATAAGGCCCGATATAGGGCCCGGTATAACACATCAGGTCACTGTGATGGCCGTCATTGAATTGTTTAAAGAAGGTCAATGGAGCAATTATTTAAAATGGCAATAAGTAGGCTACAGTATACTACATATACATATACAATACATGTACTGACTGAGATAACTTCAATTAAAATAATTGACTGAATATACAACAATATACCTACAACAATAACAAACCTGCATTTCATTTGAAGTCAAGGGCCCGGGCCCGGGCCCTTTCATGGTCCGCACTAGCTCCTGGACGCACGCACGGAGCCCTGTGGCTCCTCTTACACACAGATCCCACGAGGCCTTTGACGGCCGGCCACAGAGGCCTAAATCTGTGCGCCCGTGAGCCCTGTCGGCATGGAGGGGGCCCCATGTCTCCGGCATGGGGCCCCCTCCCTGTCCGGCTCCTCCGGTAATTCGGGAGAAGAACACTCCGCCACCGGGGACGCCAGCGAGGAAGGACCGGGGGGCTTTCTAACCAGCGCTAATGCGTTCCGGATCGGAACGTTGGCCATCAAAGTGGCCCGGGTTCCCTCTGACCGCTCCACTGTGAGTCGCCTGGCGCCGTCCTCACGGTAACTTCTGAAGTGTTGACCTCCTGCGAGGAGACGCTTGCGGCCTCGCTGCTTGTCCGGGGAGCCGGATATGAGCGGAGACGGATCAACTTTGAGGATCATTTGTGGATGTGGCCGCCAGCGATGCGGACCTCAGCGGTGGGCGCGCAGTGAGCACGCAGCCCACCCCGCCAGCCCCCCAGAGCCCCCCCTCCTCCGCCTCCCCAGCCAGGGAGTGGAGTGTAATTTGTGAGGGGATTACCGAGATGATCCGCGATAGAGTGCTCAACTGTTTTCCCCACACCGCTCTCAGGGCCACAAGGGCATTAGGGGAGGACAGAATTCACAGACGGAAAGGGTTTGGTGGGGGGGTGGGAGAGGCTAAGGGGAGTGGGGGGAGAGAGGGTGAAAGATATAGACAGACAGGGACATTGAGACATAGATACACAGAGTGACAGAAGGCCAGACAGCAGGAGCGCAAGCATGAGAGCGAGAGGGAGGAAGAGGGAGGGAGAGAGAAAGAGAGAGATAGAGAGAGAGAGAGAGAGAGAGAGAGAGAGAGAGAGAGAGAGAGAGAGAGAGAGAGAGAGAGAGAGAGAGAGAGAGAGAGAGAGAGAGAGAGAGAGAGAGAGAGAGAGAGAGAGAGAGAGAGAGAGAGAGAGAGAGGGAGGGAGAGAGAGAGAGAGAGAGAGAGAAAAAGAGTGAGGGAGAGAGAAAGGGAGAGAGTGAGAGAGAGAGAGAGAGAGAGAGAGAGAGAGAGAGAGAGAGAGAGAGAGAGAGAGAGAGAGAGAGAGAGAGAGAGAGAGAGAGAGAGAGAGAGAGAGAGAGAGAGAGAGGGAGAGAGGGAGAGAGAGGAACAAAGAGCACATTGTCAGTACTGGGTGCTAATCATCTCTCTGGCTGCCAGAGACAACAGGTGAGAGCAGTTTGACTCCCTGCAGGCTCCACCAAGCTTTCACTGCTGCAACACTGTGTGTGTGTGTGTGTGTGTGTGTGTGTGTGTGTGTGTGTGTGTGTGTGTGTGTGTGTGTGTGTGTGTGTGTGTGTGTGTGTGTGTGTGTGTGTGTGTGTGTGTGTGTGTGTGTGCGTGCGTGTTTTTGTGTGTGTGGGGGAGAGAAAGAGAGAGAGAGCGAGAGAGAGTGGGAGAGAGAGAATGAGCGAAAGAGCGAGAGACACAGAGAGAGAAAGAGAGAATTTGTGTGTGTGTGTGTGTGTGTGTGTGTGTGTGTGTGTGTGTGTGTGTGTGTGTGTGTGTGTGTGTGTGTGTGTGTGTGTGTGTGTGTGTGTGTGTGTATGAGAGAGTGTGTTAACTCTGGGCCAGGGGACCAGGGAGAACTCTGTGCCAACGTAAACGGTATGAGAGAGTGTGTTAACTCTGGGCCAGGGGACCAGGGAGAACTCTGCCAACCTAAACGGTAAATGAGCAGTGACGGCCGCATGATCAAAGAGCTCTTTTCAGAGGTGCCAGGATCTTGCCGCGCCTGATCTGTCTGTGTGTGTGTGCATGTGTGTGCATGTGTGTGTGTTTGTGCATGTGAAAATAGTATGGAGAGGTAATTTTCAACAGATAACTGAGAAATACCTCTTCTACTCCATAGAAACGTTGAAATTACATTCGGAAATCTGATATTCTGTCGATGGCCCCAAAATAATACTTACTATACACGTACTGTATACTATTACAGAGTGACTGAGGGAAGCTTTCTGGATCTTTCTACGGCAGTGGGGTGAACGAAAAATAAGAGCTCATTAATTTGGCTTCCTCAATCTTCAGTGTGATGCTACCATGGTTTACATCAGTAGAGTTATGTTATTGTCTTATATCATCTATTGCTATAACATCATGGAATATAGTAAACACTGGGGAATGTTGAGCGAGAACACATTGAAAGACCTGATACATTTGATCATTGCAGTGACATTGTTTTGGTTAAACCTCCATTTGGCTGAATATCCTTCGTCTGGCTGCTGTTTGGTTGAACATACACCACACGCTGCTCGCTTAGCTTGTGAAGACATGGCTACCAGTGGCTCGACTCAGAGGGGTGACCAGCAGGGTGGAGGAGGTGTGTGGCCAGCGGGGTAGTGTTGACGGTGTTCATGTGGAGGTGACTCTTATGTAAAGGGGGGCAGGGGGCGTGGAAAAGGGGCCAACTGGAAAGTGTGGAGGGCAGTGTTATGTAGTCCAGGCCTTGGAGAGTTAACCACGCATGCAAGGATAAACACACTGGGCTGGACTGTCACAGCGTGCACATAGCAAGAAACATCTGGGCACATTACATGTGCTTGTGTGTGTGTGTGTGTGTGTGTGTGTGTGTGTGTGTGTGTGTGTGTGTGTGTGTGTGTGTGTGTGTGTGTGTGTGTGTGTGTGTGTGTGTGTGTGTGTGTGTGTGTGTGTGTGTGTGTGTGTGTGTGTGTGTGTGTGTGTGTGTGTGTGTGTGTGTGTGTGTGTGTGTGTGTGTTTGTGTGTGTGTGTGTGTTTGGGGGGGGGAGGTGTGTGTGCATGTGTTTGTCTCTGTGTGTGTAAGAGTGCATGCATGTGTCTAAACTGTGTCTGTGCACAACATAATTTGTATTTTTTGTTTTGGGGTGTCTGGCGGTTGTGTGTGGGTGTGCGAGGGGGATGGAGTCTATATGTCTGTGAAAGGAAGTCTGCATGCGTGTGTGTGTGGATGTATGTGTTAGTGTTTGTTTCTGTGTGTGAGTGTGTATCTGCATGCATGTGGGTCTGTGTGTGTCTGTGCGTTCAACTGTGTGTTTGTATGAGAGGAACAGAATGTGTGTGTTACGTGTGTGTATGTATGTACGCATCAATGTGCCTTATATTTTTATCAAGCTGGTATGTGTGTGTGTGTGTGCATATGTGTGTGTGTGTGTGTGTGTGTGTGTGTGTGTGTGTGTGTGTGTGTGTGTGTGTGTGTGTGTGTGTGTGTGTGTGTGTGTGTGTGTGTGTGTGTGTGTGTGTGTGTGTGTGTGAGTATTTGTGTTTGGTGTGTGCGTTCGTGTCTGTGTCTGCGTATGTCTGTTTCTGCGTGTGTGAAAGACCAAACGGCCGCCTCCTTATGACCAGCATGAGATAAAGCGCAGCCCATTAATCCACGTTACATCTGAGGCTAAGATTTCCTTCAACAAAGTTAAAAATAATAGTGATTGGGTTACAGGCTGCTTTCAGATTTCAGGCATGTTACCAGCGACTGCACTCTGAGCAGATGTTACGGCCACCGTTGGCGAACTTAGCAACTTGAGCCTGGCTTGATCTTAAATAACGACAGAAGGCTCACGACAAGAAAGAGGCTCCGAAAAAAAATGTACAAGCCCCTAAATTAGCCCGTCAGGGAGAGAGATAAAGTAGCCCTTAGCCCAGCAGTTCCACCTAAAGCCACGCTGAGCGCAGTGTCTGTGGCAGGCTTTAGAAGGATTGAGCACCTACCTGCTCGCATGAGCCCGTTAGCTTTCTAGTCTGAGGAGAAGTTTGGGCTAATTCTGCCAATATTTCTGTCTAGGAACAGTGTTAGAGAGAGATGAGAAGAAAAGCGGCATGTGTTATGTACATTTGACATACTATGTGAGAGAGGCAGGAAGGGGTGCAGACACACACACACACACCACACACACACACACACACAGCACCACACACACACACACACACACACACACACACACACACACACACACACACACACACACACACACACACACACACACACACACACACACACACATACACACAGGGCCGACAGCAGGGAAGAGATGGACAGACTTGGACCCAGTCCAGCCTGCGTGCAGTGCCAGCTGTCAGTCATATTACACAAGTAACAAAGAATGCAATAAGTACCAGCTAATTAAATCAAACCGAATGTACCCTCAGAGACAAATAACCTACCACAGCTTATGTTACTCTGTCTTGTTTTGAAGTTATCCAATACTAGGGAGCTGATTACGATTTTAGTACGCAACTCTTACCGCCTTTCCAACCCATATGTAAAGAGAGCAAGTCTGTGCAGTGGGTAACAGTGTTTGCATGTTGCAGGGAGTTGCATGGCATGCATGCATTGTTCTGTTCATATAAAACGTGATCACACAAAAAAATGACACACATGCAAACATTCATGCTCTCATAGATTCACACACACACACACACACACACACACACACACACACACACACACACACACACACACACACACACACACACACACACACACACACACACACACACACACACACACACACACACACACACACACACACACACACACACACACACACACACACACACAAACACAAACCCAGACCCCCAACCACACACACACACACACACACACCGTTAACCAACTTGAGTATTTCAGCAATAACCCTCTCAGGCATCATGTTGTACTTCAAGTACATCCACACACGCTCCAACACCATTGTCCACCATTCAGCACCAAAGGAAGCATATAAAATGCTTCCTTAATACCATATTCTGTAAACCCAACTTCCTCTACGCCATCCGCTTTGAACCGCCGACATCAAACGACTATTTCCCGAGAGGCCGTGACTCAGGTTTCAGGACGCAGTAACATTTTTGACGAGCCCTAAGCTCTCGCTACGGCGAGACTTCCTACGTGAGAAGAGGAGTCTTTAGACCCAGTGGCAGGTGACTGGACAGCCGAGGCCAAGTGATATTCGTGGAAGTGTGAATGCGTAATCCCCTGGCCCGCTAATGAAGCCAGCAGAGGGAGACCAGCGGGGGTATGTGTGTACCCCAGTATGTTAATGCCTTAGCGCCCAGCGGCTATGCTATTTGGTTCCAGGTACGGGCGTGGGTCCGTGCCAGTGAATCTCCCCTTGGCGATGATGTTGTGGATGCTTAGCAGCGGACCTGACATTTATCTGACATCTAGAATGCGATCTCATTGCGTGTTGGGCATGTACAGTGTAATGTGAGAATGACAGTAAGGTATAATAATATGCATAGTGTTGTGTCAACATCTTGTATGTACATTGTGTACTGTGCATTGTGTGGTGTCTCTGGGTATGTGTATGTGTGTGTGTGTGTGTGTGTGTGTGTGCTGGTGTATGCGTGTTGTATGTGTGTCATGCTGCAAGGCTCGATATGGCATACGGCTTCGAGCAGTCTGAGGGGTCTGAGGTTCAGGCGCCATGGAAGCTGCCTACTTGCCCCCCCCCACACACACACAGACGCAGACACACACACACAGACACATAGACACACACACACTCGCATGCATGTATGCATGCACGCACGCACACACGCCACACACTATTGTGCCACACACACACACACGCACACACACAAACACACATGCGCGCACACGCGCACACACACACACACACACACACACACACACACACACACACACACACACACACACACACACACACACACACACACACACACACACACACACACACACACACACACAACCAGAGTTTGTTTCTTTTGGACTGCCAGGGAGGAATTCACTTATTTGTTTAAGTGTTAAGAATTCAAGCAATGAAGCTTGAGAAATGTAATGTTAACCGAAAACGGAACAATTCCTGAGCGATGGCCGGGTCAGTTTAGTCAGCTCCTGGCCACTCGGCACGCCAGGGGCTCACGGCATGTTGTGTGTGGGTTCTTGACCTTGCCAGCCCCCTCTCCCCTCCTCACCTCCACCACCACCACCACCACCACCTCCTCCTCCACCTCCTCCTCCACCTCCATCTCCATCGTCTCCACGATAAACTCGTACCCCCCCTACTTTCAGCAATTTTAATGAACCACAATCTGCCAAGAGAATACATAAAAACAAGCCCCCCACCCCCCCCCCCCCCCCCCCCCCCCCCCCACCCGCCCCAACCCCACTAAAAAAAGAGCGGGACCCGGGGCCCGTCTTGAGCGCGAGACAAGGAGGTAGCAGCAGTAGCTAGCAGCCAGCCTCCCGCTCTTCCTCCCTCGATCTCTCTTCCACATGGCTGCCTCTCACTTACCCCGGGCAGACAATGGCCCCTCTGTCTCCCTGCCGCCAGCTCCACTGTTTAACCACTTCTCACCTATACTAATCACTCACGCACACACACACTCACGCACACACACCACACTCACTCACACGCTCACAAACGCATGCAAGCATGCACACACACTTACACACAAAAACACGCACGCACATATAAAAACAGGCATGGACACACACAGACACACACACACACACACACACATGCACACACACACACACACACACACACACACACACACACACACACACACACACACACACACACACACACACACACACACACACACACACACACACACACACACACACACACACACACACACACGCGCGCCGCGCGCACAAGCACACACACACACACACACACATATACAAACATGAACCCACAAACACACACACACACTCACACACACAAACACACACACACACACACACACACACACACACACACACACACCACACACACAACACACACACACACACACACACACACACACACACACACACACACACACACACACACACACACACACACACACACATATATAAACATGAACCCACACACACACACATATAAACATGAACCCCCACACACACACACACACACACACACACACACACACACACACACACACACACACACACACACACACACACACACACACACACACACACACACACACACACACACACACACACACACACACACACAGACCAGGAGGTATGGGTGAGGCGATAGCATCCAGGGGATGCCAGGGCAGAGATGGAGTGTGGCACAAGCCTTTGATGTTAATCCAGGACATGGGCATGTAACAAACGCAGATACCAAATTACACCCTGTCCCTCTTTGATCTCTAATACCCCATGTCTGCCTCACAGAGGTAATACGATTGTGTGTATGTGTTGTGTGTGTGTGTTGCGTGTGTGTTTGTGTGTGTGTGTGTGTGTGTGTGTGTGTGTGTGTGTGTGTGTGTGTGTGTGTGTGTGTGTGTGTGTGTGTGTGTGTGTGTGTGTGTGTGTGTGTGTGTGTGTGTGTGTGTGTGTGTGTGTGTGTGTGTTTTGCATACACAAGGTTTTATTCATGCATACAAAGAAAGAGGTCGGGGAAATGGAATGAAAGTTGCTAACATCTGTGTGGCTAACTATGTTGAGTGTTGAATGCATGTGTTCACTGTGTATGTGTGTGTGTGTGTGTGTGTGTGTGTGTGTGTGTGTGTGTGTGTGTGTGTGTGTGTGTGTGTGTGTGTGTGTGTGTGTGTGTGTGTGTGTGTGTGTGTGTGTGTGTGTGTGTGTGTGTGTGTGTGTGTGTGTGTGTGCATGTGTGTGTGCATGTGCACATAGATGTGTGTGTGTATGCTTGTGCATGTGCACTTGCATGCGTGTGTGCGTGCCTGTATGCGACACGGCGTGCCCTGGGAAAGCGAGCCCTGCCAGAGGCGCAAAGTGTGGCTGGTGGAAACATGTTTGTGAGACAGCGTCTTCGCAGTTTGTCTTGTCATCACGCCTTTCTCCCCAGGACTCCCCCTCCGACCCCCCTCCACCCCAACCCCTGCCCTCCCAGCACCAGCGGATCCGGTTGCGTCTTGGATTTCCGTCTGAACCAGTCTCTAATCTCAGTGACGGACGAGTGTGAACGGGATCACTTCTCAGCCTTGTAAGGTGGCCCCGGCAAAGGAATTAGCACAACACATGTTTATGTCCTCCTCATTATCCAGACGCAGCTCGCAGAGCCCTGAGTGACAAGGACGGCCCGAGGAATCCATGATTGGAGGGATTATTATTATTTGGGATTTGGAGACTGGAGGAAGTGGGGGGGGGGGGGGGGGGGGTGAATTCTGGCTTTTCACAGGAAGAGCATGGCAGCTGCCATTACATTGGTGACCTTGTGGACGGTTAACAGGCTTTTCACAGCATAATTGGAGAAGGGTAAACCTCTGAAACTGGACCATTAAGGTTGAAGTGCTTTGAGCAAATGATTCAGACGTGCTTCATATTAATAATAAGCTTTCAAACTGAGATACTAGGAAGGCACTGTTTTATTTATGTTTTTTGTGGTGGGTGCGGTTTTTTTTCCCCCCCCTGAGAGTTCAAAACAAAACAACAAATACAAACTGAAACACGCATTTGTAGGGGATTATCAAAATAATCGGTGACGTCCCTTTAAAATGTTTTGCTCAGGTAGAGAGAACAAAAGGGAGGGATTGAGAGATTGCGTATTGACAAATATGTTATGTTACAAAAATGAAATGTCACATAGGCCTAGTCCTTCACAGGTAAAATACTTGACTGTGCCGAAACTAAATCCTTTTTTAAAAAAAGCATTACAAATCAAGTAGGCTACATTGGATCAAAAGCCTTGGTTGCCGTTGGGAAGAGCCATAGATGTTAGCATTGATAATGACATGTCATTTGATAAAACGAATTATAGCAATATGTGCCACCATGCACTTCTCAAGTGGATTCAACACTCCCAGCACGTGTTTACTTTGCGGCATAGCTGCCTGTTTCTGGCAGGATGGTTAACGCTTGAAGGCAATTTTTTGACATTTAGCGACATCTAGTGTCTGGTAGATATTTACACACGAGAGCTTTTCTATAAATAATCTTTACTTGGCTTTTACTGTTTAAACTGGCATACCCTGTCCCATACGCAAAAAAGTCATATAATTTGTGTGTTATGTGTTACTGCAAAAGTTGTGCGTTACTGCAGAAAGCTGACTGTCCTCGTCGCTCTCTTACTGGCAACTAATAGGCTACCTTGTTTACAAACACATGCAAACGCTTAGATGTACCTGAATGGCTGAATGATGTAATGGAAACTATGCATCCACAGGGGTATGATGTCTCACAGGGGCTGGAAAGAAACAGAGGAAAGCTGTAATCACAGTTTAGCTTAGACTCTTGTGTCCATATTAACAGATTTATAAATTGTATTAAATGTGGTTAGTCACTGAAGACATACACGGAAAAGCAAGACAGAACATAAACATAGAATTGCTATCTAGAGGTGGCCCAAAGCTTTTTTGGCCTATGGCCAATATTATATTGCCCGAAATCATTTCTGCCCACTTTCCATATATGAAAAACCATTGAAATGAAAGAGATTAAAGCCAAACTGAGGTAGTCCATGGAAGTAGTTATAAAACTGTTGCACCGTTATTAAATGAGAATTGTAAATCAATTCAAGTTTACCCAAGGTTAGCGACTGCTAAACTAATCGAGGTATTTTTAATAATTTGCCAGGCACTTGATTTGATATAAACTGAAATAACCTCAAATTTGATGAAAAACCCGATTTTGCCATGGTCTTTGTTACTGAAATGTGAAACGACATCATAAAAGAACACATGATTTGGATTTCCACTCGTCTCCATTCGTTGCCTCGCTGTTGAGCTTGTTCAGATCATCAAACAGTCCGCTCTCAATCACTTCTTTCTGCCAAGGAATGGAAACGGCACCTGTGCTTAATTCCATGAAAAACTTCTCATCTTTTTCGTCAAACTCCACTTCGTCCACGTTGGAGAAGTCATAAAACTTCTCTATATCCTTGGCATAGACGACACTGGTCTTAGGCACCCATGGGGGGTCCAGCAGGCCGGCCTCGAGCCGAGGAAGATTGATATTCTTGAAGAATCTATGTTTCCGTGGGTCTTCGCCACTAATGCAAAAGAGAAGGAAGTATAAATATCGTATTAATATTTCTAATACAGTAAATCAGTATTTTCTGCTGTTCAGATTTGGGTCTCAAATCATAAGGTATTCAAAGAGTATCTGTATACCAAATGTTATTTTGTTTACATTGCACATGGATTGAGTTGTATTCTATTCACTTTAGATCTTGTTAAATTGAAGGTCAACATAGGATAAGGTAAGGGAAACAAGGACCCTTCTTCTGCAATGTTATTCTACTTACTGGCACCCAAGCCGTTGCTCAACCCTCTTCTTGAGGAAATGGCCAATGAGTTCTTTGGTGGGATCATCAAAGTGTTTGTGGTGAAACCTGCACTCGTCCTCTAGTGTGCGCCGTACCAGCTCCTCCTTCTGGATCTTCTCCTTGAAGTCCTTGAATGGCAGTCTGGCCGCCACCATCTCATAGATGCTGCAGCCCAGAGACCACCAGTCCACACATGTGTCGTAGAACTCCTGCTTTAGCATCTCTGGGGGCATGTAGCCGTTAGTACCAGCCTGGACGGAACAGAGGAATACCCTGTTTAGAGGAACTCTGTAGGATGGGCCTTTCTGGTTGTTGAGGGGAACATTTTGGCAGAATTCAACATTTTCCTGAATGAAATCCACACACATACACGAGTACGCACAAATAATCCCCAGATGGCAAATAATAAAAAGAGGCATGAACACAATCACATCTGCAAACAGAACACAAACACAGACACACAGACACACACACACACGCACGCACGCACGCACGCACGCACGCACGCACACACACACGCACGCACGCACACACGCACGCACACACACACACACACAACACACACACACACACACACACACACACACACACACACACACACACACACACACACACACACACACACACACACACACACACACACACACAGACCTGGGATCAAAGAGGCAAAAGGTGAACGAGGTATTGTATAATGCATTCTAAGCCTACAGACGAAACAGCCTGTCTAGAAATCTAATTTGGTTTAGGACGAGCACTTTTTAATAGGATCAATTAGAGTTATACACTATGGTTGTGTAATGGGTTCAGGGTGAAGATCAAGATAGACCGACCTATTTACGGAATCCCTGCAGGTGTAAAGATTACCCCAATGTAACATAACAATTTGAGAATAGGCCTACGTCGAAAATATTCATAATGCAAGCAAGGCACCACATTCCCAATAGCAATATCTTCTATTTAAACATTATTCAATTATATGTAGGCTAACCGGTTAGCATTAGGTTCCCAACACCCACCCTCTGGCAGAGCTGCTTGCTTCCAGGGAGTTCCACGGCCAGTCCGAGGTCTGAGAGCCGGCACTGCCCATGGCTGTCTAGCAGCACGTTCTCGGGCTTCATATCCCTGTACACGATACTCATGGAGTGCAGGTGGAGGATCCCGCTGGTGATCTGGGCGGTGTAGTACACAACACGCTCCATGCTCAAACCCCGCTCGCCCAGGGAGTAGATGTGGAAGTTGAGGTCTCCCCCGTTCATAAGGGTCATGACCAGGCATAGGTGGGTCTTGTTCTCGTATGCGTACGCAAGGCTGACTATGAAGAGGCAGTTGACCTTCTCCAGGATCTGCTTCTCCAGTAGGGCCAGCTTCTTGCAGCCTCTCTTCTTCAGACGTCTCTTGCACAGCCTCTTGCAGGCATACATCTTGCCCGTGTTCTTTACCTGCAATGCGCAGACCTGGAGAGAGCAAAGCAATGCACCATGATGCCATGCTGCATTTATTGCAGCCTATTAGTGAATTATGTGAAGGATGTTGTAACTCATGCTCTTTTCTACTGATGGTGAACTGCAGTAATGTCATACACCTACCTCGCCAAAACCACCTTGACCTAACGTCCGGAACTCATAAAAGTATTTGTCGGTGATCTTCTGCTTCTCAAATTCCTTCCACTGCAAGTACTTCTGAAAGAATGGGCTTCTCTGGTATTCAAAGAAAGGTTTTTCTTTGAGGAACGTTCTGGTGGCGTCCTTCACCTTGCCGGCCATCACCTCCTCAAAGTCCTTCTCTGACACGGACTGGCATCGTAGCGCTGTGTCGCCCGTGAGGTAGGACAGAAAGCTCTCGGAGTCCTGTTGACAGAACCTGGTGATGATGCTCTGCATGGCCTTTTCTTTGGCTTCAACCTCTGCCAGGGCCCACTGGGCCAACTCCTCCAAGAACTCAGCCGCTGCCACATACTGCACGTCGGAAGCCGCAAGGAATTGGTGGAAGAGTTTCTTCCCGATAGGCTGCTGCTCGCACAGGAAATCGTAGGGAGGTCGACTACCCTGAAGGTAGCCTCAGCGGCTTGGGCAAGAACAGGGCGAGCCTCTGGTCTCTTAGGTCTGCGTAGCATAAGTTCTGAGCTTTGAGGTAGACAGTGTTGGCTACCAGGCTGTCGATCCCCTTCATTTTACTGATGTGGGATGTCTCCGAGACCCTCCATACTTTCTGGGGTGTATGTAGAGAGAGTGCTGCGCCTGACGAGCTCTAAGCTCTAAGTCCACACGCCTCTTCAGGGTCATGGCATTACTAGGCACCGTGGTGCCACTATCCTGCACGCTGTCTTGGTCTGGCGCCACGCCCCTGTGGGAATTAAAATACCCTGTCTTTTGGGATTTGTCTTTAGGTAAGTGAATTTGCCAGCTTATTTGTTGACACAGCTCAAGGGAAAGCATCTTATGTGGTTTGATCTTAAGAGGCTTTTGCCTCTATTTTTAAAATGATGCAAAGTGCCGGGGTTCACAAATCAAGTCAGTGAACAATCAGTTGGCAGACTGCATTCTATACACATCATGGTGGCTTGTTTACATTTACAAACCATAAGATTATGGCTTATCATTTTATATACCAAACATATTGTATATAGTACTAATCATACAGCAGAACGGCATTATTGTTAACTAATCAAGTCAATTGTTTTTATTAAATAATTGCCAAGTACTGCTAGGAAAATTACAATATATTTGTATGAAGTTAGATTTATGTGAATCATTGAAATTATTAGTATAAAAAATAATAATAATACCGTAACTGGTCATAGGGTTAATATTCAACACCCAAATTGTTTTTTCTATTTTATTGTTTACCCAAAACTGTAGGTTTTAAACAATAGGATAAAATGTATTTCATTTTATGAACAATCCTTTATTGTTTAACAGGAAGAGACATATATCCAATATGCTTCAGACAACAAGATAACGGAAAGCATCTGAAATGGGACCATGTAATTGCATGGTAACTCCTCTGCATTCATCATGCTGCATCCTTTCAAGGCTGATCAATCACTGAGTGCCATCCACTATTTTCACGTCACATGTCCTCCAATGAAACGTTCAACGTCACACGTATGACAGCATATACATAGGAGCAAGACTTTTAATACCACTTGCTCTGTGCGGAAAATTGAAGTGTCCAGTCTGCCCCCCCTTTCATGTTCAAGTGCATGTGGGCAGTTTGAGCTTATTTGCCGATTCGCTGGACCACCCAGTCCTGCTGACACAGAGGACAGCGGTTGTTTTGCTTCACCCACAGCGACATGCAGCAGTTGTGGAACGAGTGGTTGCATTCGCCCCAAACCACTAAAAGAAAGAAAGGAAGAGAGAGAGAGAGAGAGAGACATTAGTAAATATCACTATCATTGATTCCTATTGTCAAATACACAAAAGTAGAAAATGTTTGAGGATCACTGTTTGGGTCCTTGAAGCTGTTGGGAGTTAATCGCTGACAGGACCTTACCAACACAGTCCTCTTGTTTGTTTTCAGCCTGGCAGCGGAGGCAGGCGTCTGCAGAGGTACAACAAAGATAACCTCATAAATGACAACGTCTTCGCGTTGAGACCTTCATTTAACATGCTAATAGGAATCACGTCAGCCCCTCAAGTGACTAGCCGAGCTAGCTAGCCATGTCACTAACTTACCCATCACTTGCACCCGGCAAATTGCACATGTGTCGCATTCAACATCCCAACTCCACATAGCCACAGCATTCCACTTCTTGAGAGAAAACATCTTGTCACCGCCCGATTTGGACCCCGACGAAGCGCTGTGAACGTGGACTATTCCCGACTCGTCGCCCTCTTCCATCTCTGCTAAGGAGCCGGGCACGACAGCTAGCTGCACTAGCTAACAAAATGGACGAAACTATCCGTACATGTATGCTAGCTCGGCTTGAACGCGGCAGCTTGCTAGCTGTCATTTAGTTTTCACACAAGAGGGCGCTGTTGCAGAGGCTAGTTGTAGAATATGTATGTAGTGCTGGGAAACTGTTCTATGGATGAGACAAACCATAAGCAACAAAACAATAAGTACTAAGTTGGGACAGCACCTGAGGGCAAAACTTCATTTTCCTAATGAATAAATAACCAATCTTGCTGTGGTTTAATCATGTTGTTTATTAAACAAGCAAGAGGAACTGCAATCTATAACAAAATATGGGAAATAAAAACACACCCAAAACAATACAATGTTATGTAGCAGTAGTTCCTCAAACCTAATCAGTGTGAATAATGTATCAGCATTCACGATCTAGATATTGAAATATTATATCTATACTGTATATAATTATTACTATTGGATTTAAACTTCCTATTTCTTTCAACTATTCAAACAGTCCCCTGATAAAGGTCAATAGGGAATGAGACATGGCCACGGCCCTAAAAAACAACAGATTCTATTAGTTCTGCTCTATTCCAAAACCCCGCACAGCGCCGTCGTCACCTTGTTCAGCAGACCATACCACGAGTGAAATTTACAGTTAGGGGCCACATCATCCCCGGCCCCCCGTGCTTCAGAGTGACGGTCGAGAATATCCATTAGGGATATTCGGGATCACTTATACTGTGCTATGGAAAGCCAACCCCTATTTTCTCTGTAGAATAATAGGGAATGGAGACACTTCTCTTGGTTTAGTCGACAATAGCTTATTTAGAGTAATGCCAAGGGTAGTTACACCACCATTTAAATGGCGCATTAGGGACTCACTTTCCATAGTACAGTTTTCTTTTGAGGTTTACAGGGGTGTTCTCAAACGTATCAGTGGCGAAGTATGGGCCGACATGGGGTTGTTATCCAGCACTGTGGTATTTGATAATGTTTGATTTTCAAACATTGCCCTTGAAGTTATCCTTGGGGTGCCCGGGAAAACCCACCAACTTGTTGCTTTCATTCAATCTACAGTTGATTTCACTCATATTGATCACAGTAGGTCATGGAACACAACCAGCATTTCTAGCATTTCCAAAGTGTTGTGAGATCAAAATGTCAATCTAATTGAAAGGTCATGTAAAGGTAGTTTTAGAAAGGTTTTTTTTTCTCTTCTAAGATCCAGGCTTATTGATTATATTGCACAGAATATACAACTGACCTTGAATGACCAGGGTATGAAAGTATGGACCATTCTGTTTTAATGACTCTTTTTCCTTTGTCTCCACTTACATAAATGTAATAAATCAGTTCAAGTAGAGATGAGAACTTCAAAAGGTAAGAAAGCATTGAGAAAAGAGAGATGGTAACCAAGAGCTATGTTCTTTGACTCACCCCTGTGTTTATATTCCTTCACTATAGGAAGACATGTGTATCAACATGAGCCCACCATAAGAGTAGCAGCTCTGTAAATCAGTTTTGATTTGTTTCATTATTTTCTTCCCTACGTGAAAATACTTGAGGTTTCATTATAGTACTGATTCTCAGGTTTAACTTGATGGAAAACAGAGATGTTGTGTGTGTGTGTGTGTGTGTGTGTGTGTGTGTGTGTGTGTGTGTGTGTGTGTGTGTGTGTGTGTGTGTGTGTGTGTGTGTGTGTGTGTGTGTGTGTGTGTGTGTGTGTGTGTGTGTGTGTGTGTGTGTGTGTGTGCGTGCGTGCGTGGTGTGTGTGTGGTTTCAGCACAAATCATAAAATAACAAACATGTTTTACTTCTGCATGACACGACAGCTATCTGACCTCTACTGTTTAGCAGGATTGCAGCTTTTGATATAATGTATCAGAGTATATTTAAAATATGCTTTGCAAAACGGTGTTGAATATGCTTTGTTGAATAATTTGCTGCTTAGTTGAGTGACTATAGCTTTTGTTTCTCCATCATTAGAAACCAATAGTCAAATAGTATCCAACAAGGTTGACTCTTTTATTCACCCTCTGTTTATGGTCCTGCTTGGCCAAGTATAATGTAGTACGAAATATGTATGCAGAAGGCCCCCAACTATTTTAGCCATACCCAGTGATAGAGGTGTTAACTTGCTTGATTTTGATGATTTTATTTGACAGAAATGGACTTAGTGAGTTCAGACGGTCTACTTCAGCATCAACTTTCAACTGACAACTAACATGGTCCAATCAAACACACAAACACTTAAAGGCGGTTGATTTAAGACCTTCCCTCTCACGCACACTGTAATATTATTTTGATTCAATTCATTATTCTTTTCCTCAAGTAAAAATACCTGATGATTCGTCATAGAAGTTATTCTCAGGTTTCACTGAACTGGACCACAGGGACACACTGTGTGTGTGTGTGTGTGTGTGTGTGTGTGTGTGTGTGTGTGTGTGTGTGTGTGTGTGTGTGTGTGTGTGTGTGTGTGTGTGTGTGTGTGTGTGTGTGTGTGTGTGTGTGTGTGTGTGTGTGTGTGTGTGTGTGTGTGTGTGTGTGTGTGTGTGTGTGTGTGTGTGTGTGTGTGTGTGTGTGTGTGCGTGCGTGCGTGCGTGCGTGCGTGCGTGCGTGCGTGCGTGCGTGCGTGCGTGCGTGTGTGTGTGTGTGTGTGTACATGTGTTTGTGTGTGTGTGCATGTGTGTGCAAGTGTGTGTGTGCATACCAAACTTCTCCCTTGACCTTTTAAAAGTTTCAACACAATCGTAAAAGAACATGACTTGACAGCTATCTGAATTATGCTATTCTGTTTGGCAGGACTGCTGCTTTGGATACAGTTGAACACATTTGATTTTAATCAGGATATTTAAAAATGGTTCAATTTTCTGCGTTGACTTATTTGCTACTTAGTTGAGTGAGTGTAGCTTTTGTTTCCCCATGCAGAAACCAATGGCCCAGAATTTTTTTAAGATGAGGTTGTGTTCTTAATACAGTTTATTCCCACTCTATATGCCCCCGTTTGGCCAAGTATAATAAAGATTAATATGCAGAGGGCCCCTGACTATTGTGTGAAGTTGCCTGGTTTTGTTTTTATTTATCTATTTGACGGTACTATGCATGTCCCAGATGCTTTCTTTAGATCAACACTGACTGTGAGTCTATTGTGAGAGCTAAAGAATGAGACTATGGAGTGAGTTTGGGATTGAGACTAAAGTGAGGTTTTTTTAAAAGTGGACGATCAATGGATTTTACAAACCATGTTGTGTCTAATCAACACATGTGATATTGTTAATAGTATATATTCTAGTGAAATTCCTGAAAATCCTATTTGAAACATATGCAATGTAATTCTGCTTATTACGAACAATGAGATGGACGCCAATACATTTATTTATTTTATTTTATTTGTATTATACAGGAAAGTATTAAAAGTAACAAAGCTACAATTTAAAACGGGCCTGTCTCAGTAAAATAGCTGATTTCCAGCAGGTTCCTGTGTTGCAGCACATATAACATGTAACAGTGACAAGGCTCATCTCGCGTCACATTTACATACACATAACAGGGACATAGCACGTCAGACATCAGTAGGACAATCATAGACAGCAGACTGAGCAAATAAAGAATAAAGAATCAAGAATAAAGAATCACAAATGTTGCTGGGAGAAAGATTTTGAAAAGTATCTGTTACATTTTGGTATTTCATGCTTGTCAGTTCAAAGAATGAAGGAGCCAACTCGCCCCATGCATCTGTTTGTTGCAGTTGATAACTATCTATTCTCAGAGTCAATGGAGGAGTAATAGTAAAATATGGAACACTACATTCTTAAATTAAACTTAAATAAACCTGTAGAAAATGTCTATACATGATCTGATATAAATCAGATTTATCAAGATATTTAGAGGATGATTCCTTGACATCACACAAGACAATGAGACTACTTATGGGAAATCACATTAATAGAGGTAACGCTTCGGTTTTCAGGCGCTTAACTGGGTTCACCTTAGAATGGGAGTCCAGAATAACATTAGCTCAATGAGCTCTCAGCGTTTGATTTGTCTGAGTGCCTCTCTGGGTTATGGGTGGTGATGATCTCCTGACTGGATTGGTATCAGATTGTTTTTATCTTGAGGGAGTTAGAACTGGGATGTATTTATCATTATCAATTATCAAATGCCCCACCCTGTTGTCTGGAGCACCTTTTCTCTCTCTCACGCACTATCACTCCGTCCCTCCTCCCTCCCTGCGTGTGTGTGTGTGTGTTGAGTGTGTGTTTGTACAGAAAGTGGTTGCCCCTGGCTGAACTTCAGTATCGTTGCTTCCCTGAAGTATGACACCTGATTGTCTCAGATTTATGTTATTAGCACGCCGTTCTGAATGTAGGACTTCTTCGACATCTTTACCCTGCATATTGCGCGCAGCGTCTCGCCTGACGAACGCGCCCACCTATTTAACCGCTCAGCCAATCCCGTGTGAGATGTCAGAGAAAGTTTAGCAAGCGGCAATAAAGCACGTGCATCACTATATGAGAGGAGATAGCAGGCTGAGGTTGGTAGTGTTCCAAGACGCGGATGGACCCTAATGTCGCTGAACATGAATAATGACATGAACCGAGAGGCGGAGGTACAGGTCAATCCCGCATCCAAGCGCATTCGAACAGGTAGGTCCTTCATAAAATTTGGTCCTCGAACCGGTGACTTTAAATTTACTTAGTTTAAATTAGGGTAGGGCGATTTAGGGTAGGGCGGGTTTGATTCAATATTCGATTTCAGAAGTTCCAAATATATATTTTAATATAAAAGAAAGTGATTTTGTATAATTGTCAAATGTAGGCTAGGCCTTATCATTTAAATGCAATGTAGCAATCACTGCGGAATGCAATCAATAGATCCTTATTTCAATGTTTAAATTAAGCCAAACAATAGGCTATTATAAAGCTGAATCCTACTAGACCCAATTTAATCCAACAATTAACATAATAAAATGTTTTTTTCACTGCATAATGTTGGCTCCTTGCCCTTCTGTACCTTTCTATGTATTTCTTGTTATTGTCATTTTTTTTACATTACTAGTTTGTCGTTTTACGTTTTCTTTAATATGACTTGTTTATTTTGATATTTATCTCAGTTTTTTTATTTACATGTTTGAACATGCTTAAACTCGGCTGTGGTTGAACTTGTTGTCTGTGTGTGCATGTGTGTTTGTATGTGTATATATGTGTGTGTGTGTATGTGTGTGTGTGTGTGTGTGGGGGGGGGGGGGTTGCGTGTGTATGTGTGTATACGTATGTCTGTATTTGTGTGTGTGTGGGGGGGGTTGCGTGTGTATGTGTGTGTGTGTGTGTGTATGTATGTATGTGTGCGTGTGTGTGTGTGTGTGGGGGGGGGGCTTGCGTGTGTATGTGTGTGTGTGTGTGTGTGTGTGTGTGTGTGTGTGTGTGTGTGTGTGTGTGTGTGTGTGTGTGTGTGTGTGTGTGTGTGTGTGCGTGTGTGTGCGTGTTTTGTGTTGCAGAGGTGAAGGCCAGGAGGGCTCTATGGTTGTCAGTGGGCATGCTGTGTCTTTCTCTGCTGCTGGTGATGCTTGGCATCTACACCACCACCCGCACAGAGAGCTTGAGCATCACAGGGTACTTCTCTGGAGCCATCGTAAGTGTCTCTCATCAATTCTAACCCCCCCCCTCTCTCTCCCACACACACACACACACACACACACACACACACACACACACACACACACACACACACACACACACACACACACACACACACACACACACACACACACACACACACACACACACACACACACACACACACACACACACACACTCACACATACTTTATCATGATTTTGATGGTTTATTCAAGTCCATTGGCATTCTTTACCTTTTCATCCAAACGTCAACAAACGTCATTCAAAATGAATGAAAGCGGATAAGTAATTTTACATTTCAACACTACAGCTTGACTGGAGCCACTATTTAGACTTTGAGTATGATGTATATTGTATCTTGAGTTACAGCCCGGCTGTTGAAATAACAGGAGGTCATGAAATATAGAGTTTTACTTGTCGGTCATATCCTCCCACATTCTCCAGGTGGGTAGATCTCCAATTCCCTGGTAATAACATAACATAAAAGGATGCGTTTATAAATGAAGAATGGAGGGAGTTAATGTAGTTTTGTATATATTGTAATAACAATAATAATTGTTGGTGGATTTATTATTCATAGGACCATCATGCTGACAAACTTGGGATATATATTTAATCTTGAATTGTGATTTCTCTTCACAGTTGGCGTTTGGATCGTTCCTAGGAGTTCTTGGGCTCTGCCTTGAAGAGAATCGAAAACAGCTGGTATGGACACTTGACCTATATACAGTATATGTATATTAGTGAATGTCAATTCACTTGTCAATTGAAAAATGCAGATCTAGAGGTGGCAGACAAAGGTTCGCCCTGTAGGAAGGAAGTGTGTAACATTTTACCCTGGAGTTGTGGTCGAGTCCTTCTCAGCTCAGCGTCAGATCTATGTGAGGTTTTCCTAAATTGAGTTATGCTTTAGAGTCTGCGTTTAGTTACGCACATGTGTGGGCTCTTCTACTGACTGGTCAATACGCTAGGTTTCCTTGGGAGACCAGTGGGGTATTCCACGAACGGAGGTTTAACAAACACAAAGTTAAAGCTGAACTCTAGGTTGATTGACCCTGTGCCAACTAAACTAGAGCTGTCGGTTCCACCGCATGGGTTATGCATTAGTTCAATCAACACGGGGTGCACGCCAAACCTATAAAGACGTGATGCATGGATCATGGAAACCCTGATCGAAATGGCGAAACGGGAGCGCTTATTTCAATGAAATGGAACTCCAGGTTTTCCTGGAGAGCTATGACGAGGAGAAGGACATTATCACAAGAAAGGGGAACGCTAAAGCCTCTGCAACCCGGAGAACCAAAGCCTGGCAGCGGATCGCTGACCGCGTTAATGCGTTAGTTACAGGTCAAAAAAAATGAGCCTTAATATTTGAGCTATGAATTTATAAATATCCCAGTAAAGCATTCTTAACGTTCACGTAACCCTTTTCTTCTTGAAAAAAATATGTACGCCGATGGCTCCCAAGCGGTCAGCGGATCAAGTAAAAATGAAGTAGCCTGTAAAAACATACAAACTGGTAAGCTTTTCCCACCATCGTATTGGTATAAATTTAAATAAGCCCTTTTTTTTAAGCCAATCGTGAAAAGTCAGCAGACTGGATCTGGCCCTCAAATTGTCTTGACCCCGGTGGTGGAGCTGTTAAAAGACATAGGCCTACATTCAGGGCGCCCTGGCATGGAGGGGGTACCTGGAGGTACCTCCTCAGAGAGTCAGGGGCCATGTGAGGGTACCCCACTGGTTGAATTGTTGGTTCTTGTGCTTTTCTTGTATTTTAGATTTTGTTTGCCTTCGAAGTAACATATGCAAACCGTGTGCATGCCACAGCGCATATGTTCCAAATGTTTTTTTTGGTAACTGGGTAGAAAACCTAAAAGTGACAATTCATCAACTTCACAGATCAAGATGGATTAGAGCTTGTAATGAAGCCGCCGGCTACGATCGAACATTCTCCAGTGGATGTAAGTCCGTTA
This sequence comes from Melanogrammus aeglefinus, assembly GCA_900291075.1. Classification (NCBI taxonomy): domain Eukaryota; kingdom Metazoa; phylum Chordata; class Actinopteri; order Gadiformes; family Gadidae; genus Melanogrammus; species Melanogrammus aeglefinus. The sequence continues at coordinate 54,811 of OLKM01000099.1, forward strand.
GGACTATTTTATACTTTCTGTTGTAAGTGCCTCTCGGCATAGTACTCAGCCAATATTGCTCTTTTGTATGATAGGAGGCCGATGAAAATCCTGGTCCGGACGTGGATGGGTCATCTGAAAGGACTGAGATGTGCTCAGCATCTCCAACTTTATAGATAAAACTACCATTTGCAAAAAACGGAGGGCTATGCAAATAGTCTGGAGTGAACTGAGGCCAGGTCCTCAATGGGTAGTGTTGGCTATGTAAGGCTGGAGAAGGCTATTTAAATATATTAAAGATTTGCGCGAGAATCTATATCTCTATAATAATCTCTCCAGCAAAAAGTCATCCGATATGCAAAGATGTCGAGCCGTGGTGTTATTAATCGCTCCCGGTGGATAACATTTTACCTATAATATTACAACGTATAACATTTGTTCACCACAAATGACTATTTTTTAAACCATTCAGCGAACTAAGGGCAACAGGCTGATTATCATTTAGGGGGCCACTCAATGACATGCAAAAAACGTCATCAACACGCCCACTAAAGTGGTGTGAGAAATACTTACTTTCTCATTCCCATATAAGGTCATTTATATTTCCTACGGAGAAAATACTCCCTCAAGGGGTAGTATTATTCAGGAGATTTTCAGGGTACACATGTCAGGATATGTAGTTCACACATATGGCCCATCAGAAGAACATCTGTCATGGTCTGCCAATTTCCTTGTCTTGTTTTGGTGTGTTACCTGTTTTACTTTGGTATCTGTCTTGTTTCTCCCCATGTCAGGTTTCCCTCCTGTGTGATTACTTCTCCCTCCCCTAATGTGTTTCAGCTGTTACTCGTTGCCTGCCCTGTGTGTTCGGTATTTAAGCCCATGCCTTTCCTTTGTTCCTTGTCGGATCATTTTAGTTTGTGTTGAGTTGTGTCCTGTGTGTTACCTGTGTTCCCGGTTTTCCCTGTGTTACCCGTGTTCCTTGACTTTTGCGTTAAATTACCCTTTTATTGAGCTGTCTGCTATTGGGTCCTACCTGCCTGCCTGCCACCCGCTAACCGTGACAAATATCAGGACTTACACGTGTGTCTGAAAGCAGCTTGTGTGTGCATTTGACATTATAAAATTAGTCAATTTATGGTAACGGGGGTAATGGTTCAATGGAAAGTGTCGTAAACTATGCATGCAAATCAACTATTAAATAGCTTTTACTGTTATTTAGGGCTGAAAAGTGCATTGACATTTTAAAATGCAAGGCAACTTTTATTGACTAATCATCACCTTGAAGAAAACACATTGCAGCCAATGGCATTCATCTCTGAAAACTCGGCCAATCTCGTGTTTGTTGTACTTTTAGGTCATATTGTTGACAAAATGACTAGGAGATCACTATTCATTTTACATTAAATTTAACAGAAAGGACTCAAATGCACCTCTCTTAGGCAAAACGTTGGAAATCTGGCAGGGAGAAGATCAAGGCGTAGTCGGGGAAAACAAGTTGGGAAGAGGGAAACACGCTGACTACTTCGACTAGGAGGCAATATGAGGGTAGAACAGGTGAAAACAATCAAGGTGAGGGAGGACAAGCACAGAGGTGGAAAATGTGGGGCAGGGAGAGGAGTGAATGAAACAAGCGGAACTCATTAAGAACGGCGAGATGTGACGCACAGCATGTGATGCTCTTTATGAGTAATAAATAGCAATTTAATTCACATCAGATTTAATTGAAACAAAATGTTCATGTTCTGCACCCTGTGGCAATCTTCCCGCGTCTAAGGTTGAAAGGCTAATATAATCGGACCACAGAATGAACAGTTACTTTAATTGAGGTCAAACGGAGCGGTCGAGGTCTGTAAAAAAATGTAATCAATATTTGTGTTGTAAATCTTGAGGGCAGCACTGTGGCAAGCAGAGACTCATCTGAGCACTGCATCTCAAGGAAGTAAGCCATGATCTTATGGCTGGCGTACAGAAAGAGACGGTCCTCTCCATTTCTTACAATGCTATCTGTTACTTCATAAAACTGAAGCCATCGTTGGCCTCACACAAGCTCTTGGCTTATTTGCTACTCCTCCCTGTAGCATGAGGATAGCATGTCTGTTTCTCATTAGCATTACTTATGTTAACAGAGAACGTGGGAAAGGGAGTCAAATTAATCCTGACATTTGAAGTCAGTGAGTTGAACAGAGGGTAGAAGTCCACAAAGTGTCCCCTGTATCACTCAACGATCGGTTAATTAAGCTATTGAGGCATAGAGCCTCAGTGGACCGATTCTCAGGATGCCAATATGGACAATTAAAACGCTTAATGATGAAGTAGATAAGAGAGGGTTCTTGGAGAGCTTGGCAGTGGATTCCTGTGGGACAGGCTGGATGGATGTGCTTGGATCAGAGAGCCGTGCTTGGATGCAGCGTTGTTGTTCTTGGGATTCTTAGACCATCCACTGCCCTGATAAGCTCAGACGACCATGTGATACAAAGGGGAAAAGTGAAGACGTGCTTCTAATTAAACTTTTTTTTCCAACTAACTAGAGTTAAAACATATGCATTTTTTAAGATTGTCACAATAATATGTTATTAGTTATATATTTGTGTATTCGTGATGCCCGATACATACAAAGACTTCCAAGAAAGCATACTTTACACTAAACCTGAAACAGACCTCTATGGCCCATTGCATATCCCGGTTATGAGACAGAAACAGCATTCAAGCCAGACTCTTTGGAAAGGTTCCACGGGCTGTTTATCTTTCATGGTTTGTGTAGGATAATCACAACCAGCCTTGACCCCGGTATGGTTACCTAGTGCACTTACTGTCAGGGTAAATTTGCTGGACTCCGTGTCATGCCTTAGTACCAAGTTCTGTTTATCTGCATTCCCATTGAGCTAAGTTTATATTCCTGACAGTGAGACGGGGGGACAGTCTATAGAGGTTAGGGTGTTTGACTCCCAGCTGAAAGGTTAAAAACCCATTGTCTGCATTTCCACTGTAGGTGTTTTTGAGCAAGAAGGCCTAAACGCCTACCAGCTGTTAATATGTCCTCCTTTATTGTGGTTCACTTCTCTGCCCAGCTGACAGCGGCCATTGTTTTCCTGAGCTGGGGAATCATTGCAGCCTTTCTGTGTCTGGTGATAGATGGCGTCTTCATCGTCTTCAACATGGTGAGTTACCCTCACCCCTCTGACCATCTTGCCATGAAACAGGACGATGGATTGTATATTTAAATAAATCATTGTTGTGCCAATAAGGGGTCCAAAGGTTTTTTTTGTCGCAGGAGGCTTTTGTGTTATCATCATCTACTTGTTAATTGTATTCATGTCATTCATTTAATTCATGCAATTATCCCGTGAGTGAATGTATCTTTTGTTCTCTGTGCTGTTTGTTTGTTTTAAACGGTCAGCCCACAAAACACGATGACTACAGGATACTATAACATACCCTGTCTAAATTGTCCAGTTGAAAGCTGTTAGACAGCCTATTCGAGAAAGCAAATTTATATTTATTCGGAAGTATATCTGGGCCTTCAGTCCATCAGCTATGGCAGTTTTTATGAAATATAAATATTTTCCAGCAACAAAGTTCTTGTTACCTGTACTCCGGCCTTTTAAATGTATTGGAGACTTGCCATATAAAACACAAATCTTGTCAGGACATTGTTTACCTAGCAGTTGTGAAAAGTTGGCAGGAAAATCCGGAACCACTAAATACTGGTTCAGCTTAGCTAAGTTTCTGTTGGCTCTTAACTTAAGAAAAGTACTTAAAAAAAACACATTTCAGAGGGGAAAGGCACAGGAAACGAATGAAACAAATGTATCATGGACAGTTGGTTTCGAATGATGCTTTTAAATAATGTATTAGCCTACTTTACAATACCAACTCATGTGGCGGGATAGGGTAGTGGCTAAGCTGTTCCACTCCCGAGCGCTACTGAAAAGGTACTGGGTTTCCTCAGGTCTGCTGTGTACCTGTGGGCATCATAGAGCAAGTCGCTTTGGAATAAATATCTGCTAAATTACAAATTATTTTCGCAGGTAGAATATAAATGTTAGTCTAATGAGTACTCTTGACTTCTGGAGTATTGCAATGAAGTAAAATTGTAACTATGGTTTAATCCAATTCAGCAGCATATCTATTGTGAGTATATTTGCTAATTGTATGGCTGTTTGTGCCTTTAGGTAAGTATCTATAACTGACAATTAATCATTTGCAATTAATCCCAAACATTTTAAGACTTTTTTTTCCACTTTTGACAGGATATTCGACCTTTAAAAGCTGGAAGGTGTCAGTTCTACACCAGTGGCAACAGCTATATCTATGAAAACTACCATGCCTCTGTGAGTATCAGTGGTACAGGCATCATGGTCAAATGTAACGTGTTGTTCAGCATGTTGATAGGCCAACTTCAATTTGAAAGATATATTGTTGGTTCATCCATCAGAACCTTATTAATACTTTGTATAGTTCATTTTAGTAACTTCGTTTCACTTTGCGTTGTTAGTGTGCTGAGTGTGTGTTGGTGTCCTCCGGTAGGTTCCCTGCAGAAACCTGGAGGAGTCCTGCAGTGTGACTATACGCAGTGGCACCTGCTACTGCTGTGATCTGTACGACTGTGCCAAGTGAGCCATTACTATCCTCCTCCTCCTCCTCCTCTTTCGTCCTTATGCTCCTCTATGATCCTCCTCATCGTAGTCTTAATCTATCTCAGAGCACAAATTAATCATATTTTTTCTGGTTCAGATTGTATCCCCCCCTGATCCCTACTAACATTTATCTGAATTCTTGGGATCAACAGAACTACAATTGCTCTCCAGGGATGCACGCTATCCTTTGATGTAGCCATCAAGGCCATTGATAATGAGGAAAGACGGTGTGCTCTGTTGCAGTGGCGGCTTCCTCAACAACTACTATGAGTTTGTTGGAGTGCGTGGCTGCCAAGACGTGCTGACCCTTTACATCCTCATCTGGACCCTAACTAGCCTCAACCTGGTGGCCTTCATCATGGGCATAGTGACCGCAGCAGTGCTTGGAAGCGTGAAAAGCCTGGTAACACACACACACACACACACACACACACACACACACACACACACACACACACACACACACACACACACACACACACACACACACACACACACACACACACACACACACCTGTGTTAATCTTCAATAAGCACCTGGGGATTCAGGCAGAACAGGAATGTGTATGCCAAGGTTTAGGATTCAGGCTGATAACACTTTCAGTGCTCACCACATCAAATTACCATTTCAATGGATTAACCGTGTGTTCACACCGAAAGCGAAGCCGCGGCTCGAATACACACAACTTTTATGCAAAGACCCCATTGGTCATGGCAAAGATGGCGGAACTGATGGTTTGAAGGGCGCAGCGTCAACAACCTGTTTAACCTGTTTAACGTGGATTCTAGTCAACAACCTGTTTAACGTGGATTCTAGTCGCGTGAATGATGCAAATTTGTCATTAGCCTCAAGTTTGAAATATATGTAACGGCATCAAGCAAGGAAAGTTTGCGGTTCGGACGTGCAACCTCGCCAGAGTAATACAAGTAGAATATTCGCTTTGTTTTTGGTGTGAACGCAACTTAAGTAGGCTCATTGATTGTTTAGTCAAATTATCTAAACTGAGTTAATCCTCAGTAAATCCTATGGTTCAGAAGGCCAATGTGGGAACCCATGAAGACAAGCTATGGACCACCATGGAGAAGAATATGTCAGCCATTTTATGGGGGCTGTGAATGTACTTGAAGCTTCATTTTTAAATGCGCCCAACATGTGGCTTCCCGATGCAAAGTATGCATTATAGGACTGAATGACGTTCTAACCGAGCGAGAAGGGAAGGAAGCATTTGTTCTTAATAAAATGCCACCGCAGGCAAGTAGTAAACATCACCACGGCATGGCCAGAAAATGGCTTCAGCTTTGTGTTGTCTGCTCCAACAGCAAATAAGAAAGGAATACAATCAGATAACTTAGGCTAATTACATTATGGGACCTTGAAACGGCAACAGAGGAAGGGAGGATGGGTTGAAGGGTTATCTGCTGAGCTTCCATACCTGATGAAGATTCAAAGAGGACGTACTGTTCTCTCAGAACCTGACTTGTTTGAACCGTTGCCTTGGCTCCAAGCCGTCGGCTGCATCATCATATTGTATGAGAAATTAGACATGCTATTTGAAAAACCAAACCAAAATAGGGTATGTCTTTCCCTAGTATAAAGACATTGGGTCTCCTGTGCCACAGTATATTGGTTGTGTTGTTATAGACTAGGCCGTAAGGGTGATATACTCCCAGGCCAAATGTTCCAGGTTCAATACCAGTCTGCGCAAAAGCAGAGGCTCACAAAGCTTACTGAATGTTTTTATATTGAGCGTAGCTCTTATTGCTGGACCAAGAAAGTCTGCAGGTTGTCTGAACTATGTACATATCAGCTAATTGAGAGCCTTTGAGAGCTCTTTCATGACAGTCCTGGATTTACTGAGTTGCATCTGTTAAGATGATGAAAGGGAAGTGTGATAGGTCCAACCAGTCCTCCTAAAGGTGGTAGCATGCTCTGGGAACCCTCTTTTCCTTTCTACCATAGCCAGTTCCCACATCAGCTCCCTTAGACCAGTTAGATCAGCCTCATATGTCCATGCGTGCTGCTTTTTTTCCCTGTATTAATGAATTTATTTATCAATGTCATTGAATTTCTGGTGATATTTAGCAAAGTAAGTGCAAACACAGGAGTACAACTGTCTGGGAATTGTCAGTTAGCGGGTGGCAGGCAGGACCCAATCGCAGACAGTTCAGGTAAAAGGATAATTTATTAACTCAAAAGGCAAGGAACACGAGTAACCCACAGGACACAACTCACCACAAACTAAAATGATCCGACAAGCAACAAAGGAAAGACATGGGCTTAAATACCAAACACACAGGGCATGAAACGAGTAACAGCTGAAACACAATTAGGGGAGGGAGTAGTCCTCACACAGGAGGGAAACTTGACCGGACATGGGGAGAAACAAGACAGATACCAAAGTAAAACCGGAAACAGACAGACCAGGACAGTACCCCCCTCCCCCCTCAAGGGTTGACTACCAGGCGACCCACGACATGCAAAAAAAGGAAAGTCAAATCCGAATAGGGTGGGTGAGGGGAGTCAGGAGGAGGGAACAAAAAAAAATTCCGGAGGCCTGCCACGGCGAAGACGAGGTAGAGGGCGGGCCCCTTCTGGAAGGTTTAGAAGGCGGGACCCCTCTGGAAGGCAAGGTAGAGGGTGGGCCCCTTCTGGAAGATCTGGAAGAGAGGCACCCTCGGGAAGGAGTAGGGTTCAGGAACCGGACAGGGCTCGGGGACCGGAGTCAGCTCAGGGGCTGGAGAGAAATGTGAACCGGATGGCACTCCAAACTCCCCACCCCCATCTGATAGTCTGTAAGGTACCGTTAAACCCGGGCCTTGAAGCGATAGCGCTGCACGTACGCCCCAACACAGCCTCCAACAAAAAGAGCGTCCGCTGGGTCCAATGATGGTCGGATCATTCGGTCACGGTTAGCGGGTGGCAGGCAGGCAGGTAGGAGCCAATCGCAGACAATCAATGAAACCATATGCGGAATCAGATAAAGTCGGCTCTCTTGCTGCGCTAAGTAGCCTATGTTTCAGAAATCAGCACATTGCGATAAATGTAGTTGTCACACAAGCTATTTTAGATTTTTGTAATATGGAATTATTTCAGAGGAGGAAATCCCGTGAATAAATGTATGCACAGTGCGTTCAGGATTAGGACTGATATATATGTCGCCCTAGGCCTAATCAATTATGTTTTAATATCTTTGGCATTCATATTATTGCACTATATTAGATATTTTAACCCTTTTTAACCCCATTTTCCTGCGACATTCCTGCGTCTCTCCCTGCGTCATAGCCCGTTTCAGCACCATGTTAGTGGACAGGTACAATTCTTACGAACGTCGTTAGTGCAGCGACTGCGCGTTCATGTTAAGAGGAGTTTCGGGAAACGCTCCAAAGAAATTAACGATGGTTCGAAAGATCCTTCGTGAGAATGATCGTACGAGCGAAGATCCATCGTTATCGGGAAACTGGGCCCTGGACTGACATTGAGCAAAACACACACTGACTGTGTCTGTATTGAATCAAAACTGCACAGATGCAATCAGATTGAAAAATCATGATGTTCCTAAAGCATCCACAGTAACACACCACATTTAACCTGTTTAAGTATTATTTGTGTGACACTGAACAACAAGATGTGGTTATCCCAAACCAGGCCTTGTTTACGTTTTTTTACTGTCTTTTGATGGTTGTTTGTTTTTCACGTCGAATATGACTTCATTGTGTTCAGTGGTGAAAGCTCCCATGCTGAATTCGCTATGGGAGAAATGTGTGAGCTTTCCATGTGTCCCTTCACAATTGGTGCTTGGCACAGGCTTTGAACTTTTAATGGACATACTGTGCTTATTTTGACGTTTAATTTAGTGTATTCTACCTGCAAGCTAATGTCTTACTGGACAGGGGTTGTGGTTCCACTACCAGTAATCGCTTTAATACCTATAGGTCTCAAGTAAGACCTGAATGCAAGCTTTAACATGTGTAACTGTAATGTATGTGTGTTTGCTTTCATGGTCAGACCAGCTACAGGCCAGTGACCCAGTCTTCAGAGGACCGAACTTCTTCTCCTACCGCTCCACTGCTGCTTAGTGACAACCCACACTCGATACAGCCTCTGCACCTGGTCAGTGAGTGAAATGGAGTGCCAAATCAAACTCTGTATTCCTTTATGTGTCTTTATGGTTCTGTGTGCATTTGTGTGTGTGTGTGTGTGTGTGTGTGTGTGTGTGTGTGTGTGTGTGTGTGTGTGTGTGTGTGTGTGTGTGTGTGTGTGTGTGTGTGTGTGTGTGTGTGTGTGTGTGTGGAGGTTTATTATTATTTATGTCAGATAATTAAGATCAAGAAGACGGACTTACCCTCCGTAACATCGTCGTTGCTTAAACACTAACTGATAAACAACGCGTGAACATGGTCGTTAGTAAAGCAGTCCATCGTTATTAGACGTCTAGAATTCCCCTCATTCTTACCACCTCCAGAAATGTGCTGTGAAGATTAAGGAGTCTAGATTATTTGTCTTGTGCAGCTGCAGTGTCCCACCACCAGTGTTGGTAGTTACTCCAAAAAATTAATTAGTTACTTATTACTAGTTACTTCTGTAAATTGTAATGAGATTACTTTACTAGTTACTGCATTTGAAACGTAACTTCACTACTTATTACTTTCCTGTTTCTTAATTTACTGTAGATACATGGACAAACATCATAGCCCTATCATCACTTGGTGTTTATTGTATAAATCAATACAAAATAGCATATAAAACCATATGAAAGGCAAGGCAACTTTATTTATATAGTACTTTTCATACACAAGGCAGACTCAAAGTGCTTCACATATAAACATTGTCATACAATAAAATTAATTAAAAATTCATTCATAGAAAAGATGAAAGATGAAAGAACAATATCCCTGTCTGTACAAAGGAATGCCTCACTGTAAAATCCACAAAAAACAGGATAAAGTAGGCTATGGTGAGGTCCATCAGTAGCAACACACAAGTTGCAAAACACAGGCTTTGGGAAACATGAGAACAAAAATTAAGTGGGCAATGAAAAATATAAAAAGGTCACTTTATCCCATACAATTAAAACAGAAAGGCTCTTAAGCAGCGGTGACACATGCTGTTACTTTATGTGGTCCAAAGGCTGAATGAACCTGATCTATTTCGCAAGCTATGACATCGTTAGTGTGTCTTCCTCTCACCCTCTTGCAGGCAAGAGCAACCGTCTCAAGTTTTAAAGTAATGCTTTCTATCCAGTGCACCGTCATTCCTAAGTAACTTTGGTTGTTGGCGGACCAAATGTCCGCAGTGGTAGACACATGATCCAGGGAGGACTCTAAAATTATTTTGAGCTTCGATTCCATGTCGGTATAACACTTGTTCAGGTAATGGGAAAATGACTTCCTGTCGGATGTTGGCTTGCGAATCGTGGGTATTTTATCTAGTATTTTTCTAAATCTGGGCGAATCAATAGTCGCGGGGGAAGCATGTCTTCTACAATGAACCCTGCAACCAGCCGGTCTTTCTGTGTCACCTGCTTCTGCGCTCCAACGCTTGAACACTCCTTCGCACAAGCAGCTACGTCACTCAAATCGATCGCTATGGCAACGTGCCGAGGCAAGCAGGCGCTGCAGACACACAGGCAGCACGCATGCACGCACCACAACAGATCAGAACTTTAGACGCAGGCAAACACGACTTGGGTAACGCAGGAAAGCGCATTACTATAGTCTAGTAAAGTAGTGTAGTTACCGATATTTTAAATGTAATGCGTTACTTTACTTCGTTACCTTATATTTACTGTAACGCGTTACCCCCAACACTGCCCAACACGATATAGATGATATGAGTGTACACATATTACTGTGGTCTACTCATTTTGAACAATTCCAGCACAGAATTATGAAACATCCTTGCCACGTGACATAATGACGTGACAAGGGTGTTTGTCACCTACAAGCCCCTTCTGATGAATATTGCAGAACACTTTGTTGCACAGATCACATTGGACCACAGATCAAGTCTACAATGTTTACTTTTTGTCTGACTGACTTAGTTAGGGATAGCATCAATCTGTAAGGGGGGTCTAGTTCATTTCTTAAGATGGAAATGATATGGGGCTACATCACAAGATGTACAATGGGCCTCTTAGATCATTACAATGTGTAGGAGTCCACGTGATTATAACATGATTGTGGTTTGAAGGGGTCTGATTATACAAATTATCAGACCAAAGGTGGACATGGTTTCAAATCTAGGGTCCTCTGTTTACCCTTTCACTGGTCAAGACATTCCAATTACTCATCAATCTTCTCCTTGTTCTCCCTCCCTCCCTCCCTCCCTCCCTCCCTCCCTCCCTCCCCCCTCCCTCCCTCCCTCCCTCCCTCCCCCCCAGGGAGGCTCTCTGTACCCCTCTGTGGGGTCAGGTAGGGTCACTCCTCAGAGTGATCCATCCTCTCCGCTGGAGACCAACCCCCCTCCGTTCGCTCCTCTGGCCAGCCGGCTGCGCTACACAGCCCAGCAGGGCTTCCCAGGCTGAGGCACGCCACGGCCCTCTGGCTGTCCCTCGCATACTGGGGAACATCTGCCTCATAATGGGATTCAAGGATTCGGTGTAAAAGTGAGATAAGGGAAATAATGTTATGCTGAATATACTGGAGCATGGTGGGGTGTGTTGCATTAAGCTTATCAGGAAATAGTGGAGAGATGGCGCTGTCTTTTAAGATCCTTCCAATAACACCATGGAGTTTTGTGTGATTGCCTTATAATGCCTTTTAACTCACGCAAGGCATGGGGAGCAAGCCATGGTTAACTGCTATTCATTTCAATGGTATATAGTATTACAGTATTTATTTTACTGTTGGACATTTTAATAATGCTATATACTGTATATACAGAGTTCAGTTGTCTAAACCCTTGGACACTGTACGACACAGTAGAGGGTTTTGATGAAGAAGGCTCCAGTTTTACCCCTATGAGACATGAACGTAGACGGGGTAAATAGTCTCCTTAATCAATTACTGAATGGTTGTCACGCATGGGATAACAAATTATATTTACAATTTAAATAACTACATGAATACTGATGCTGTTATTTCAATAATGTATTTGGAAGAAAGCTTAATCAGACACTATGACACTAATGCAGTAAATCATGATAAACACAAACACACGCCATACTAACATCAAGACGATCCCAGTGAAATGAGAGTGTAAAGGATGTTTCTTATATGTATCGTTGGAGGGCCATGTTCTGCTATGTTTAATAGGAAGCAAATGAGGAATATATATTTTGTAAATTAAATGTAAATTACTTATTTTGTCTATTAAAGATGTTGCTGTCACTTCAACTTTTACACTATTTTCCTTGGTGTAAAAGTTGAATTCTAAATCGAGTTGGCATCACTTTCATGTCATATCCGTCTGCTACTTGCATATGTTTTGTATGTTTAACCCCATTGTCATATGTAAAAGTGCAAATGTCAATCATGCATTATCTGTATGCTTTATTGTTTCATTGACCCCACACTTCAATTAAAAGTGTTGAAAGAAGTATGTGACTGGAGTTAATTACCAAACATTTGTTGACGGTATAGTATCAGACTAAAGGTTGGATGTATTTACGTTAACATCAGATACATCAGGAAAACAAAAGTTAATTTTACGCACGCACGCGCACACACACACACACGCAGGCAGTAACTTTAAATATAACTTTGGAGGGCTTGCTGTTTTCATTGTTTGAGTCTAGCCTATATAGTTGAGGCAACTGAGGAACTGTTGATCAGTGCAGACGATTGTCGCTCTGGATTCTGGCCTTGGCGACAAGCAGACAGGCAGTACCAATACTGAGTGAACAGATCAGTGAAAGATTAGGAAAACTGTACTGTTCTCTCCCTCTGTCTGTGTGTGTCTCCCTCTCTCTCTCCTGTAAGTGAAAAGAAGCCAGCTATTACCAATACATGTGATATTCTCTTTCCATTTATTTTTCTTCACCCACAATTCAATATTCCGATGTTATCTTTGGTCTCTTCTATAATTCACATTCCTCCCAATACAATTTATTTCAAAATAGCCTACCTTAAATAAACACACATATTTTACACATTGTACATGACATATTTTCAATCAGATTCATATGAATTTTACTTGAATCTGAAGAAATTGTTTGAGGTTAGGGTCTGAAGACAAAAAGAAGTCAAGCCGTAGGTGTGTCCCATGGTTTTGAATAAAAACCATGGGACATTGTTTTAAGTAAAAACCACGGGACACTTCACCTACAACCTTTTACTTAAACAGATTGTGTTGGGAAGGATCACAGGGATATAGGTATGCTTCCCTTCCCCCGTGGTTTGGAAAAACTATCCTCTCTCTCTAGAGCCCGATTGAAACTGTCATCTAGAGTGTAAATATTTCTCTCTTTACATTGTTTTCTCACAGGGTTGTTCTCTTGCGGCGGTCCTCTTCGGCGTTCCCTACTGCGAGACCGCCCGCTGGACATAGCTTCGAGGAGTGAGTGGTGTTATCTTAGAAAGCAAAGAACATGACCTACGGTTTGATGTTCAATTGGCATAATTTCAACCTTTTCACCTCACCTGACTTACTTTAAAATAAAGTTTCAAGTGCATCCTCAGATGGCCAATAGCACTGAAGTCTTTGTGCATGCAGTCAATTCCTGCTAATGAGGATGAGGATTCCGGTTAATATTGTCATTTTGCATTTTTATGTTTAATTACAGAGTGAGATAGAGAGAAATGTATGGGAGATGGAGGGGAAGACATGGCAGAATTCAAACCCGGGTCGCTGTGATCAGGACTGAGCCTGTGCTGCGTACTCGTGCTACGCGGTGAGCCACAACATGTTTTATTTTCTCATGTTAATGACATATGTCAGGGAAGTTCTCAATCAAGCTTTTAGCCTGAAGACAGCATCAAAGATCACAACCATTAAGATAATCCAGCCACACATGTGTTTGGTAGCTCCAGAGAAAGGCGAAGCAAGGGACTATGAGAGTATGGGATAGCGTGCCAGACGTTGCAAGTGACTCAGCTTGGGGGTGTGTGGCCAGAATTGGTTTTGTATGCTCCAGAGCTCATTAGAGGTTACCAAGTGGGAGGATTTGAAAAGTGGCAGCTATTATTTACGGATATTTGGTTCATTGCTATTCATACATTTGGCAGGCTCTTTTATCCAAAGTGATTATATAGCAGGAAGGAATGTTGCTCAAGGGTGCTGACAGGTTGACTGCGGACATTGGGTTTCAAACCCAGAACCGACTGTCACTCAAACGCCCTAATCACATGATTATACTGTACATGGTAATGACTTCCTCATACTGATGTCTGGCATGCATTGGAACCACAAGGTAGCATTGGAACCACGCTCGTGAAGCATTATGTTACTCTGAACCAAAGGCTGTCTCTCCTGGTAAAGTCCCTCTCCACAGAAAGAGATGATCATGACAGCATTTCATTCAGAGCACAACAAGAGTGTGGCTGGGTTTACTCTCCACAGGACAGGGCGACTGGTCAGCTGTGTGATCCCCTTGGGCCTCGAGGGCAGAGACAATCTGAGAGAAACCAGTCGGGTTTAAGTCGTCCGCCGTCCGGATGCACGCAGACCGCCTCTCTTCCGGTGAGCCGGTTCATAGCAAATCCTTCGGCCAACATGTCACTGGGGGACGATACTGTCTGGGTAGCACCCAGCTAACGTTTCGGACCCAGCAGATGACTTCTCACTAATTGGATTGAGCAAAGGAACATTGGAAGATTTCAGAAAAAGTAGAGGATGGCCCCTTTGAGATGCATGGCAGAGATACAACGCAGATAACATACATGAATCATGTTGAGAAGGTTCCCTCCATCATGGTGGAATGTGAACTGTGGAGGTCAAGGGTCCTACTAAAACATGTATGTGTGTTGTTTTTTTTATGGAGCACTGCTCCTTGAAGTCTGTGGATGGTAATTCATTTCCCATTCCGACCTTTAAAAAGATTATATTCTAATCTAAATCACAAGATGTGATGACCGGTTTGGCCATTTCTCAGCTGCAGGTGGGATCTCGTCATGTTGTCCGCCATCCTGAATTTTTTTTACACCCAAGTTGTTGGATATTACTTTGTTTTGGAAAGCAAGTTAAACTGCAACATTTTGATGGCTTTTGACTGGAGGCAAAAAAATGTAGATAGTTATAATTGAAGCTCTAACGAAGAAAAAGATTAAGGGAAATTTTACCTTTTTATGGCTGCACCACATGCTGCTAACACAATGTTAATAATATAACCGCAGGGGTCCGAGCAAAAGAAAAGTCAAGAACACACTAATGGAAGATATAATTATGAAGGAAAGATGTTGATGTTCCCCTTAATGCCATACTGTGCCTCATCTTTCAGGTGACTGGGCTGCTGGTTCATGTTCAGCATTGTCTAATCGGGATTCAAACTCTCAAACTAAGGATCACCAGTAGACAGCATTATCCCATTGAGCCACTGACTAACCTGAAATGTAGCCTCATTCACATGGTGAAAATGTCTATTGATAAGCACACAACATCCAGAAAACTCCAAGCAAACATTTCTCAAATGAAATAAGGGCTTTCTTAAAAGCAAATGCCTGAAAAATCTTTGAAATTCTGGGGAAATTAAATATTTGTTGTCAAGAACACTAACGGAAGAAATATTAATGACAAAGCATTTTTGTAGCCTGTGAATCTTTTTATCATGTTTGGCACTAATGTGAAATTGTGGGAAAAGTAAATTTTTTAGGGTATATAAGACCCAGGGGTTTTATAGATGGATCTGATTCTAGTGAATAATATTATGAAATAATTTTGAGTCCAGGTCAATCTGGTGAGGAGAAATAAGCCTAGTTCATGATTCTTTACAATAGCGCCACCTTTGGGTGCAGTACCACACATTTGGGTTTATGGGTAGTGGGGGTTATTGGTAGCCTGGCTCCGCCCGCCCACCAACTTCCGGCCAAATTTCATTTTCCCTTCAGTAGTCAGGCTGTTTCCCAATGTCAAGGAAGCATGCTCAACGAGCGTCCTTTTAAGGACGCTACGTCATAGAACGCCGACAAGCACTGTTCCAATGTTGAGGACACTCGAAATTGACGCCATTTTTGCGTCCTTCTTTTTTGAGAATTCTGAGATTTTTCAAGGATGCATCGATGCATCCTAGATGAGCCCAAACTACCCACAATCCTGTGCGTTCACTGCGTGGGATCTTGAAAATGGCAGAGCAGTACACGTTCAAATGGTAAGTGAAGTTATATTAGTTTTCAGAAATATTTTGTGCCGTATTGCTTTTTATAGATTCATCGTGTTAATGCAAATAATCAAGCTTAAAGACTTGTGGCACTTTTCAAACGTTTTTGTAACTTAATGATACCGTACGTCGCTGTGTGTGTGTGTGTGTTGTCTCTCTCTCTCTCTCTCTCTCTCTCTCTCTCTCTCTCTCTCTCTCTCTCTCTCTCTCTCTCTCTCTCTCTCTCTCTCTCTCTCTCTCTCTCTCTCTCTCTCTCTCTCTCTCTCTCTCTCTCTCTCTTCTCTCTCTCTCTCTCTCTCTCTTCGTCTCTCTTTGACACCTCTCTCTCTCTCTGACTTATTTCCACAACCTCTTATTCCCACTGGGGTCAAGCGGCCTTCTGTCACTCTGTGTATCTATGTCTCAATGTCCCTGTCTGTCTATATCTTTCACCCTCTCTCCCCCCACTCCCCTTAGCCTCTCCCACCCCCCCACCAAACCCTTTCCGTCTGTGAATTCTGTCCTCCCCTAATGCCCTTGTGGCCCTGAGAGCGGTGTGGGGAAAACAGTTGAGCACTCTATCGCGGATCATCTCGGTAATCCCTCACAAATACACTCACTCCCTGGCTGGGGAGGCGGAGGAGGGAGGGGGGGGGGGGGGGGGCTGGCGGGGGTGGGCTGCACGCGCGCCCACCGCTGAGGGTCCGCATCGCTGGCGGCCAATCCCAAATGATCCTCAAAGTGATCCGTCTCCGCTCATCCGGCTCCCCCTGACAAGCAGCGAGGCCGCAAGCTCCCGAGGTCAAACCTTCCAGAAGTTACCGTGAGGACGGCGCCAGGCGACTCACAGTGGAGCGGTCAGAGGGAACCCGGGCCACTTTGATGGCCAACGTTCCGATCCGGAACGCATTAGCGCTGGTTAGAAAGCCCCCCGGTCCTTCCTCGCTGGCGTCCCCGGTGGCGGAGTGTTCTTCTCCCGAATTACCGGAGGAGCCGGACAGGGAGGGGGCCCCATGCCGGAGACATGGGGCCCCCTCCATGCCGACAGGGCTCACGGGCGCACAGATTTAGGCCTCTGTGGCCGGCCGTCAAAGGCCTCGTGGGATCTGTGTGTAAGAGGAGCCACAGGGCTCCGTGCGTGCGTCCAGGAGCTAGTGCGGACCATGAAAGGGCCCGGGCCCGGGCCCTTGACTTCAAATGAAATGCAGGTTTGTTATTGTTGTATATTCAGTCAATTATATAGCACCCAGTACTGACAATGTGCTCTTTGTTCCTCTCTCTCTCTCTCTCTCTCTCTCTCTCTCTCTCTCTCTCTCTCTCTCTCTCTCTCTCTCTCTCTCTCTCTCTCTCTCTCTCTCTCTCTCTCTCTCTCTCTCTCTCTCTCTCTCTCTCTCTCTCTCATTGCTTCCATGTTGTATTCAGAAGTGCACATGTGTTTACAAGCGGAAACGCAGTATTAAAAAGCAGAAGCGCATCCACACTAGCAAGTCGTTCCAATGTCCGAACAAGGAAGCACTCGAGCGAGCACTCTCCATAGGACGCGACTAGCAAGGCTGCAGCCTTCACATTGGGAAACAGCCTCAGTCTGGGCCTGCGGCTTGTTAGTGGGTTTTTGCCCGAACAAATTTCTGTGTGACCAATCAGCGAACAGAGGGAGTGGCTGAGAACGATGACGTCAAGGTCGCGCGGCAGTTTCAGTTGTAGTCAGAGGAAGACAATGGAGAAGGATACGAGAGAAGCTATTCGGTCTGTTGTGGGATCGCTGCAGAATATCGATCAATTAAAGCCGGAGCAAGAACAAGCTTTGCTGAGTTTTGTTGGTGGCCATGATGTTGTGGCGCTTCTCCCCACTGGGTTCTGGAAAAGTTTGATTTTCCAGCTGGCTCCGTTAGTGGTGAAGGAGCCGGTCCCGTCGCATGACATACGTCACGACCAAACGCCATGCGATTGGTTATGGCAGATCCAGAGTGGCACTGGGCAGATCCAATCATTTTAAAACTTCAACAGACACCCACCTCCAAGTGAGTGAACGTTTGTCAATTGGGCAGTTCCAGACCTTCTGTACAAATGAAATGAAGTACGACGGTCTGGTATGACCAGGCTAGGTTATTGGTAACCATGCCTGAAAATTTCAAGAGTTTTCGACTTACGGGCTGCAGTATGATTTTTACAGAATTTGAGGGGGGAAAAAAACCGTTACAGAAACAACAGGGGACCAAGCAGCTTCGCTGCTCGGACCCCTAATTAACATCTGTAATGTAAACAACAGTATTTAATGATGCCTGATCAAATGAGTGTACATAGGGAGCATATTTTGCAGGCTGGATAACTGGGATTGGATGCTTTCCAAAGACACAACAGGAGATGGAGGAATCTCAGTCTATGGGAAAACTTCCCTGCCTTGCGGACAGACGCAGGCTGTCATTAACTAGGCCTGCGTACAGGACTCTGGCTGTGGGCAAACTAGGCCAACTGGAGAGAAACTTTAACGGCTCACAGATTTCACAACCACAGCTTGTCACTAACGTTTACAGGAAATACAAAAGCAGTTAAATGTCATACACTACATTGTCATTTCATTTAAACATTCATCTGTTCTCATTTGCCCTTGGCAGATCCTGTGTAGCCAAACACCAAGGTGGTCACTTTGTGTTGAAATTGGTGGGGCTATAAGTGCCGAGATGACCTTTTTTCCTTTGGTCTTCAACATAATGTATGTGAATTAATGTCATGGGGGCTCGATAAGATAAGATCATTACAGTGTGAAATGAATCACACAAAAGGGCATAGGGCTACGACAGATGAGACCATACAAAAATACTCTGCACAAAACACCTCGACCACACAAGTAACAGTAATCCATAAATATCTCATCCCGACTTCAACATCTTGTCGACCGTCATGTACTAGAAAGCGCCAGTGATTCCAGCGATAACAATATCACCGCCCTGAAATATGGCAAAGAGAAACAGCAGAAGAAACAGCTATTTCAGAGCATCTTTAAAAAGCAATGCTTTTAAGCCGATGGGGACAAAGTCCTCCAAAAAGCGATGGGGATATTTGGAATTATGTTGAAACACACCACATAATTATAAACATACACGCTTACTTTGTGTATTTCAGTGTCGTTAGCTTAACCCGTTGTCATTTTAAAAACTTCCTTTTAGAACCAATACAAAACCCGACAGCCACATAATGATACTGTACGGCCCTTGGGAATCAACCCTAACCCTACTTAAACCACATGCAATTTGAATTCCTCACAACTCCAAAGCATCACTCGGTTTGGACACAGCATCTGATCCAGATAATGTTTATTTTCAAGTTAAAGGGAAAAGTAAAATGTGGATATGGAAAATATTAAAATAAATGACTGAAGGAAAGATAAAAAATAAAAAACAAACATAACATTTACCTTCATACATAAATAAAGACATATGCTGCATGGATGTTAGCATAGCGTTGACGTATAAATGCAAGCTTAACCTCCAGACTGAATTATTCCTCGATTTGTTTCTGAATGTCTACGCATCATCGTTGCACCACCTCCAGGAGTTAAGACTCACTGGGCTAAAAAGTATTACAAAAAAGTATACATTTATACATTTCACCTGCTGGAGTGTATTCAGTGGTTAAATCCGGTATATTTTTCCCTTTGCAGTCTGTCCATCCGCAGTCTGCATTTAAACATGATTACTATCAAATACAGTGAAGGAGTACAGGCACTGCATCCACTATCGACAAATGGAGATTATGCAGCGATATTACCACGTACGCACGTTTAATTGTCTGGAGTATTTACGAAAAGCAGCCAGTTTTCAAAGTAGCACTGAAGACATTAACAGACATTGAAGTACCATTAATAAATCAACACAATGTAAGCAAGTTAAGAAATCACAGTGTTAAGAAAAAGGTACACAAAACAAAACATGGAAAAATATGAAAAATGTGTCACTACAGAAATATATGATTGAGACTAAACAAATAGGTTCCACACAAGTGATAAAACAAATCATTGTCTGACATTGCATTTTGTTCAGCATTTGTTGTCAAGTCAAATTCTAGTTTCTACGTACTTTGTTTTAAACCTCATTGTTCATATGGTCAAATCCAAAATTATGTGGCAGTATAGATAGGAATAACCATTCAAAATGCTGCAAGTCAGATAGTTGACACGTGTAAAGAGAACAGTGCTATCAAATCCCATCTTAACTCGTGGGGGGGGGGGGAGGGGGGCTGGACTTGTGTCCCAGTATCGGGGATATCCAATTTAAAAACAAACTATATTTTTTCCCTTTGAAGTGGGAAAAGGAGAGGGATATATAGAGAGGGTCAGTAACATGGTATAACAAAGCAAGGAGGGCGATACAAGACCATGAGAGAGAGAGAGAGAGAGAGAGAGAGTGAAAGACTGAAAGAGTGAAAGAGAGAGAGTGAGAGAATCGTTTTGGACTGCGATTATCTGGATTGATATCAGGGCTGAGGTTAGCCTCCTGGTGGGATTAATCACAGCAGATGAGGACGCCATAGGTCTGACGCACACACACACAGAGGAAAAGGTACCGATATCACACATCACATTCACATAGGTGACCACTGACTGACCAAAGGGGTTCTGAACTGACCAGATGCAATCTAATCGTCTTCGTCGTTAAAAGCCAAAAGACGCTTTAGAGAAATGGTCACATGAACCAAATATATAATTTCTTTCCTTTTTTCTTTTTTTTTTTAAACAACTGTATTCAAAATACATTAATATATCTTTTGTTTTTTCAAGTCATCCTACAAAATTGTCTTTGGTTAGGAAAAATAGCAAATTAAACTACCGACTATAAACAGGAATGAATGAACAGGAACGAGAATTTACAGGAGATCATGCAACTGATCAATATGGGGAACATTAAACGCTGATACCATGTATCTAAATGTTTCCATCTGGACTGATCCAAATGTTTAAAGTGCTTCTGCGTTATTTCCTCACGTCAGGATATGAAAGAAACTGTACATCTATCAACAAAGTAAGGCAGATCGGCTTGAACTTGTTTCTAACAGGTACGCTGTATTTGTTCAGGTTAAATAAAAAATAAAAATAAAAGTCATGGGGGGGATAAAAAACAAGATATCTGGGGAGGGGGGGCAGGGAAAACCCCTTTTAAAAAGACTATGATTACAAAGGTCTGCCGTTTGCAAAACATTCCGAGATTGTAAAAAGCATCATAAGGGTTCTTGACGATACAAAAACGAGTGAATAAAAAGTTTTTTTTAGCAGCCTATTCACACACCAACTAATGATGTCTTACAAAAACATTTGTAGGGAGAAAAACCAAAAAAATCTGAAACTGAATTTCAAAAGCCAAACAATGTTCTACGCAAACCAAGGCCAAAGAAAAGAGCTGTGTGTATTCCAGACCGGGGGAGTGGGAGTGGGCTAAACCAAATAACACACAGGGGGCTCCCTCTGACCCCCACTGGGGAGACCCGGTAGGAGGACCTGATTGCTGCGGTTTCCACTGTTTCGGTCTTCCCCTTCTACAGGTCAAGTCCTCTAGACTTCCGTGTCCCAGTGGCCTCTGGGCCTGTGGGTCCTCTTCCTGGCCGGGGGATGGGTTGGGGGCTGGGGCGCTCATGGGTCCCCGCCCTCTTGGTGGGGCAGGGGTACAACTCCACCAGCTGGGCCGGGGCCATCTTCAGCCGGTCTGGATACTCTTACCCACTATTGGATTGCCCCTGTAACAGACAAGAATACCAGGATTGGTACTAATCGCGTGCACACACACACACACACACACACACACACCACACACACACACACATTCACACACACACAACAACACCACACACACACACACACAGCACACACACACACACACACACACACACACACACACACACACACACACTTACAGGCTGCCGTATTTGGCGGTGGGGTCGTTCCTGCGGTCATGCTGCGTCTGCAGCTCCTCCATGACGTTGCGGAGCTGCTTCAGCGTCTGGAAGGTCTCCTTGGGGTCCTGGATGGTGAACTTGGAGTACTCGTCCTGCTCCCTCTGGGGACCCTGGTACACCGCTATACTGGCACACGCGTCTACAGGACACACAGACATACGCGTCACACTATATCAGACTTTGCCGCTGTTACAACATATGCAACGTGATTGCATGAGACACTTTTCAATCTTGTTTTCCATTTTATTTGATGTGTAGTTTGTGAATGTATTTCAGGTATCGGATCTTAACGTGACCTCTACTCAGTGGACGTTATTGTATACATTATTTTAGTGGGGCCTACTATATATGCTGTAATGCACTACAGCATATTCAGCTAATGGGGGGACCTTTAATAAACTAATCAACCGATACTCAATATGCAAGCATATTCATTCCATTTCGAGCGTGATTGATAAGTCTACATGCAGTTTGACCCCTTGACCTAGGACCAAGGCAGGGGACGGGAGGCAGAGATGCTTACCCTCCATCTTCTGGAACTTGCCGTCGTTGCATGTGAGCAGGGAGAAGATCCTCTCCGTCTCTCGGTCACAGTCTATGTCCAGCTGGAGGTTGGCCAGCATGGGGCTGTAAAGCAGAGTCAACAGGCATTTGGGGAATCGTCAATGCATGTGAGGAACTGCCTGTCACCAATGCATTATTCAAGTCAGCATTTATTCATGGGAGAACCACCTAAAAACAAATCTGGCCTGAATAGATATGGTTTAGACACCAAACTATGTGAAGTCAAGTATGTAAGTATGTAACTGTTCCCATTTGATGTCAATTGTATTCCATTGTTGGAGATCATGTGCTGTGTTTACACTCACCAATCAATCGTTATTTGGAAAGTTTTTAGCGTCAGTTTGATTTCTTCGAGCAGTTTCAAATGTCTCTTTACATGCAAGGTTTAGATGACAAACTTCGAAAACAAACTTCAAATCCTGATTTTGATGGTTTGGGCTTCAATCCATTTCCAAATTCTAAATATCTGGCCTGTCATTTTCGATTTCTTGCGTTAAGTTAGTTCAGTTTATGTGCCATTATTGTTTGCCAAATGTTCCTAGTGTGTACTTTAATTCCACAGGATTGGACTCACTTTCCTTTATTCTAATCATTGTTTGGTAAAAATTGCATCAACATCAGGTTGTCTCTGAGAAAAGAGTAGGCTATATCAAATTAAAGCACCAACATGAGCACATTATGCAAAGCATCCAGGTGTAGTGAGAAAAAATGAAATAACCTTTGCCATCATGTCTTCACTCACACACCTCTCCTATAGCGCCTCAAGTTTATTATCCTCCATTATATCTCATAAGAGGGTGGAACTCAAGCTCTGGTGGATTTAGGTTTGCGTTACACCCATATTAAGCAGTGGAACGAGCGCTGTGGTCATCAGAAAAACAATGCTGTGTTCAAGAATGGCGCCATCTAGTGGCCAGCGATGAATAAACGCTGCTGAAACTCGGAACCATGCAAAGGTCTGCGGGTTAGGGCTATTCAATGCTGTTGTGGGGGACAGAGACTCACGTTGTGCAGGGTTTACAGCCCGGGGCGCGGTCACTCAGGCCTTTGCAGCACTGCCAGGCTCCGCCCGTGTACGTAGACGGGTGGAAGTTGGCGAGTCGTCGCTCGTTGCAGCGGCTGAACTGGCTCAGGACCTCCATCCATTCACACGCTTCCACGCAGTTCCCTGCCTGGACGTACAGCGGCTTTTCTGCGTGGACCACCTGAAACATCTGCAGGAACAGGGGGGGAAAAAACCAAAAGGGTTGAGGTTTGGAATGTTTTGGTTTCACTGGTGGTCTTCTTGTTGGGACAGTGAAATTTTATTTTACCCCCAACAATGAGACGATTTCCAATCTCAATTTGTACAATTCTGGCAGAATTGGATTTACAGAGATGTAATTTAAAAGATCTATAGCTATATATGCCACCATACGTAAATGATCATGGGTAATATGTTACTGTACGTGTATAATGAATAAAAAACATGTAATCTCTGGTGATGGTTTGAACTGTTGGCCCTCCAGGCGTCAATCTACATGGATGTCCGTTGAATAAGTGATCACACGGTGCCAAAGAAAAAGGGGAAACTTACATTTTTGCGATTAAAGGCACTTTCATCCAGCTTCTCAACCGCCCGAATATGTTTGACATCGATGACGCACAGGGCCTCCTTCCCTACAGCAGAGAGCAGCGGGTTGATGAATACTTGCCCAAGAACAACAGAGTACACATTACATGAATGTTTGAGAAATAGTTGTTGTAGAAGCTCTGATGTGGGAGAAGTGGTCAGACAGGGGAGCAGGGGGAGGTTACAACATATTATTTAAGACCACAATCGAGTTTCATGAGAGTGAGCGTAATTGAGAGTAAAGCCGTGTGCATTTCAGCCGCCCTCTTATTCTCCCAATGATATGCAAACCTGATTCCTAGCCCTGCCACAAACCTCTCGGACATGACACTTGACACAAGAATACATGCATTAAAAGGTTTGTGGCTTCCAATGTTAACTATAATTCTAAAAATGAAATATTTCTTAAAAGGATAACTTTGGCACTTATCAACCGTGATTTTTTCATTCCGATAATGCTATAATATTATTTGAGCCAGCAGTGGCCAAAACAGGCAATTTTAGAGGACATACATTGCAGTGCGCTATTGCCCCTTAAGAAAACATTGCAGCCTGGTTGGCGGATTATGGCTGAATGTTTCTTGCTCAATACCTCACCAATTCAAAAAATGGATGTCCACAATTGCCTCTTGGACCTAAAATGATTGGAAAATAGGGGTCACTTGGAAGAATCCTAAAGTAATCCTTTCACTGTAAGTGGACACTCGTTGGCTGATGTTAAATCATTCATTGGGGCGATGTCTTTGTACGAATCAGAAACAGAAACCGGAGGATGTGATGATCCATACATGTTTGGCTGTTTCACCACAGAAGTATAAAACGCTGAAAGCCTGTATTCCACTTTAGAGAAAAAACACATAAATCTTGTCCTCCCTCCTAAATACCTAGCTAGAGACCAAGCCATAAAATAAGATGGAGTTCTTTAAAAGACCGGACATTGCCCTGACAAGGCTCAGCACCTGGCCGTGCATGAAGAGATTTGTACTGGGAATTGGTCCAAAAACAGTGCAGAAACATTGTATAAAGGAAGGGTTGCACTGAGCCTGTATCAATGCAGACTGAAATAACTAGAATTTTCTCAAGTTAATTTGAGCACTGTAGACTTTTGCATAGCAGCGCTGTTCATGGGTCACTTGGGATGGAGCCAATCATCATTGAGGGCCAGGGCCATCAATGAAATTGAGACTCTGTCCCATAAATGCACAATCCATTGTGATTATAGTTGCGAACTATTGCAAGTTTTCCCAAGCATCAAACACATTGTTACTGTACAGCTATTTTTTGTGGCACAATTTAAGAGTCGAACAAGGGTTGCTTGTGTACTGGTGTACTGGGACAACAAATCTATCGTCATCTCCCGTCTAGATATACAGAGATATCTAGTGGGACAACTGCTCATTTGATTAACCCTAAATCAAATGAAAAACCTAATTCAGAGGAGCAAAATAATAAGCTTACAATTAATATGTTTATAATTACTGTGTAATTGTAAGCATCTTTCCAGATAGACAGAAGGTAACTAACAGTATTATTCAATACAAAATGACATTCCGGTAATTATGATTCGCGAGCAGGGGCACACGATTCGCTGACGTGAAATGATTTAATGATGTCTTTCTGCAAATTAGAATTTCTGTTGAAGAATGGTACTAACAAATGACACTGAGCTATGGCCTCCATCTTAGCTCTGAACCATAATATTAACCTCGTTCCCATGACTGCACCATGCTAATGTTCTATAGCCTTCACCCTTTAAGACCAAGTAAATACATTTGCTAGTTGACAACTTTTTCCATGTTTTGAACCCACTTTGTTTGATTTTTTATATGTAAACATAAAAGGTTCATATTATTGCTGGTATTGTAAGTTTTCGAGGGATTGATATTGCTTAAATGATATTGTCTGTTCGGGTTAGTATTTCTGAACTTGTTTGCTGCTGCTTGGCAGGAACCACAACCAAAAGCTATAAACTCCCATGCGCCTTACAACAAATTATAACACGTGTTGCTTTAAATCATTCATGCACACTCCATTCATTTCACACGATTTACACCAAGTTATAGGGGAGTGAACAATAAAAAACATTAAGACGAATACATAGTTATTTATAAGACCCGACCTGTGCCTACTGGTCTGAAGTAGCCTAATTACCCGTAGGTGTGGTTTGGGCGTAACGTGCAACAAACCAATGAGAGTGCCAGCTCCCATCCCCTTTAAGAGCCATGAGCGCATTTGAATCTGACGAGTTGATATTTTGACAGCGCATCTGCAGTCTCCGATGAGACAGATGCACATGAATTTCAAACTGCAAATGGCTCAGTTAATTGCCAAATATTATGCCTAATTCACACGTGGAATAAGGTTTTTCTTCCACAAATTCAGAAATACTGAGTCCTCAAATAAATTTTGGCAAAGAAAACTTAACACACATATGCTATGCGGTAATTGTGGTTATATTTAATGATATACGCAATACATTATAAACATCGTTTCTCATCAGTATTGTATACATTATCGTTATCGACTTGTGTTCCTAATATGCATGCGCCCCCCCCGTTAATATACATTGCCATGGACTGTATTATGCGTTACGTGTTTAGCGTTAGGGTGTTTGCAGATGCATTGATTTAAAAGTACAACTTATACCGCTGTATCAGCTGTTCTTTCCCAAATAATTTACCAAGAATGTGTGGCTAGGTAGATGAGAGAAGCAAAGTGTATGCGTGAGGTGCACAAGCAACATTATGCATGTGCCCTTAAAATAGCATCTGGACAACGCGCCACTGACTTTAAACCAGGTATTTCCTGGTTTGTGGCGCAAGTGGTTTATAAAATGTCAAAATAGCAACAGGGAACATTTGCGCCAGAACACACCACCTCCTTTCACTGAACCGCCCCTTGGGGCGCAAGATAATTCCCTAATTAACCCACGCGTGGCGCAGGAGGCGTGCCAGTTGCAAACTAGCAACGACACATGCGCCAGTGATTAAGTCAATTGCGCCGGATGCAAGATAGGGCCCACAGAGTGAGACTAGGTTCAATAACAAAATGGGTAAAAGGAACCAGTCGTCTTTCTCTGTAGGGATCCTTTCTGTGAGCGTGCTGTACTGTCTGAAGCACTCCAACTACATACTGGACCAATTTCAAAGATTGTTGCCACGTTAGTCAGTCACATTGACCGAAATTTATGGGATCATAGGGAACAGGTTTTAAAATCCTTAAGTTATCCTTTAATTCCACTTCATCATCCCAGGAATGAATGACTTCAGATACCAAAGAAAACAACCAGCTGTCCATACTAGTGGGGTACTCTTGTAAACCGCTGGGACCTTGCCTGGGTAATGGCTGAACTTGAGAAGTATTACTCCAGCGACTGAGTGCAAGGGTACTGGGTTTTCTGAGCATACACATATCTGTATATCCGGTCTTGATATAAAAAAGCTAGTAGGAAAACTGTTTAATCACATTTAATCAACTTTCAGTTAACTTATTTACAAGAGCAACTGTGTATTTGTAGGGATATGACCTGGGATATGATATACTGTTAATTACCCCATTCTCGCTTCAAGTAACATGCAACACTTTTTGATTATCATGGCTCCAAACCAGATGAGTTACAGCTTTGCCCTAGACTGGGTACCCCCCGCCCGTTTTGTCGCTATTGGCTGGTTTAACATGATGACAACAGGGAAGCGATGGAAAGCAGCCAAACGCGTACAGAGTCAGTTGAACTAGGAGCATCACGCCTCTTGTGCGGAAGAAAATGACAGCAGCTTCCCCAGACCAACGTGCAATCTACGATTGAACTTGGTCTGGCAATAGCCAGACTAGCTTTGCCTAGCACTGACCAAAGAAGGGCTACAAAAGGGATCCTGCAAAGGCACCTTCACCGGCCCCGCAGCTCTGTCTGAATTAGGAGTCACCCGTTTTTACCCGAGTTCGAAAGGCATTTGCTGATAGAAAAACATGCAGTGTAGATTAGGTAAGGCAAATAGTTGATCGGCCCGCTCAAAGGGGGCTTGTGAGCACCCTAGTAGCAAATCGAATCTGCTCACATAGTTGAAGCGATTGTGATTGAACATTCCTTTAAATATCACAATCAGAGACAGCGTGTCTGTGTTTTAAATTGACAATTATCATGACATTTGCTGGACTTCACTAGCCGCTCCACATTTCTGCATGCCTTGGAATAGCTCATACTGCTCGAAGCGAGAGTTGTTGTTTGAGGGATCTGTAACAATACCTGGGCAAGCACTCAGACGGTATGTAAGCACACAAAATTCACCCATCTGTAGGACCCGCTGAAAGGGTGAGGAGCTATTGCAATCATGGGAAAACTATCGAACTTCAACACAAGGGAGAGCGGAAATGAAAACAATGGACGGAAGACTTCCAGTAAGCCAACGGCAGCTGCAAGCAATTTAACATGCAGGGAGTGTACGCCTCCCAGACCGCACAATGCAGTCCATCATTCATACGGCACAACTGGATGTGATGAGGGACGCGTGTCTTTAGGCCAGTGGGTCATTTATTTTCAACATTTTAACCCACAAGTGGAAAAGACAACCCCAGAATCTAATTAACACAATTCAAGCCCTTTCATAGGACGTTTGCGTGTGAGCACAAATGTCTGAATCCACCCCCCAGAGTCCACGAGGCCAGGCCCGTCTTGTTAAGTCTGGAGAATTCACTAAGAGCATCTTGATATGTTGGTGACCTGTGGCCAAAGTTTCAAACATCATTCGACTGGCGTACCTTTCTCCTCTGGCCAGTATTTACATTCAAACTTTCCACTCTTCTGTTGATACTGTGGGTACGTCTAAACAAATGCAGTATTGACATCACCCCAAAAAGAGTCAGCAGCCTCACCCACGATCTATGAGATGTTGTAAACAAAACACTGCGACCTCTGCTGCATATTTCCTGCATCACGTCCTGCCTGCTGCACGCTCTACCCGGGCTCTCCTTGCAGTAGGTATATAAAGTATCCAATACGTGTCAATACATCTGATGCGGCTTATCTCCAGTGGTGTTTTGCATGTGTGAAAGGTCAACTCTGGATCCTCTCTGGAGAACTGGAGTGTGTGTGAAGGCCACACACTATCTCAAGAAAAAAACTCTTGTTGGGGTATTCTATTCTATTCCAAATATTCTACAATGCACTGAAGATCTAGATTACAATTAGAGTTCCCCAAAGAGGATAGCAGCCTTCCCTTGAAGTGCACTCCATGTCCTTACCTCTGTGTTTGTGATAGGAGAGCTCCCTGTTGGTCACCCTCAGCCACCTCTTCTTGAAGTTCCTCTTGCCGATTCGCTTTCTTCCCTGAGCTCGTTTCTGCACCTCCCTATGGAGACCAGATGAGCCATTATGGTGACCAGATGTGACCAGATGACCATTATGGCTACAGCCCTGCTCAATACAATAGGTACATACGATCCCGTTAACATATTGTTATGTTTACATGTCGGAGCACTTTTCACATCGAAATCCAATCACAAAGAGCCCTCTCAAGGGATGTGGAATGTCTCGTTTTGCTGGAATTTTTATTCCCATAAAAACACATTATTGGTTTGATCAACAATATATAATGGCTTCATGCTGATAATCCTTCTGATTTGGCTCAGAAGCTGTATCAAATTCAGCAACATAATGTTCCCATTTAATACTGTCAGAAACAATATGTGCTTCAAGAGCGTTTCTAACATTCTATCCAACATTCCCCACATGGCCTTGGGGTCTTGAACATCTGCCCTTTTGATGGACCGGGCGGTGCATGATGTGTCACCAAGATACGGTCCATATACATAGTCCCTAGAGCCTTGTATTATCCAGCACTAGAACATTAGGTGATAGTGTGTCCCTGAACAAATTATGTGAGGTGCACCATGATGACGTGTGCGTGCACAATGCTGATGTGCTTGTGAACAATACTGATGTGCACGAGCATTGGCTGATGTAGGCGTGCACGGGCTGATGTACGCGTGAACGGTGCTGATATGGGCGTGCACCTCTGATGTACGTGTGAAGGGGGCTGATCTGCATGTGCACCGCTGATGTGCGCGTCGCAGAAAGGTTTTGATGTGATCAGTGATTCCATTAGGGCTCTGGTACCTTCTAACAGGAATGGTGTAACGATATAACAACTTATACGAGCGACATTGTTTTGGCAATAATGTTAGCGCAAATAACCGTTTTCAGTCTGCAGCTTGTATCCCTCCCACTGGCATAATAGTTTTGTTCCACACATTCAAAGTTGTCCTTTCTATTAATAAGTCACTTTGTTACCTTTTCCCTTTATGTTTCCTTGATTTAGTCTAAAGAATTATGCATTACCGTTTCTTATAGCACTCTAAAACTATGTTGCTCAGTTTCTTTCCATGGTATTTCTCTAATGACTATAGGATCTCCCTTGGATTGTTCAACATGGTGGCGCAGTCAGTTTGAAACCATAGATATGTTTTAAAATGAAACAAATAGCATTCAGAGCACCGAACTTTTGTTTTGCACGACTGATTGCAGTGGCGCTAGAAACACTGTCTTACACTGTGCCACTGCTGGACTCATGCAGAGGTAACACTGTCTCACACTGTGCCACTGCTGGACTCATGCAGAGGTAACACTGTCTCACACTGTGCCACTGCTGGACTCATGCAGGGTAACACTGTCTAGTACTCTTGTGTCTCTGCCCGTTTAGTTTGTACATTCTTTCTGTGGAAAATGTCAGAGCATTAAAGCTCCAAAAAACTTAATTTTTTTAGCAAATGAACTATGCTTTATTGCACTGAATAGTCTCCAGAACATTACATACATTTGACTCAGGGAAGTGCACATCATTATCAAGTTATTGCATTTTATTCTGTAGAAACCTTTATTTCATGTGTACATACCGTCCCCTACCAGAACAATTACTTACCCTTCCTTTAGAATGAGTGCATCCTCCATTCCACTTGATTCCTTGTTGACATTAGACGAGATCTCGTCAAGAAACTGGGAAGGGATTAAACAGATAACATGGCTGCACATCAAACTCCCAAAATAATTCACAAACAAAATCCACACGTCAAATAAAAAAAGACAATGTAAATACCTTTTTAACCTTCTCAATGCACTTGTCTTCTTGGAAGGATTTGAAGAAATCATACATGAAGGTTTCCTTAAAACTAGACTGAAGAGAGAAAATATCAAAATCACTCCGAATGTGTATTTTGTTAGGACTGCAGTTGTTAGGTTCCCATAGCAACAACAAATGAACACACACACACACACACACACACACACACACACACACACACACACACACACACACACACACACACACACACACACACACACACACACACACACACACACACACACACACACACACACACACACACACACACACACACACACACAAAATCAAAAGTGGCTGTTATGAAATAAATCGAGCGCCAGTCTCACCAGTTTGTTCTTGGACAAGCTGCCCCAGCTGCCCAGTGTTTGGATGGTTTTGGAAATGAGTGTGAGCGTACGAGATATCTCAGGATCCTGATAGCGAGGACAAGCATGTTACGTGTAGGCCAAACAGGGTCTCATTGCTTATAGATATACACTGTACCTAATGCAATGTGACTCATGTAAGGGCTGTAAAAGTGTATCCAAGTGGTTCTTTTTCCCTAGGCCCCAAATCAGGAAGGGGCTCAGAATGGCCTCTTTTCATCCACTGCCAGATATTAGCGGTTTATGTGGCTCTACTGGTTCTCTTAGCGAGGATTTAAACCAATTTTGGTTCCTACTTTGAACCAAAGGGACATAAAGCGGGGCCCTTTTTCCCAAGCATCAAATTACGCTATATTGAGATTCCAAAACTGAGGCACTGGGGTCCTGAACACATGACTACATACAAATATGTAATAATTATCAAATGTTTAGATTTAATTGTACAAAAAAAAAACGGTCAGAAGTATTCCACAATGAAGATAGGAATTTGTTAATAGGTAAAACATGTTTTTAAACACAAAAGCCTGCCTAAATACGTTTTCCTGCATCTCAATAAAAGCAAAATTTTGGCTTTGGACGGCGTAAACATGAAGATGCACTTACAGGATGGTGGGGTCGAAGCTGGAAGGAGTGCGGGGACAAGACGGCAACCGCAAAGAACCGCAGGAACACAAAGCTGCTGACCGCAGAGTACTGCACGTGTGGGTCAGCTGTGGAGCGCAGCGATGTAAAAAATTAGAAACATGATTAAAAGTCCCCAGAGTCACTGTGTGTTTGGATTGAACGTGTGGCAAAATGACAGCTTTATAGTCTGGAGTGCAAGTTGTGTATTCATAAAACTACAGTGATAAATCTCCTAATTTTTGTGAAGAGTGAACAATCAGCTTCCTCAATAATTTGCTTGTCAAACGGTGAATCATGGTGCATACCGGGACTTGACACCACCTTGTGGTGAATAAATGTACTACAACTTGTAAAACACTGCTGAAGAATCAGGTTTAGAATGCTTGATCCCCAATTTTTTATTTCTATAATACAAGTCTGCATTTAATGTATTTTTTTTATAATATGTTTAATTTGAGTTTATAGTTCTGCTGGTTTAGCCCTGGTAATGTATAAATAGTTAAGTTTTTCAGCATACGCCTTTACCCAAATATATAACATGTTTACTATAACATGTTGATAATGAGCAGGTAGGGGCTAGGCCTCTAGCTAAGGGGTGCCCACAGGTAGACATTAACATTTAGGGCACTTTCCAGTCGCTTTACCCAAAGTGGCTTACAATAAAGTGGTAGTTGTCAGAAGAACCCAGAACCCTATCCTGCCCCACAATGCCACGGTGAAGACTGGTCCCCACCTGGGAACCGCTTGGAGGCCATGTGCCTCAGGGACCTGAACACGTCACACATCAGAGTAGGACAGCTGGCACTGGACTGGGTGATGGAGGAGAAGACCTTCTGAACATAGTTCTGCAGGTTCTCCTGCACGGGGAGACAGCGAAGGCTAGACATCTAAACAACATGACCTCAATCCCGCCCACCAACATGACACCCTGCGGTTGTGTCGAGGGAACGGGTAGCGATGGCCCCGGGGCTTTTAGGTCATTCAGGCACATGATTAGGGTCGTTACGCCCTCAGCTCTCAACTGGCACTCCACATAAACTTCAAGTGTGAACATATCAGCGCATCGGAGACGGGCAGACGTAAGCCTGGTCATTACAGTGGGTTCTGCTGATCCCAGAACATTTATAATGCAGGAAGCCGTTAGATGAGAATTGAATAGAAATACGAGACATTGTTGTGTGGCGTCTCATTTGAGATACCCTGATCCGCGGTCCGTCATTAAGATGAGATTCCATTGGCCACAGCCTACCTTGTTGACGTCCACATTATCGCCCTCCTTTAGCTTGATTGGGTCAATCTCGCAGGATTTGTTGGAATCAAAGATCTGGCAAAAAAAGAAAGGAGGGTTTAAAATGAGTAGCGCTTGAAATTATTATTATTATTATTATTATTATTATTATTACTGAAACCAGGAATCAAATAAAATGAAGATAAAACGAGGCCCCTAAATGAGTTTCTTCATCCTAGCCCAGAAAGACAGTCCCAGGACTTTTAACTTAATGTTTTCCAAAGAAAAAAAAAGCACATGAACTCCAAGGTCATTTACAATTAAAGCAGATTATTTCTAATGCCCGTTAAATTTGAAGCACATTATATCTATAATAAAGCAAAATGCATACAAGGACATTGTTATGCTACAATGTACATACCTCCTCTAAAACTGGCTTGAGTGTAACCATTAGGTAACTCTTCCCGACGATCTTCATCATGTCATCTATGCAGCGCGTCGCCAGGGAATTGCCTCGAAAGATGGTGTTGGCCTCCCTGAACGTGCAAGAATATTATATTAGCAATACAACATTATAATTATTATATAATCATTATGACAGAGAAACAGGTCACAACCCACTGCTGGAGCCAATATATAAACACATTATATAGTAAAAAAAAAAAATATCTAAAAAGTGTTCTGCATGAACAACATTTCTGTCCCTGCATGCCGTCCCTCCCGCTCCCTCAAATAACAAATGAAGAAGCATATTTCCTCCTTAGGAAAGCAACACCAGCGATCGCCCCAACAATGAGGATTGGGTCAAGCGAGGGACCAGAAGCTGCCAGCCGTGGGCTACTCACTGCGTGTTCTCCAGCTCCAGGGCTGCCACGGCTGTTAGAAAAGGCACCAGGCGGTTGTGGTGGAGCAGCAGGCGCACCAGGGGCAGCACTGCCTCGTACCTCTCCCTGCAGATGTCTCCCAGGATGTGGGCTGCCGATGCAGAGATGGGCTGGAGGGCAGGACCCAGGTGATGGAGGGGAATATAAGGTATAGGAAAGGAAGAGATGTTTATAGAGAGGGTGAGGGGAGACAATAATGAAAAAGATGCAATTTTTTGTTTTTAATTCGTTTTTAATCAACTTCTTACATATAATAACAGGGTAACATATTTAATGAGGCTAGACCAACAGGTCAGGATATGGTAAGAGAAGCAGATAATTCACACAAATACCATCATGCGTTGGTGGCCTTAACACAACATGAAACGACATTGGTGAACCTTGGCCCATATTTTTATCTTTTTTATTATCTGGACCTAAAAATACATCCCGGTGTCATTGATTTACTAAAGTGACTAAAAAAGGCACACACCTTGACGTCTGGGGATTTGAGCAGCAGGTTGCAGAGTGGTTTGTAGCAGGACGAAGGCAGCACCGTGTCCTCTACGTAGTTGACCTTCAGACGCAGCGAGCCCAGGTCATCGGGCTTGTGCTTGTTTCCGTTCCCTTTGGGCTGCAGAAGGTACCTGCAGGGCACAAAGGCCGACAGCGGTTCAGGGTTTTCATCTCTGTTCAGCTTTCGGGGGAACTTGTGGACCTTTAGCCAAAATAGTTCAGCCAAAGGTAATATCTGGGAGATCATTTATAAAGCAGCACGACCTTGATGGGAAATGAGCCAATATATTTTTTTCTGCTTGCACATACGACTAGCCACCAATAGGAAGAGCACTCCTTCAACTTTGTGAGTTGAGAACTTTTCGCTACCCTTTACGACAACAAAATGCGACACGTTATTAATAGATACCTGTGGCGCACACTCAATATATACTTTTAGCCACAAAATGAAACGATAGATCATGGCAGACTGTCTCCGGTTGCGCAGCAGAGTTGTCAGTCGGCCTGTTGGACGACCACATTTCCAGCCTCAACACGGGCCATTAAGTGCTATCACTATGCAAACTGCCGCCCACACAGCTCCCTCGCAGATTGCCATCTGTGACACAACCCTGCGTGTGTTGCTGCGGGACACACTCTTACACAGCAGAACAGAACATTAGCACAGGTTAGCCACACTCATGCACACTGGTGAGCAGGAAATACGGGTTAAAGAAGAAGTAGACGCAATAGATCCTAAATAGATTTGATCAGTGCGTATACTTCACAACCATGTTGTCAATGACACAAGAAATAAAAAGATGGAAACTATTTGGGTTTGAGTTCAGTCGAGACAAACGTTTCCCCGTGCAACGCTGCTCTATTTGTCCGAGCGCGTCGTGATTCAGGCCGCGCGTGTGAAATAGAACGACACGGGCCTCGCCGCACTGAGGCAGATCCGATCTAGCACGTCACAAGTCTATGCGAGAGGTGGAGTGGGCTGGGTCACAGGGCCGACGTCACAGGGCCGGCAGGTCTCTCGCTGTGCGATAAACACAGGGTGGAGGAGCGGCGAGCACACACACACACGACGCTCCTTATCTGCCCCTCCATCGCTCTTTCATTCCGGCTGCACTGACTGGCCGATTAGGGAAAAGAAGACAAAGCAATAACAAACAAAAAAGGCCCTGCGAATGCGAAAGCATTTATTCATGCATTGCTGAACGGTGAAAGAATCGCCACTTGTGCAATGCCCAAATGTTCTTGGATAAGAGGTACAGGTTTACATGAATTAACTAAACACGTACGTAGATGCAATTCTCTACTACGTCATTCATGTTCTGCTTCTGGGGCATCATAGTATTGCAACACAGACAAAGGCAAAGTGTTTCAATGTTCTTTTCTTTGTAATTAAGTGTCTTTTTTCACAGCACACAAAGAAAAAAAACATAGGATAAAAGACATTTCGATAGCCATTTTATTGGCCTGCATCTATTTAAGCACTTTATGACCTTCCCATTTTGTAACCAGACTTGACATGGTTTGATATTTATTTTCACTACCGTCTGTTATTGTTCCACCATGTGTCATGCTGCACTTTATATAATCACTCTTTGACTACTAGAAGCTTCCATCTTCTCACCAGGCCTTGTGGAAGTTCTCATTTCTCAGGATCTTGATGGACACCCGCGTCTCTCCCAGGAACACGTCCTGAGCCAGGTTCCCGTTGTTCCACAGGTCCACTCTGCAGACACAGAGAGGACACGTACAAACGGGTGCAACAGGAAGAAAAAAAACGAAAAAAAACCAACTCCCAGTCGCAAGTCGCTTTGATGTGTGTGCCACGCCACTTCATAACAAAAACCAAGCACCATTCATGAGCGGGAAGAGATACGGTCACACTCCTGTGCTGCTCCCACCTGCATCACTTGTTCAAACCAAAACAATGGCATTCAGCAAAGAAACACGTCAAGTCCAAGCCTCACAAACCATGCATGTGTGTTTACCTTAACGTCAGTCTAGGGTCTTACCCTGTGAGCTACCAGAGTCTACCGTGATGGACGCCCAAACTTTTCCCTAACCAAAAAACCATGGCTCTCCATCAGCAGTCAGATCACACAACATTCATACTTTTCAATTGTTTTTTTTGCTATTTCAATATGGTCTTTGAAAAACACACTAAAGTGGATACAATGAGGGAACAACATACTTGATCTCCAGTTTTTCTATGTCCTCTTCCTCCACTTGGAAATTTGACTTTTTCGAGTAGCTGCTGGACCTTGTGACCTGGGGACGGCATTAGGGTTAGGCTTCGCAGAATGCTCAATTTGGAGGCAAGTCATGGTAACGAGCAGTTCATGGTTTCCAATTTAAAACAAAGGCTGCGGTCATGTGAGATTTAGTGGTGGTAGATAACAGGAACAATCATCGCCATACCTCAAAGGAGAAGGTCTCTTCAAAATGAGGGTCACTGGTTTTCTTCTTTACCTTGGTTTTCTTATGATCAGATCTGTTAAGAGGACAATCACACATTTCCTTTATACGCAAACGTATTTATGCACTTGTCATTTTGATATCCTCTCGTTTATTATTGAACAGCGGCTAGAGAACATCTGAAATGTGTGGAATAAATGAAGCACATCTGAGCCTGCGAGAGGAATTGAGAGATGTATAGTGGTATACCATATCTATTAGTGAATGTTTCAGTGACCCAGTGGAAGTTACCTTGATGGTCCCACCAGGGAGACAGTGGCGTATGGGTCACAGTTCTGCCCACTTATCAACGGAAGTCCCTGGCATTCAATTATCCTAGAGGACAGGACAGCAGGGACAATATACTGTAAACATAGAGAGAGACTACTTTTTGGATGATGTCCTGCATAATTAAGGTTATATATTAGGGTAGGTTTCAGGGATAAAATACAGTAAACAATTGTAATTATAATCTTTTTTTTTTTTTTTAAATAACAATGGTTCAAATAATCCCCCCCGAAGAAAAGCTGTTGTGGTCGTGCTTTTAAATGGCCTTGTAAACAGAGCTCTCTGTGATGCAGGTGTCAACATGCGGTGTAGTCACTCCAAACAGGATGTTGCTTATGAGAGCGCACACCAGCAGGGAATAGAAATGAATCCATCCTATAACCAAGTCGGGTCAGCGAGCAACCGGCAGTGAGAGTAGCAAACTAAAGGATGTTTGTGTATCCATTGCTGGGGAGTCATGGCGATACTTTTCCCTGTAGCCTACACTTTCCCCCCTTCCTCCCTCCCTCTCTCTCTTGCCGTCTCCCTCGCTCTCCCAATTAGCTACTTTCTGTACATCATGCATGCCTGGGCATTTCACTTCAAAGATCCTTCACAAGACCTCGTCATCCCCACTCTGAGGCCCCGCCCTCTCTGAGCATGGTGTAAAAGTACTGCGCATATGTTGAACAGGTGGCAGGTTAAGCTAAGCGCCTGAGAGTCTGAATGGCGGCAGCGGAAAACCACAGCCGTTGCAGGACGAGGACTCATCGGCTTCCTGTCGAGATGCCATCACTTCCTCCTCGCTGCCGCTTCGTGAATGAAGCACAAACAACATCTGCACGCCCAAATGCACAAAATGCATCTTGTGTGCATTTTTCTTTGTGCCACATACAAACGCAATCCTAGCCGTTATCTCTACATTTACATTCTCATGTCGATCACGCTTCTCTCACGTGAGTTTGGGCTAATGTTAGTCCACCACGAGCCCAGCACCGACCTTACCTGAATTAAGTTTGTTTCCAGTTGTTGCTGGCCAACACTAACTTTAGGTTAGTTTTCAGTCAGTGTTTTATGATAACAACTGGCATTAGTGCTCGGGTTGTAGTTCTCCAATCCTCACTTTAGTCACCGTTTGGCGTTAGAGAAGTACAGTGTTCCCACGAGGACGTGAAGCAAGCACGAGGGACGGGGGATGTTGAAAGTGGATGCAACCCACATATTATTTGTGTGTTGGTAAACCCGTCGAGAGCTCCCCGGTGGGACTAACCATGTTGAAACCTCTGAAATAAGAGATACACGTCTAAATACCTCACTCTTTTTTTTTCTTCAGAAATGGTATAACTATAATGCATTTGTTTTGAGCTATTAAGGCTTATTTATGGTTGTCCAATACCAAACAAAAACTTCCATAAAATCAATGACAGATTGTTATAAACACAAGACATTTTGGATTGTGCTCGATAAGTAAATAAGGTAATTCCTATTGATCGAGTAGCTATTCCTTTCCCAACATCGTCAATAAATAAATATAAAAAAAATAAATAACAACGTATCCTGTCAGTTGTATGTCGTCACAAGCGACTGCTCATCGCATTGCTCACAAACACGTCAATGGGTTAGAGCAGTTGTGAGTCTGACATACATTGTGGTTGAAAACAAATAATAACATCTGGGTATGCTGGTTTGGTGAGGTATATCACACACACAAATACAAATGGCAGATGCCACAGGAAATCAGCCTTTAAATATGCATGCCGGTGCTCACCGAACCAGTAGCTGCTGACACCCAGGTCCGTTGTCTGTGATCAGTTCGCTAAGTCTCATCTCCAGGTGAACCTTGCCCTAGAGATGGCAAAAACAAAAATAAATAAGGAGAAAAACAACACAAGTTGCTTGTACTGAGGCAGCTACGGAAAACGTCAACAGAAGGCTACATTTTGAGTTGACTATTTTAAACCATGTGGTGTTTGCAAATGTAGATTTTTTTTTCAAACTCTGTTCAGAATTAAACAAACAAATTTAACAATTGGTTGAATTGTTATTAAACCCAATTAACTATCAAGCAGAGAAAAAAAACTTAGCGATAATTGAATACATAAATAGACATTCATGAGGGTAGCAATGGCCATTGTAATGTCAAATTCAGACAAAGTTTGTTATTTTGCATTGCATTTATTCATTTTCCATTTCAGGCCAATCCTACACAATATGTCATCGCATTAATATTGGTCTAGCTACTAATATTAATATGGTATCAATGTGTCGTACACTATGAAAGCCAGCAAGGTCTAATCTGTTCAGATGTGGTTAGAGCTGACTCGGATGTGTCAAGGGAAACCAAGAAGAGAGCCAGAGGAAGACAGATAGAAGATAGACAGAAAGACCGATAGCTCGAGAGAGAAAGACACCCACTCACTCTCCGAAAATCCACAGTGGGCAAATATTTCATTAGAGCAGATGGCTATCTGCAACATATCAGTATAATGGTAATCAACAACAAGTATATCAAAATAAGTAAGTGGTATTAGAGCAATACACCATTTTCTTGGTATACATATATTTAAATAAAAAAAAAAATGCAATCAATTGCCACAGCGAGGAAAACCACACACACAAACACCCGTGTTACACGGTGTGGACGTTTTCACACAGCTTCATCAACCTAACTCTTCCCTCCCCTCAACCCACTTATCTACTTAAACTCTTACGTCCTGTCTTCACACACACACACACACACACACACACACACACACACACACACACACACACACACACACACACACACACACACACACACACACACACACACACACACACACACACACACACACACACACACACACCTTGAGTAGAGGAGAGTGGATTGGAGCAGGAAACAAGCTCAGAATAGAATGGTCTACCATGGGCCTGTTGAGTCAACATTTCAACCTGGTTGCTTTAGCGGAATGGTTTTCAATGCGCTACAACTTCACATGCGCCACACCTCACTGTAACACCTGCGGGCTAGAGGCTTAGACATCTCCACTGGACCCTTCCAGTCATGTTAAGCAAGACCATAGCAGTTTCCCATAGGACAGGCACTAGACAACCAATGTAACGACGCAATAGCCTGTTGTGAATGCTGGGGAAGATAGCTGAAATGGCCGGATGATGAGTCATTGGGAAATTAGTTTCTTTAACCTCTCTCTCTCTCTCACACTGCGGCAGAGACGTGAAGAGTACAGCTACTGTTTCACCGTGTTCTCCAGCAGATCTCTGTGTACCGCCACGCGGAACAAACGCCCACCTCTTTTTCTCAGCTCCGGTTAAGGACACTACAAACATCGATTGCAACGTAGCCAAGCATCCTCCTCAACATCCCCATTTTAGAAACATTTGAGATAAAAAAGAAAGCAAAAAATGACGCATTTTGTCCGAGCCATAAATAACAATTGTGTGTGCCGTCAGACTCTGATTTCATAGTCCTCGAGGCTCAGCCTGTCCCACTGTCGCCACAGCCACTACAGATGTCCTGAACGCTGTTGAATGAGACCAAACTGACACAGCGAAAGAGCAGCCCCTCTTAAGGCCAGGCTCCCTTGTCCCCGTTCACAGGGCAAAGCCTCAACGCGGCCTCAGCAGGCAGGTTTGCCATTGAATGTGCAGGCACCACTACGGCAACAATGCAGAATTGTTGCATGTGGTTATTTGCATGTTGGGCAGGAACATGAAACCCGATGACAGAGGTCACTGGAGACGCAGGTTAATGTGCGTCTGTGATCCGTCCCAGACACTATTTTGACTCAAGACACTAAGTCTGAGGCGTTTTAGCCCTCGGAGTTCTTCCAAAAAAAACGTTGGGAAACAAAGCAAAATGTATAAACAGACCAACGGAAAGTATGCACACCGTTTTTATTAAGACACCTTTCTGTAGGTATTTGGTTACATGAAGCAGAGGTTTGCTGGAAATGATGGAAATGAGTAAAAGTTATAGTACCAAGAGGGTTCTAGCTGAATGAATTCATTCAACACACTTGGGGGCCCCTTTAAAAAACGTGGGACCATGTTTCATCATTGAAGGGATTTCTAGCCTGCCTTACTCTCTTGGCTTTGTTTGACTTGAGTATTGGCTGAACTCGTTGAAACAAATCTCTACACTCACCCAAAAAAATAAAAGAACATA
Organism: Melanogrammus aeglefinus; assembly: GCA_900291075.1. Taxonomy (NCBI): domain Eukaryota; kingdom Metazoa; phylum Chordata; class Actinopteri; order Gadiformes; family Gadidae; genus Melanogrammus; species Melanogrammus aeglefinus. The sequence goes on from OLKM01000099.1 coordinate 96,377, forward strand.
TGTAAAAAACTATTTCAAGGTAATCAGGACGCTTTCGATTTATTGTATTGGTTCGTGTTTCATTCTCTATGCCGGCACCCACCTGGACTTCTGAGTTGGGGTCTACTGGCTGTAGGCTGAACCACTGCTCCTTTCCACTGTGTTGGTACAGCTCCTTCTTCCGAATGGAAACTTTACCTAGAAACACAACAACATGCTGTATGTATACACATGCCTCCTGGAGACGCATTACATGCGCGTGTGCGTGTGTCCATGAGAGAGTGTGTGTGTGTGTGTGTGTGTGTGTGTGTGTGTGTGTGTGTGTGTGTGTGTGTGTGTGTGTGTGTGTGTGTGTGGTGTGTGTGTGTGTGTGTGTGTGTGTGTGTGTGTGTGTGTGTGTGTGTGTGTGTGTGTGTGTGTGTGTGTGTGTGTGTGTGTCAATGACATACCAACAGGCAGGTCCCTTTGGAAAGATCCCTTTGCGTAAATATAGAAGGATAAATACTGAAATGGTCGTGGAATCTCAAAGAAGAAGTCTTCTCCGTAGAAGGGGCTGTGAATTAGAAGAACGATGATGGGTCAATACAAGTCTTTTGACGCTTGAATGTGAGGTTGTAACCATGTTCTGAGCCGTTTTAAAATTCTATGTGAATAATGCCCTGCTGTAAATTGCACCGTCAAGTTTTTTTTTACCCTTTATATTTTGGGCATGTAATGCAGCCAACTTGTAAAGTCAACGTTTGAACTGTGAATACAGATTTCTTAAAAAATGTACTATAAATAATATAATTATAACACAATGACACAAAAGCATCAGCACAAAGCAGATCTCAAGTTGGATGATATGGATGAAACAATAGATTGTTGGTAGTGATAAATGGATGCAGTGATTATGATTAGACTATTAGAATATGACTAATAATGTATAGGAATAGGATACCATTATATCCTGACATTAGATATAAACAAGACAAACCCAAGAATGCCCCATTGAAAGACAAGTACCATCAGCTTGGATTAGTGTTTGTGTATAGATTAAACAAGTCAGGTTATTCTCAAAACAGAACATGGACAGCACCCCAAACATTAACATTAAAGAAAAACAACATTATGTAAAAAGCTGCATGTACCGGTACATAAAATACTGCGACTGAGGAAACTAATCATGCAATAATCTAGTTATTGTAGGATATTGTTTAGAGGATAAGTTTTAAAAGTGCCACGCCTGAAGACCCAAATCTGTCCCATTTCTGGAATCAGTTCAAATCATACCACAATGTTCTTTCCTCTGTCTTGTCTAATCAGCCTGGCTGGCAGTAAGCCCTATTATTGCCTTCCAAGGAAAAATAGTGGGTTTCACACTTCCTTTATAATGCATTCTGATCAAAGAAAACCAAGCAGTTCTACCTTATGTACCAGTCACTGAACACAACCAAAAGCAACGTTTCTAAAGGTCAGCAAAGCACATGACTGTCTGCCCTTGTGGGACCTGGACAGGAGACAGAGGGCCCTAGCATCTGTGCCACTCGGCTCTGCCAGGGAAGGCAGCTTCAGAACAGGGATAAGACCGAGATTTGGCCGGCCTGATCTGACAGCGATTGTAGGTTAAGCACTCAGTGCTCAACATACCGGTGGCAGATGGACCATCTGTCCGAACTTGCCGGCGGAAATCTTCGGATTAACGTTATTATTTAGAAAAATATTGTTTATGTGCACGTAAATTTTTACCAGCAATATAAGCATTTACTTTACCTGAGGCATATATCACTGCTTCAGAACCCAGAATTATTTCCTATATAGCATGAAAAGTATCCCAGACAGGGTATTCCCTCAGTGCTTATTGAAATGCGTAATTCCACATTTCTTCATGTTATCAATACAACATCGGTTGCTCTTGTGACTACCATTACTAAAAGGGAATGTATACCAACCAGTGTTCCTCCCCATTTTAAATGTGCCAAAATACTACAGCTAGAACAAATGGAAAATATTGTCTTTACATTTATGACAAGCTCTCCTCTTAACACCACACCCTTACTCAACTCTTAACATTTGTCCTCTAGAGACTATCAAAGGGAAAAACAAATCCATTCAGAGAACACACTGGTCATCCGCACGGTAATCAATTGAACGATTGCCTTCCGTTCCCACAGTGCTCGTGGACAGTAGCTGGTGAAACATCTTGCCCGACACTTCCGCAGTAAAAAAAAAAAGGAAAAGAAAAAAGGTTTGGCAACAGATCCGATGCCGCACACACGCCCACGCGTCCTCCAGTGAAAAAGCTCAGCATTACATGGAGCTATGCACTCTCACAGCCTCTACATTCTCGGTGCACTCAAACATAAACCCACACCTACGCCTACACTCACATCCTTCGCCAGTGTCATGCTTGCTTGCACAATAACGTTAAAGGTGCTAGGCACAACCAGTTGTCACCCTACCCTACCCAACCTTGTTTATCTTTAGTCATTTATAGATTGTGATAAATTCATATTAAGAACCTCAGGGAGGGCATTGATGCCTTCCGAACCCCGGGTCCAAGAAACCAACTTAGCCAATGAAGATTGGTATGGGGAGTGAAAATAGCTGGCCAGAAATGGAGTGATTACAGCTGGACATGTAGGCAAATAGGGGATAGTTAGGTAGATAAGCTGCAAGAGAATGAAAGAGAAATACACAGGGGAAAGCGTGGGAGGAAACACTTCCACGGACACTGTAAAATGGAGCCCTTTGAACAGGTTTAAAAGCAGAGAGCGAGAGGGAGCGAGAGGGAGCGAGCGAGAGGGAGAAAATATAAAGCTGTGGTGAAATACCTGTAATGTTTACAGGGAGACTAGAAACAGAAACATTAACTTCCTGGATGGTCCATCTCCAACATGTCCACGAGCAGGTTGTCAACATACAGCTTTCAGGCTGCATCTGACCCATGTTGCCCAACTCTGACACTCAACACACCTTGCAAGTCTGAATCATGTAACATTTAGTCACTAAGTAGAAGCCTTTATCAACATCAACTGTAGGAGCAGGTAGCCTCTAGATATCTTGCTCCAGGCTACTTCTAGGTAGTTTATGGACATGGTGGAATCAAAAAACATTGCTTGTTTTAAAAGGAGTGTCGGCCCCACTATGTAGTTGAACTCATTGGATTTAAGGAGTTTGTTGTGACTTATTCAGCATCACAAAGTTGAAACAACTGTTTTTCATTGCGAACACTTAGTTTTTCCTTCAACTCCTTAAAAGTCATACAAACCTCTTCCTTAAACGATATTGAGCATATCATTTTTGAGAACACACACCAAGCTGTCAAAAATGCATTCATTCAATTCTGTTGACAATTTGAGCCGAATATCTATCTTGTGCCGTCACAGATAGCCAAGTGGAACCCGTTAGAAAAAATTAGGAAAAATATGAACAGGATGTTACATATCCCCATCAACCTCCACTTCAGCAAGCGTGCAAGTTGCACAACCCTTCCATGGACAATGCAGACTAAAATCAACTCTGTTTCTGTGTCTGTGTGTACAGCAGGTTTTACAGGTGCTTCGCAGACAATGCAGAAAAAAAAATCTTGGAAAGATTCATGGGTATTTCCTGCGATCAACAGGTTAAGTTTTCAAACATTCCAACCAGAATTGGTAATAACAAATAAATAATAAATTGCAACTGACTTGATAGTTGATAGTTTGTTACCTTGCATGTTAGACACTAACAGTCATTGATACAGTTTAATATCCATCATCCTGAGATATGAGTAAAAGTTAGAATGAACAGGAAGCAGTATTTCAATTTTAACAATTTAACACATGTAATAACATCATATTAGTCTGACAAAAAACAAAAGTAGGAACAGTACCCAACCACGTTTTAACATAACACCGCCGTAACCAACCACTGAAACTGGAACCGAAATGGAAAATGTCTGTGAACTTAACCTCACTTGAATGATGGTGAGTCAACGTAATACTACTGCTTACCTGAGGCTTTTGTCGAACACCTTTGTGCGGAAGACCTCCTCCTGATCCAGGCTGATGGTGCAAAAGGTACAAAGATCCCTCTGCCGATTTGGAGCCGAGACTGGTCCCAAGTTCTTAGCTTCACCTAGAAAAGACAATTACTGTAACTAGGACTGATATTTATAATGCTACTTTAACATACCATGACCTTTTAAAAAAGGTAATACAATAATTTTGTATTATTATGATTGTCATATTTATTATTTATATGCAAATATGCATTTTTTGTATTATAGAAATTATTGATATTATTATTATCATCCCATAACCTCTTTTATAGTCGGAGGCCATTTGGTAATGTTTAATTAACTATAAACATTGTCAAACTATGGTTATGGCTAGCGTATTTTGAAAAAGAAAATACACCACAAATCATTGATGCATTATCCACAGTTTTTATATTACTTCACAAAGCCAACAGCAGTATTTCAGATTTAATGGGCCTATACCATATATATGTTAAACAACACGAAAGGCCAATGAGAGTTTAGCCATTTGGCAGGAAGTTTGCAAAGCACAGATAGCTTTGAGGGTAATGTGGTCTGAGACAAAACTTCTACTTCCTGCACATATAGCAACACTAAAACGCTGATTTAAGAAGAAAAAATACCTCTGAACAGATCAAGGCCTACAGCACAGTGTGTTATCCGTGTTTATATCAAAGTGCATTCACAAGCCATGGGGGAAAAAAAATATCACGGAAAGATATGTTTTTGACTTGTAAATTCTGAACAGCTATCCATTATGGCTACTCAGATGTTGACATCACAGCGTGCAATTTTCATATTTGAGTGTACATTGAACGAGGTCATGGAGCGGGCCAACTTTAGCCAGAGCTTCTAGAAGGTCTTCTAAGCACATCGAGAAAGTGAGTGGGAAAAGCGTAGAGATGAGCTCTTTAACAGGCTATTAATAATGGCCTATGGCTAATCCTGGTAATGGCCGATCCAAACAACACCAGGCAAATGTCACCAAGCTCACTTCTATCTGGCTGATCTGTGGGGCCCTCTAAATATGGCCAAGTACTCAAGTGTGTTCCTAGATCCAAAACCAAATCCACAAAATAAAATAAAAAACTAAGATTCTGCTCAACATATTTACAAATACACATTAAAGAAGCGATTTTCTTAAACTGTAAATGCTACATGGGCAATTGGACTTCATGAACCTACAAAATACTTGAGCACATTTTACAATAAGTTTAAACAACATTATTAACATACATGGATTGTTGGAGGCATTCTACGTAAACAAAAAAAGAGCAGTTACTCCATGCTAAACAGGGAAGAATGAAGTTTCGTAAGACAGCAAACTGAGTTACATAGCATGATAGTTCCTCTATATTGTTCTGCTTACGGTTTTTGTCCCCTTGATAATTAACAGTAGTAAAGCTGTAATTTAGGTTATCTTGCTATTATGACATGGACACATTTCGATACATTTGCCACATAGTACAATATATAATTTAGGCAGGGGGAGGGAGCAAGGATAGACCTTCAAATAATAAAACAACCCAATGATGAATGGGTTCTTATGACTTTGCCCTTCACATTGTCAATGTTGGATGTACATATACATTTGGAACCATAATGGAACCATACTGCTGTCCGAGACAGCAAAATCAGTTTGCTGGCAGAATATATTTTGAGTGTCTCGGACAGCAATATTTTGGACCTATGGTATTACATTCCACTGCAAAAGGAGACCACCACAATCAGCAGTTTGCCTACTTCCAATTCACAAAAAGCTTGGAAATGCATCGACATGCCTGTTATTTTCTGTGCAGAATATTGAATCAAAAATAATGCTGTGTATTTAAATTAGGTATATACGTGAAAACACGCGAATTTGTTTTGATTACATGCAGAAAACGAGATAGATAGATGCCTATAACTTTGTGCTGAGGGGGCTATGACTGATACCTGTGATGCTACTGCTTTGAGACACAATCGCCCAGCCTTGTTCGGCCACTAAACAGTGTTATGGTAAAGAGGCGTATAACCAAACTTGACGTGAAATAAGAGTAACAGCATCATTAAGTGCAAGTAACATTGACTTAATGTTAGCCGAATTTCTAATCTCATGTTATCGGACAAGTGAGGTTAGCAACCTTGGTGTAATCGTTTTTTTGAACGTTTGTAAATCAACCAAGAAATACCAGTCTCGTAGTCAGCAAACTTGCTGTGTTAGTAGTTGAGAATTCAATGAATGAATCATTCACAACAACCAACTACTAGTAGCTGGTGCTAGCTTGGGAGCTAACTCAACACCAACGTTAGCCAACCAAACAGATGAAGTGTCTGCCCCTCCGGTGTCGTCTGTTGATAACACCGCGCCCCTTCTTTTCCCCTGCTCGTCGTTTGGTTTATTCTACCATCTCTTCTACACAACAGATAGATAAAATGTGTTTTTAAACTTACATATCTTCCCCCGCAGGCTCTGTAAGACCCGAATCATCACGTCGTCTTCTTCCGCCATGGTCTGATGTGACTGCCGCTGTAGCCTCGGTACATTCAACGATGTCTTATCATATCCGTTTATGAATGCGAGCAGGAGGGCCAGCCCATACCAAATCGTCACTAGGTGGACTCATGCACACTTTTCCAGCGAGGTCTGAGAAAAAAACGTTTCGGTTCCGTAAAATGTCTCTCGCTGGGCGTTCAATTTAACTTTTCTTATAAACCCTCGGGGACTTCATTTCAAGATTTATTCGACGTTTTTGGTGTTAACGCGACGAGCGCGATTGAACTGGCGGCAGGGGAGGGGACGTACACTTCAGTTGACCAAGTATGTTTTTGTTTTGTGAATGGCATTCATCATAGATACACGCTTGTTTCCTACTTGTCTTTTGCAAGGGGCGGAACTGGCGCGCGTTCCAGTATGGAGCGACACGGACTCTGGTCGACATTTAATATCTGACGTTTCCGAATTCGAAAATACAGGATAGTTAAGTCATGTGAATTTATCAACGCTCACGATTCATAATAATAATAATAATAATAATAATAATAATAATAATAATAATCATAAAGTAAGTAAGTACATTTAATTTATAAAGCCCATTTACCAACAGCATAACTGACCAAAGTGCTGTACAGTGGATAACTAAAAAGAAAAATAATAGAAAAAACACATTGGACCAATAGTCTTAATTATATAAAACATAATTTTAAGGAAACGTTCAATATCTTCAATATATCATAATCATAATAGGTTGGGCTATTCAATTATCTTCTCTCTATATGCATCTAGCCTATATATATTTATTGATAGATAGTAGTGTGTCTCTAGAAAGTCCATTTAATTTATGCATAGCTACCATTAATTTGGATATTTGTCATTAAGGCTTTCTGTTTTGTATTTTATTCTTTTAAATTCCTTAGATGGTGAACGTTGCAATCAACAGGTCAATTATAATCCAAAAAGTATTTTGCAAACTGTTCCCTTAATGTTTGTTTGTGGGTGTTTTCAGGCAAGAAAGAAACAGGGACCATTCAATATCTTACCATGGTGTTATTAATAAGCAAATTTATTTCTTTATTAGAACACCTTTGCATATTTATACATATTAAACACACAAAAGTCGCATTGTTAATCTCAATGTTGCTTATAATATAAATTAAATCAAGAACAAATGACTCTTACTGAATGGTGAATTTGCAAGTATGCAATCAAAAGACATAAACCAACAATAAGAAAATTATTTTTCATAAAAGTTAATTGACGAGGAATACATCAGGGATTTCTGTAACATCTGCTTTTATACTCCAATCCCTCTGATCCGATTTAATAAGACCTGAATCACGCAAGGCAATAATCACAATATAATTGTATTTATCAGCCACATTCTAGAGAATGTCTCCATAAAATAAAACTTCTCAAGATTAGATTTACGATTATATCATTAATCTTGCAGGATTTCCTCCATGCGGAAATTCTAAAATAAGGTTTATTTTAGAGGTCTACAAAATAATCTCTTAAAACATGTATTTAAAATGGATACACCCTTTCTATTTGTGATTTCAATTGACATTGGCCATTTCAAATCAATGTTTTACTGAGGCATTTATTTGTATTTTCAATCAAGAGAAAGAATGGATGAAGGATAACCTTATAATGTCAGTTAAACTAGTTGCAATCAAATCATAGATGAAGTAGTTTCACATGTACTCCTGAACAGTCAACTTCCCTCTTGCTCCAAATAACTATGGGCCCTCAAAAACAGGCTCTTGTTTGCAAACCCACTGCTCCGTCTTGCAGATAGAAATCCCTTTCTTTACAGATTCTTGTTTCCACAACAGATGAGGGTGCTTCTCATGAAGCGTTTTTGGCCTTTTCAAAAGTCCCCTGCTATTGTCCCTCTCATGCGCTTGCATTTTGGAAGGGAGATGAAGAGAATCTTGTATATCCATTCTCTTTTTTGACATTTTATATTTCACCTTTGTGGGTAACTCAGGAAAAACACTGTCGCTGTCAGAAGATGAAAGCAGATCTTTTGTTTTGGAATGCGGTTCTTGGAAGGATTTTGGCGCAACAGACGGGAAGCCAGCCTTTCCTTCCATTTTCGGTGCAATGTTTCCTGTAGAAGTACCCGTTCCTTCCTCATTACATCTGAGGTGAGTTACCTCTTCATCGTCTTCCTCACATTTAATGGTATGTTGGCTGTCTTCAGCCAGTTGAGCTGCATGTTTAGAACGTGGTGGGCACTTGTTATATTTATACCCTTTCCCGTTTCCCAATTCCTGGTGCTTTCTTTCGTGGCTTCTCTTTGTGGCAAGGTAGAGAAAGCGCTGAGGACAAAATGAGCAGTGGTACTTCTTCTCAGTGCTGCATCTCTGTGGTGTGTTATCGAAGCAGGAGCCGGTTTCCATGCAGTTGTTGCAGACATAATCTCCACCGGCAGGCACCTCCCCGGGTGGACCCTGTTCTCCACACGTCCGACAGAAACACGGATGGGAACCAATTACATGGGCCCTCAAGCCGGACTCTGTGATGAAGGAGCTGTCGCAGATGTCACATTTGTAGGAGGCTCTTGGCGAACGGTTCCTGATGTTGCATTGTGTGTCCGTGCTGTTGGCTGAGGTACTATTGTCTGTTGCCAGGCTTCTCCTCTCTGGGTATCCCTCTTTGGCTGGAGCTCTGGCTGCTGAAGTTGGAGGTAAAAAATATTGTTGATCTTTTCTGTGTTTGAATCTCATCTTCTTCTTTTTTTTTTTTGCTTTATATGAATAGTAGGGACGCCAGGATTTGTCGGTGGCTTCGTGGTCATTGGGGTCTTCGTATGTCTCGGCCTCTTTTACAGCCGAGATTTCCATTTCAGTTTGAAGCCTGGCACTACCAGAGCTATCCTCAGTTGAAAACCACTCACCTGGGGCCCCCCTTTGTCTGCTTTTCTTCCTCTTCCTGGGGAACAGATTTGAACCCTTGATTTGACGCCTGATGATGGCCTCGTTCCCTATTTTGACTGTGATCTGACAGAGTGGCAGAGCATCCCCATCCACAGATGGACCTGGACAAACAGGCTTAGCGAGGTATGTTTCTGTTTTTCTGCTACACACTGCCTTACCCTGCTTCAAACTGTCTGTTCCTGAGAGAAGTATCTCCTTGGTCATGGCTTCCACTCTTTTTGCTGCGGCTGATAGTTCACCGAGCTTGTTAACCGTTTTCAATGTTTTTGTCAAGAATGGTATATTACGACTGAAGTGGTCCATGTTCATTATCGTTACTGTGTTGTCGTCACAGCTCGCTGCAGTGGTTTCTGTCTGCACATTTTTTTGATGGTTGTGATGGAGGAGATGTGAACTCCTGTGTTCAACATCTTTGCTATAGTCTCTTTTGCGACATGTTGTATCACTATCAATATCTGTCTCTAACGGCTGTTTAAAGTTGATGTGAGGCGTCACAGGGGCCACCGTCTTTGTTGTTGCCATGAAAGTCATTGGCATATTGAAGGAACCAGGCTCAGGGTTGCTGTTTTCCTCACTTGGAGTGATGAGAGGGTTGTTTTCCCCCATGGTGCTCTCAACACTGTCTCCATAGGTCTCACTGTACGTCTTGTATCGCTTTTTTCGAAACTTCATTGGAAGAAGCCTGTACAGTTTGATAGGGTAAACACTAGCTTTGAATCCGCCATTGGCTGATTTCTTCTTCACCGCTAGTCTCGGGTCAATACCATGAAATGCCTTTTGATGGTTTTTTAGAATATAGTAAGTCATGAACGTTTCCAGGCAGAAGATGCACTGGTATCGACGTTCACCTGTATGCCAGATTTCATGCTTGGTACGGTACTCTGCCAGGGCAAAAACTTTATTACAGTAATGACAAGGGTAGGCCCTCTGCCAAGAATGTACATTCTCATGCCGTTTCAGACTGGACAAGGTGATATAAACCCGTTTACACACACTGCAATTGTAAACCCTCTGGCTGCCACCTGTTTTTTCTACCCTCGCCATGCCCTGCCGGGCTTCTGATGGGTTGTTTTGATCTGGTTCTGGAATGCAAGGGCTGGGTGGGTCATCAGGAGGTGCCTCTTCTGCTTGCTTATCTATGGTCGCTACATTGTCTGAATGGATGTCCATTATCAAGGTTTCAACGGGATCTGTCTCAGGAGGGTCTTGTATGGCCTTAAGACAGCCATGCTCGTGGTTGCGTAACCGCTTGAGGTGCATAAACTTCCTGTCGCAGAATTTGCAAAACAGATGACTGACAAAACGCCTTTTGTGTACCTCCATATGGAGGGTGAGAAGAGCGTTATTGGTGAATATCTCCGGACAGTATTCACATCCGTAGATTGATATGCTGTCTTCTACATGTGGGGAGAGAGTGGGTGGCTCAAACTCCATCTGAAAATGATCTGTGGTTACTACATCATCTGTGTTCTTCTCTGGTTCCGGTTCTGCATTGAGTGGTGGTGGGGCAATAACTACAGCTGTCATGTAGGAGATGACTCCTGTAGGAGAACTGTCTGCTACTGGCCAATTAGCATCTGGAATGTCTGTGGATTGTTGTGAATCTTTGGTAGAGGTCGTATTTCTCTCTAATGTGCCTCTCAACCGATGTCGTTTTTTCAGTGGGCCTATATTCTGGATGGCAAGCTGCTTTGTCTGTAGCTGTGAAGGCTTTGGTCCCATTTTACAGTCTTTCGGGTTTCTGTCTTTTTGCTCCTCAGTCTGGATCACTGCATAGGAGTGTTCAGACAGGGCATGTGGTGGCTCATTTGTTGCAGTGAGACAAGAGATGATGGGGCAACTAGCTAGGACTTGCCCCACATCTGGTGACTTCCTCTCCCCATCAGTTGGAACCATTGGGGTAAAGGGGTTGTTTCCGGGTCCTACTTCAGTGATAGAGAAAGCATTGGTGATCCGTGGCCCTGTGGTTGCGTTTATATCCACAGGCCTGGACGGCTCCTTCTTGGTGTTCTTTGGCTCTGGGCCCTGGCTGGGATCTATATTCATAACACCTCTGACCTGCATGATCTTGGAAACGGTAGAGCTTTTTCTATCTGGTTCTGAGAGCTTCTCTAAGAAAGGAATTCCTAGTCTTTTCCCAGCTGCGACTAGGCCCCTTGTTTCGTCCGCACCAGCCGACGCCACTTTAGACGAGTAGATGAAGTTGAGGATACTGGCAAACACTTCAGACTTCAGGTCCACTAACTCCAGCACCTGGCTGGAGCTCCAGCTTTGGGAGGCAATCAAGGCGTTCCTGAAGTAGCCACTGCAGGCCGCTAGGATGTTCCTGTGGGCTCTGAACTTTACATCCTCCACAACGATGGTCACGTCGCAGAAGAGGCCTTCAGAGCGCAGGTCATTGAGTTTGCCCAGCACAACATGGGAGTGAGTGCAGTCCATCAGGTCTTGAGTGTAGGGTGACACTACAGTCATCTGTGAAGGGAAAAAAAGAAGTGTTCAAACAGATCCAACGAAAACCATCAAAATGAATGATCACATGTTTTTTTTTTAAATCTAATTGTATTTTGTCATTTACTATTATACATATTCACAGTTAAATTTAAGCTGATATAGTATCATGCCCTTTATTGTGTTTAGTTTAAATGTTCTGTATAAACAAAGTTGAATGCAATGTATTTTTCGTAAGAAGCTGCAGAATCTTTCAATTGAAGTGAATGGGTTGTTTACAACGGAAGGCTTTTAAGCTGGTCCAGTTTTTGTACACTAGATGTCAGTATTGTCCTTAATACCAAGAAAATGTCTTCCATACTTGGTGAACGTGGATAAGTTATGCCCTTTTGTTGTAGTCTTAAAGTCAGCCTTTCTTGTGGTAATACTAAGATACTTTGTGTTGGTCTAATTGGTTGTCTTGGCACATAATCAATCCATAGTCCATCTTGTAACAAGATATGCCTTAAAGATGTGTCTTGACACTGATTGTGAACTATCCTTGACGAATGACCTGCACCTGGTCTGTGTGGGAGCTAAAACATGCTGAAACATCTTCATCTTTGTGATGAAGTAGTGATTTCATCACTACTTTTCTTGTTTCTTTAGGTTGCTTCAAGATTTCCAATTGAATGCATCACAGAAACCAACAGGCAGCCAACTGCATGCAGCCAATTTTGCATAGACAGCAGTTGGTGAGTCATCCGTTTCCGTTTTAATAGCCCTTTCTTTCAATCATTACTGGTACGCAGCAAAGGGACACATTGATTCTCCCACCCACATATCTGTATCAGATCAAACAGATACAGCAATGAACTTAACAACATACAAAAGTTGTTGTTAGTTATTAACATTGTGATAATATGAATGTAAAAGCTATAGATTAATAGTTTGGGCCTTGAAGTCTACCGACGTTTACCTCACAGGATGGTTGATGGTAAAGTCAAAGCCAACATGCCTGTAGTTTGACAAGGGTGCTTCGGCAGGTTAAAATTGATTCATGTCTGATTACGATAGGCAGTGAGTCAGTTCTTGAGGGAATCATCGAACACGCCTCAAATAAGACTGTTTCATTAAAACAATAAAGTTGTTTTTTGTGGTGAAGTAATGAAGTTGAAATAGACTCTCTGCATTTGATTTCACTATCTTGATGAATAAGATCACCCATTGTGTAATATATTGATCCACAGGATCATTCATTTCATTTTGGATTTCACAATGTTCTCAGAGTTAGTAAGATGCTCCGCTTGATGGAATAGCCTTATATAGGGAGACACCTTGGTTATATTGACATAAAAACAATTACTAATATTCACATGCCTTTGTTAGTCTGCTTGATAATTAGAGTACCAGATATGAGTTATATGTAAAGATTGTTCTAATAGATGGATACCTCAATATATCTAAAAAAAAAACCCTATATGAACTGCCATCCCATGGACATTTTTAACATTTTCTTTCTAAAATATTTCTTATTTTGTATATTATTAGTTTGTGCAGGTACCACGAGAACAACATGGCCGTCACTATTCACAGCCTCCAATGACTAAAAACACAGCCAGCCTCCTACCTCCCCCTCACACAGGCCTCCGTTGTCATAGCAACATGCTATGGCGCAGCACTTATTCGGATTTAACCCAGACGGAAAGTGAATGCATTAGCTATCCTCCTGTTTCATCCCCTCTCTCACTCTCCCTCTCCCTATTCTCCCTCCGTCTCTCTCTCTCTCGTTTTGCTTTTTTATTTTTTTGACCAAAGTCAACCTGACCTGCATCATAACAGTAGTTTTGTTTCTGGTTCCTGTTTAGATAGTTATTGCAAATGCCTGTTTATATCTGTTCCTTTGTCTGCATGCTGTCCGACTGCAACCCTGTGGACTTTTATCAAGCCGCATTACGCTTTAGTCCTTTCTGCTGAATTCCCTGGTTTAATTTTAGCATTTTCACCTTGATGTGTCCTTTGTGTAGCTCTTTTTATGAGACATATTTCCGGAAATCTAATTTGTCCCCAATCATCTGGCTACTTGCTACCAACCACTAAGCGGAAAATTTGAAATTTGTCATGAGCGGACATGTTTTGCCACACCCAAGCATATACTTTTTCTGAAAGATATATTTGGATATAATATATTAAAAAATATGTTCTCTGATCTGGTCAGAATAAGAGAAAGATATGACGCAGAAGATCTTTAAATAAAACGACAAAGCTTATTGCCACACAAAACAGTATATACATATAGGGAAAACATGCAAAACATACCTTTTTAAATCTGACAATACGATGCAGGAAACACAGGAGAAAGAAAACATCAAACAATATCCCTTTTTCACAGCTTTACATGCACTCTACGCTACATTGCAACCCATTTCCCGTATCAAGGCATAATAAGTTATTTCTTTCTATGATGGTCGCTGAACAGTGGTGCTGTCAAAAGCTGAGCTATTTGACGTCCTTCTTCCTCACCCTCCCTCTCTCTGTGCAGATGACTCCGGCACGAATGAGTCCTTCGCCTCAAACCCTATGCACCCTGGGTCCTGGGCTAGTTCTACAACTGTCCACTTCCGAGCACCCGCTGCCTACTTCTCAGTCAAGGTGTGATCATACAGCTGCAGAGCTGCAGAGACAACCAGGGCGCTGCATGCGTGCTATCTGGGCAATGGAAGCTCTCTGCAACACAACCACGTCATCTTAAACCGCAACTTTTATTAAGGATGGTAGAGGTAGTTTGTAGTGCGATTGAGGGGAGCTGCGGGTGCTACAAAACACACCAGCGCTGCAAGAGGTAGAAAGAGGGGTGTGCTGCAAGGCTGGCAGCGATATCCACCAAGGACTCCTCTGCTGAGTCGTTCCTACAACGCTCACACCTTCTCCGCTCGGACGCATCTCGGCACAGACGTCTCTGTGCTGATCAAGGGCAATAGCGCTGTGATGTGGATAGCATTATCCCAGATCACAGATAAACAACCTGTGCACTGGCTGCATTACACCACACCATCTGTTTCCTGCCTATGCATAAAGGGCAGAGTCTCTTTGTCTGTGCGGCTGCATCTCACTGTCGAACCATTGCCGCGATACTTACATATTTATGCACAGCACACGCATGCACATGAGGTAAAGATCATGCTGCATTATATATCTTTGATGGATTCAGGATTGCAGAAATCTCAAGACCGGTTGCCGGTTTAGCTGAGTGTGTGGGGAAATGAAATGTGCTGTGCCATTACCAGCAGAAGCTGTAGCTTTAACCAACGGTAAGGAGGCTGATGGATGCAAAAGCAGTAGATGCGTCACACTGCAGACGAGGGGGAGGGGAATAAGGCTGAACCAGACATGGCACTGCAAGCCCCCCAACTACAATACCCATAGTGCAGCAGCTCTTTTACATCCATGGATGTACTTGGAAGGATACACAACAAAAGGTTGTTGCTTGAACAATCTACAACAATCTATGTCCTCTTCTTTTTGGCCATGAAATGTGTCCAACTTACCAGCCGAGTCCCTTTGTAAATGTGTCTTTCCATTATTAGCAATAGGTTTGTGATCAGAGTGCATATCACAGAAGCCGCTTGAGTGGACTTTTATGTTTGTGTCCGTTAGCCCTATTTAGTCCTGGTCACCTGAGTTTCTCAAGAGTGTGCACGGGTACCAGCCGGTGCACTTTCCTTGGTAGCTGCTTTCCGGCTAGTTTATCGACCAACAAAGACATACCAACGCAGCAACACAGTAAAGCTCCCAACCCTTTAGCCTACTGATCATATGGTAATAGGCTACTCCCTCAGGTTTTTATTAAGAAAGCCTGGTCCAGACCGCTGTGTATCCCATGACTGTGCTGAACGTATTCCTGTTCTCGATTAGGAATGAATTAGGGTTATCCTCATCGTGTGGCATATTGAACTGGATGCTTTCTTTTTTTGTGCATAGTATACATGCAATTAGTTGGGATCCGTTATTAGGAGGTTTCTTATAGGGCAGACACAGAACCCACACAACATAATCTATATAATATTGTCATGACACAAGCAGATCTGATCCTCATAGAATGAAGGTCCACAAAACAAGCCTGCACAGGTCTCATCCTAATTTTCAAGACATGAGCAAACCCATATTACATTAAGCTGTCCAACCTCATAGCACTTGAGATACGGAGAGCACTCATGCACTTGGTAGCCTACCAAAATACTGCTCACAGATCCTCTTGCTGGCCCTGTCGCTGAGAATGAGCGCCCTGGTGCTTTGGAGAGAGTGGAGAACAACTACCAAATATAGTCCTTAGTTCCGTTAGCCTTGTTTGGGAGCTCTTTCCCACCTGCCTTTTCGCTGTGATCCGGTAGCAGTCTGTGGTCTGGGACTTCTCTCTCTTCTTCCTGTTGTTCTACTGCCTTCTGGAGGTCACTGACACTGCTGCGTCACACTTGCTGCGTCACTGACCCACAAAGAGGAGGGTGGATGAGGCTCAGGTGGGGAGGAGTGTTGAAATGTTGAAAAGCAAGCAGGATAAGCAGAAAACAGCAGGATTTACTCAAAACGAACATGCTAGAAACTCTGCTCTGGTCTAGGGATTAGACTCTGTGGCATTCAGTAAGTATGTCCGTGAGGCAGATATTTCATTATGTAATGAATATTTCCTCTCAGACTCAACAGAGCTGAAAAAGGTTGGTGTTCAGCGTCTGAGGCTAATTATAGGCCTTAGTCTCGCTCAAGTCTGTACGCTGTCATGGTAGCGCCTCAGATGTTAGAATGTCTAGTTCTCTACATTGAACAGTTTAAGCATCCATGATGTTGTTTTTGAGGCATTTCAAAACAACAAACAAATTATTTTAAATATGCTGAATGCAAAGCAACTTACAATTTATATTCAGTTTTTGAATTGTACCTTTGCTAATTGATATGCAAGCTTTGGCCTTTAACCCATTAGAAAATTGTGCATACCTTTTATCTAAACCGTCTTGCATTAATTTCAGATACAGTGGAACCGGTCTGTATCATGTAGTCGGTGTCTGTTTTGGTGCACGTTTGAGTGTTGTGCTCCCAAGGTCTAGGATGACGAGAATGACATCACTTGCTTTGCACTTTGAACACGTCACCCAAGGTCCTGTTTGCTGACACCCTCTCCTGACTTCTGACTGATATTCACTGCTGCCCTGCTCCCTCTGCTGGGTATTAGAGTGAGTGCAATGCAGTCTACTGAGCCAGTCTAAGATCACATTTGTTATTGAAGGCAGTTGAATGGAGTACCATAAATCCTCAGCAGAGGGCGCCCAAGTCCTTCCGTTAGCTTGTTCAAACAGGAAGTCTTTGTGTCATGTAACCTTTGACACTGCCATCAAAAATAGTATTTATATAAAAAGTATCCAAATGTATAGTTATATTCTTGGGATATTCCCACAAATATTGTGTTTATTAAACAAATACAATTTGCAATGGTTTATTTAATTATATATTACATGTGTTTTTATAACAATAGCTATAAAAAGGAGGTGATAGCTGAAAAGATAATCTAGCTACAAATTTGTAGAACATTTTTACTAATAATACAAAGCCTCCATGTAGGTTATCTTGGAACCATAAAAAAAATGAAACTTTCATTAAGATGCTGGGTTACTTATTAACTGCAAAGCATACAGCCCAACTTCATGCGATGAGGTCAGGGTAAGGATAAACATTACATTTTCCTGTTAAATGCTTTTCTTTTAAGAAAAGGTTGGAGTAAAAAATTCTCCAGTCCATGACACTAGGCAGACCATGTCAGGTCTGAAGCCATCACAGGTAGTCCTCACTGTTTGCTCCCAAAAACTAAGACATTCCAATCAAACATAATGTATTACAGTATCTAATACAATAGGTTTATTTATAATGTTGGGTAGGTATGTTTCTGCATTCATATAAGAGTTAAAACCCTCAACATAAACATCAAAAGGTTAGGGAATCAAAAAATATTTCTTAATGCATATGAGAGCCCCTCACCTTCCGGAGATGTGGTCTATGCAAGCTGTGCAACATCTTGTATGGGTAGGAAATGATTCTTAGCAAGAGGTCATCTGGCATGTGCTCCAGATAGTCAAAGCCTCCTTGATAGAGTCCAATAATGCACTGTAGGATCCTCGGTCCGAAAACCTTACAGACCAATTCTGAAGGGGGTAAGATGGATAAATAGCCTTCAACTTTTCTTAGCAACCCTAAGTTTAATTTTCTACATAATTACATGACAAACAAAATCAAAATGCAATATATAATTAATACATATATTTCTAAAATGCCATTAAATAGGATACAAAACCTCTTATGCTGACAACTTTTAAGACAAAAAGACTAAAGACTTTATTATTTGCTTTAGGTTTCTGCTAATTCTTAAATACATTGCACTTTAATTTTGTAACTATCCATTTATTTTCTTTTAAGTATCTATTTTATTTTGTTTAACTTTGCCTTTATTTTCTTTTATGTATCCATTTTCTTTTATTACTTCAATCTATCTTATTTTATTATTCCATTTTATTGTATGATGATGATGCTTTGTGAAGCACTTTGAGTCTGCATTGTGTATGAAAAGTGCTATATAAATAAATTTGCCTTGCCTTTCTGCAGTTTGCTGTCATGGAGAAAACTCGTCCTGAGGTTTCTTCAACTCAGTAGGTGCTGCCCCTCTTAGTTCAATTCATCTGGAAATCGTCCATGTTCTCCAAATCACGACACATACAGTATTGAAGATCATATCTCATTGCATCTTTGCTGGTGGACCACTTCTAAAATATAGCCTGACCCTAAACCATATTTAGACAATACAGATATATTTTCTGAAATGTCACATATAAACTAAACATAAAACATGCACTGATTTAAATAAATGCATAATGACGTTAATCAATTTAACTTTAAAACAAAATGGGGATGTTTACTTGGCTTCATATAAGCCACGAGTTCACCCAACGGTAATTTTCTCTTATTTCAGTTATTCGGAAAGTAAACGTTAATTTGCCAATTGTGGGTGGAGAAGCCGTCGTTAACATCCTCGAATTTAACTAGGTTGTTCTCCAATGGAGTGTTATAAACCTACCAACCTCGGTTTTCTTAACATTAGTTGATCAAAGTATTTTGAAGGAGATGGGCCCTGGCCATTTACCCAAATAATGTACCCTGCATCAACGACGCCATCTTTAGACGCCTAACCGTAACCATAGCAACTGAATAAACCTAAATACCAAACGATTCGAATTAATTTACGACAGATGTAAATGTTGTTCTCCATGTATTGCAAATGGTGACTGCTCTGCAATGATTTGGGGTTTCAACCAAAAATAAGATACATTGGGACTGTGTGTTTTAGGGGTCGCGACCCAGCGGACTAATAGTTACTGTTCACGTTACGGTGACGCTATCTTATATTTCGTCTGATGCTCATTTATGTAACACAAATGTCACTCAAGGCTTTTGCATAGACTAAAATTAAATCTCAAGTGGCCTACCGGAATTCTAGCTCAATCCAATTGGACAAATCTTAAATTTCATGGTAAAAGTAGTGCTTTAGCGGAGGGATCGGGCGGAGGTATATTGCAGTTCCAAACCCCTCAGCTGATGTGAAACTAGCTGGGTTAGAGAGAAAGAGGAGCTGGTGCACTGTCTGTTACAACTACAACACTGGAACAAATAGGTAACAAAAAACCCTTTAAGTATTATAATGTAGTGACACTCAAGCCAACACTTCTTGCTACCTTTATTGTTTTATAATATTTCAGTACGATGGCGGAATTTAGAGTTCGGGTTGCGAAAATACCTCGATTCCCGTTCCTGCTTTCATGTTTTTTGTGTATCTGTGAGATTCAGGCAGGGGAAAGATATCAGAGGCCATTTCTTTTTGTCAGCTAACATTATTGTTAGCTAAAAGCAACATACTGAATTTTAAGATCATTGTTTGCGGAATAGCTCACCAAAGATTAACATCTTGGCTTTTGTCTGTTGTACGTTTGGATGTTGTAAGAATCGTGTCTGTCTGGTGTCGAGTTGGCAACATTAAAACGCTTTAGCCACATCGAAGCTAAGTAGTTGGGATGCCAGAATAAGCTGCTAGGGTTCTTCTTCAATTTGACGTTTTAACGACTCGTGGTGTAAAATAATCGGTTATTTACTGGGTTCAAATTCATAGTCACGATATATTTGTACAATAATAAAAAGGAAACGAAACATTTGTGTAGTTTGCTATCATTTCGCCGTTTACGTATGAGCTGTAACGTCAACAATCTCAAGTATGAACATGGGACAAAGATCCGCTGACTAGTTAGCTTAACTGGCTAAGTTAAAATTAGCGTTCTAATTAGAGCTAACAGTTCGATAGCTCGCGTTATTATTCGATGTTATTCCCTGTAGATACCCCTTATTTAAATTACCTGACTGGTTCTGGTTAGACCGAGTGCCGTGGTATTTAACGTCATCGATACGTGCTCGTGATATTCTTATTATTGCTACTCGGTTAGCATTTGTTAAAGGTTGGATAAAACAGCTGCGAGCGAAGGTTAGCAGTTACGCGATTAAGCTAAAGCAAACATGCGTGATGTTTGTAGCTAGTGGTAGCCACATACCCTGTTGTATTTACGTTGACAGTTGCTAAGATTCGTTCTGGGCCTGTCAGCTACCAGCCCGACCAGCAGTGGTAGATATCCCGGGTGACAAAACAACTATGGAGCTCATTTAACTTCGAGTTATATTAATCACCTCGTGTGACGTTATTATTGTATCGTGGTCCACTGTAAACGTATCTATTTCAGTGGTTGATGGTTTCCGGACAGCTAGCTTGCCAGGTTAGCAAACGTTCGCATGATCAGTGGACGGCTGGTGCGAAGACAGTCAGACCGCTGCTGCCATTTTCGATGGGGAATCTCAGGTGATCGCAATGGTATCTTACCACATAAGGGGACCTCGTAGCCATTGACGTCAAATCTACTTGAGAAGTAGTGTAGGTATCGTGCGACACATATAGGTTATTGAATGTAGATTTAATGATGGATTTAGATTATTGTTTTGCTTAATATGTTGACACTTATTTGCCAACTACGCATTTTCGTGTCACCACTGCCAAGTTAGCCAACGTAACTTCATTGTAGGGATCGCTTTGGTTTTGTTTACTAGTTTACAATGTATTAACATTCGAATATCATTCACACAACAACCACGCGTTTATCTGTGTAGGTTCTGTGTTTTTTCGATTTATCCCGATGCGTTTTGGTCACTGTCAAAATGTATGGGATTAGGTTTTTAGTCGCTACTCATGCTAGCCGGTATTGCTAGCATACTACGTCAGAAATGTAGGCCTCTGTAAATCATGATATTAAAGTGTTTATTGCAGTATTGTTATTTCAATGTTGAAGCGGTGTGATATTTCTATTTTACTAAACGGATAATCCGCTTTGTTAAGTAGAACGTAATGTTATGGCCGTGTGGAATAGATCAGTTCATATAATGAAGGAATAAACAAAGACGAGGATGCACTGTCAGTACAGGCCTAAAATGGCCCTGTGTGCTTGCCAAATGTGGCGTATTTTTATGATCAATGATATAATGATTTTAAGTCATAACTGTCATTCACAAGGATGCATGTAGCAGTAAAGCATGAATTCAAATGAATTCACAGGATACAGTACATATTGTTTGATCAAACAATTTCTGCAAAATGTGGTCAGAATTTTAATTGGTTATGAAAATGTTGGTTCTAAAAGTTAGAAAATGATAACTATAATGCGTTAGTATTTAATTTTGTGTACTTAAGTTATTATTATGTTGGAATTATGTTGGTGAGGTGTTTTTTTCTGACAGTTCCTTTTGATACTGCTTCAATCTACCTTTGTCAATATTTAAATTATTTAGTTTGCTTAATCATTATTTAATTTTTGTTGTAGTAGTACAACTACCCCCCCCCCCCCCCCTTATGGACTAATCAACTGGCTTCATCAGTCTATTATAATGCATTCACATTTATTTCATTGTGCCTTTAATCCTAGAATTTTCAGTCTGTATTTCAATTTCAAAGTCTACTGATAGACACACTTTTATTGATCTGAAGTATATTATTGATAATCACCAACTGCCTTAAACGTCAATTTTTACAGCAGAGTATTCTATTGTGGTGTTTTTTTTTATCATCTGATCATCCACTCTTTTTTTGTTATTTTGCTGAAATTGATTCGGTTTCCCTTCTTTTCAGTGAATGGTAGTGTCTAGAAAGGGTATGTCCCTTCAGGAGAGAGGTGCCAATGTCCAACCGGCCTAATTCCAATCCAGGGGGGTCACTGCGTCGTTCACAGAGGAACACTGCTGCGGCCCAGCCACTAGACCACACAGTCGCGGGAAGGTGAGTGACCCGCTTGCTTAGCAGACCTTATAAGTGGGGCACCTAAACCCCACTCGACCCATGGACTTGAGAGTTCTGGATTTCTGTAATAAACTATCTTTGGGGAAATATTTTTAGATTATCCTTTGTTACCAGCTGTCTATATTGTATGGTTGGAAATTTGGCCCTCATTTTTAATTTCTGTATTTGGTACCTATCTTCCCCTTATGTGGTACCTGTGCATCTCGTCAGAGTTTACAACTGTGTTGTAGTGTGCTTCGTCATTGGAGATGTATTGGCACTTTTCAAAAACCATAAAGAACAATACATTCAGTTATAAATTATTGCAAATTTGGACTGGTCATGACAACAAGCAGTATTAGGGCAGAGCAAATTAAAGCGATCTACTAAGCTACCTGACGGCAGGAAATGCAAATAATTTCAGCCAAAAGCTTTGAACTAGAAAAATCACTGTACACTAGGGTGTAACGGTACATGTATTTCTACCATCACGGTACAGGCACTTCAGTGCGGTTCAGAGGTGTACCGTGGTTCGTAAATGTGGTGTACATAGCGTTAATATGCCGAATGTAAAGGCTTGTTTTGCGATGCGGAATTTAAAACTTGAAATCGGAGTTCCACCCGGACAGTTTAGCCAAACTATACTACTCCCACTTCGTAATCCGCTCAGCAGGTCTCCGTTGGGATGTCTGATACGCAATGCAATTCGCCGCCCGATCTATCTTATCTGTTGACTAAAAACCATGTAAGCAGTGTTGTAAATAAACATACAAATCTTTTCAAATCTTATTGGGTGTTTTATTGGCCCATAAGGTGCAAATGAAACAATGTATATAGTAATTATGGTGCAAAGTAAAACCGGAGTGATTCAGGAAATGGTTTTGATAGAGGACCAATCACAGCCCATGCCGTGTCGGTTGCGTCGACCAATAGGTCATTGGCGTCGAGGGATAGTTAAAAAATATTGGATGCGCATGTACGCTATGGAGAGGGTCTCCGAAAGGCTCTCCGGCTATGGAGAGGGCTTTCCGTGTCTACGTACAGCACTTTAACATGCATACGCATTTGAAAAGGCACCATCGAGGTGTTACTATCACCGTTGCTGTGAAAAAAAACAAAACTGTGCAAACCCAGCTCACGACACTATTTCAACAACCCCTGTCTGGGAATTCAGAAATGCAAATGCCATAACCAAGTTTATTGGTGTTTTCATTGTTTCTATCTACGGGTTGAGAAACAAGCATTTTTTTTAAATTTTCCCTTTAACTATTAACCGTACCGTACCTTAATAACCGAGGTACTTACCGAACCGTGACGTTTGTGTACCGTTACACCCCTACTGTATACATAACAATTTAACATAAAAATTCACGGGTAATAATCTCAAGCCGGCGGGAAAGTCATGATTATGATGGCTTTTTATGTATAAAACCCATCCATCCATTTTCCCCAAAGGGGAATTAATTCTTGCAAGTCCTTATGTTGGAAATTATAAAAATTCCAAATGTATTCCAAACGATGAATTGAATTCAAATTGTTTGGTAAATCTGAATAATCTTTTACCGTCCAATGTAGTTTGTTATTTGGATCTCAGTGAAGTATTTTGGGAATTGTAGAAACTTAATTTGCTGTTCTACAGATGGCATTTTTTTTTATGTCTAAACGCTTAATTGCTCTCAATCTGCATTTTAAAATGTTCCTCTAATCTGAATAAATTAGAATATATGTGGTTGCTAAAAATTCATGATTCTAAGCACATATTGTTCCTTGCTCTTCAATTTCAACCTTACAGGTTGCAGTCAGAGCAGGTTAAACTTAAAGCAAATTCCCCTCCTGATAGTAGAAGACCAAATTCTAAGGCTTCCAAAGCCACGACCAGCTCAGCCTCTGGCCAGTCCAGAGGGCACAGCTCAAGAAGGTACCCCTCTACTCTACTTGGCACTCACTATGTGTGTGTATGTATGCAGGGTGTGCATTTATTTTAATATAATCTATTTTTAATTAACTGCATAAACCACACAGCTCAGTTAATTATGACTATAACATGTTATTGACCAATCTGCTGAATGAGTCTGGATAAGGCATGGTACTCTTTGAGTACATGGGTTGATGATCGCCCCCCTGACATGGTTCCTTACCGTTTCTTTATTTTACTGTCCTACAGAAGCGGCCTTTCTCTATCCGTGGCTTCCTTTGTGCTGCCAGACGACCCAGAGGCTGCAGGGACATCCCAACAAGAGCGACCAGGCCACCAATCAAAGAGTGAAAGCACCCGTGGGCTAAAGCGAAATTCGGCTCCAGACCACGTCAGCACCTACGTACCCACCCCTGCCAAAAAATCAAAAACTCTGCCACCACGCAGAGACAATACACTTGAGACCAAGAAGAGCTCCGCAAAGTCCAAGAAGAGACCGCTTGCACCGGAGCCACCTGCACCCTCAGGTCGAGGGCAGGGCAAGAAAAGCGGGGCCGCCGGGGCCTCTCCGACTCTGAAACGGAAGAAAGCGGACCCTCTCCCCGGTTTGAGTAGCACCACTGGGTCCCTCCCCAACAGTATTGAGGGCAGAACTGCAAAACCCTCCAAGCTGGCGTCAAAATCGGCAGCCTCAGCCAAAGCTGGGTGTAGCGCCGTGACGGACTCCTCCTCGTCTGCCTCTACATCTTCCTCCTCCTCCTCCGCCGGCACCAATAGCGCCGCCCCACAGGGTGCCCGGGTCAAACAGGGCAAAGACCAGAACAAGGCCCGCCGCTCTCGCTCAGCCTCTAGCCCCTCCCCTCGCCGCAGCACTCGGGACAAGGAGCAAGCTAAGGCTGCTGGATCTTCCAAATTTGAGTGGGCAGCCCGCTTTAACCCCAAAGTCAATCTGCCAAAGCCCAAACTGTCCCTGCCCGGGTCCTCTAAAACTGAAACCTCCAAACCTGGGCCGTCTGGACTACAGGCTAAACTTGCAAGTGAGTCACACCGTCTGCCTGGATAACACCTTATTTCCAGTGCTGTCACCTTGTTGGTCTTTATTGTTTTATAGATATATCTATGTATCAAACACATTTCACACACACATTTTCCACAGACCTCCAGGAGCCGTACTCTGTCCTCAATCAGGGATATGCAGTTGTACTTGTCCGCATTTAGTCGATAGAGTCAGCCCTTTAAATGTTTGTGACGGGTTACTTATAGAGTTGAGTTTTAGTACTGAGGCTTAGCACTATTCTTAAGATGGTCAATGTTGTGTTCCTTAAAGTTCTTTACCACCAGGATTAAATATCACAGTAGTGGTTCCAGCAATGTTGCAGCTTGGGTTACTGCAGCTAACTCTTTTCCAATGGGAGCTGATGACGCTGCTTTTGACTTGGGACACATTACTGGGCGGCTCCAATAATGCATATGGGTAGAAGTGTGTAAGGTTAATATTTAAAAGGTTCCTTCCTTCATTCATTTAGAGAAAAACGTACCAAATTATATAATGCGCACGGATTGTAGGAAAACATTTTCTCAACCTTTTCCCCAATACACACGCATCAACAGTGTGCATGCTCACATGATGCATGTTTGTTGGAGGTGGTTGTGGGGTTTCTGCTGCAGCTAAAGGGCTAGCTCAGATTTCACACCAAGTACCAGTAGCCTGAAAGTGGACAATGTCTAAATACGGTTTAGTTGCTCAACAGTCTTTCTCTTGAACAAATGGAGTGAGCTGAAGCTTTATATTTTGTGTGTATTAATGGAGTTCTATGAATGTGGATGTGGTCAGCAGATTCAGTTTGTTATTCCTATCTGCACTCTTTTTTTTTTTTTCATTTTGTACATTTTCGTATAAACGTAATATGTGTTTATGAAGACCATTTATTTTTCACTAGGAAGCTACTGGATGGAAACATGTTTTGAACATTGCGTTTAGCATTAGCATTTAGCCTTTGCTAATGTGCTCAATCCGCCAGCCTGCCGTTCTGGGGTCTGTAGGTCAGGGGATATCAAGGCAGGTGTAGCATGCCATGTGGCAGGAGTCCATTTGGACAGACCCATCCTAAGTTAGACCGTGTATCAGCAGATGACATGCAGAACATATAAAGGTTCTGGAAAGGCTTACTATCCCAGGCAAAGTAAAGGAGCAGTTGTACTTTTCTCCAGCTTACAAATTTGATTTTTTTTTGAATTGTAGCAGATAGTTTCTCACTTTATTAATCATACACAAACACCTACTACCACTTTGCATGTGTCTGTGTTGTGCTATGTAAACAATTGCGTAATGCCATTTTCATGAAATCAGTGTTTGGCTGTGGTGTTTTTTGGGCTGTGAAGGCATCAATGCTACCAATTAAAGTGCCTGTAGACAGCATGGTCTCGTATGGGGAAGCCTATACATCATGCACAACATGGCACGTTTGGCAAAGTCTCTTTCTTGGCTGGCTTGAATAATCTTGCTGCATAAGGGATTGGATGATTTGTGGTTAATAAGAGGTTTATCTTGGTAATTTTATGGTTCCAACCTTTTCAAGTAACTTGCTTCTCAAGTTTCGTTTTCATTTACAGACGGCAAAATATGGTTAATCAAATTCATGAAATGGAATTAAAGGGTATTTCTGTAATTCATCCTACTGGTGAATAAAGCTCTACATTGCACACTGATGATTAGAGGTCTGTAAAGTATGAATGGCCTTGAGCCCCACTGCCAAAGGCAAACAACAAGGCCATTACTGTTTTTACATATACTGTGTCTCTGGGGATTTTGATCATTTTTTTTAAAATAATTTTTCGAAGAAAAGCTTTTTATTTGGAAATGTTTTCACAATAGAGGGAGCCGGTGCATTTGTTAATAGTTTTGGGTACTTTTGGTTTTCATTGCTCAGGTTTGAGGAAGTCCACTAAGAAGCGCAGCGAGTCTCCTCCAGCAGAGCTCCCCAGCTTTCGGCGGAGCACACGCCAGAAGACCACGGGCTCCTGTGCCAGCACCAGGTAACAGAACAGACACAGGAGGACCTACCCAGGCCTTGAGCTAGCGCGCCCTATTTGCCACAGTGTTATGGTTCTTGCACTGAATCGATGGACCCACTGAGCTATTGGCTCACACCCTCTCTCTTCCCTCTGCTCAGTCGGCGGGGCTCAGGCCTGGGCAAGCGCGGGGCAGCCGACGCTCGCCGACAGGAGAAAATGGCCGACTCCGACAACAACCAGGATGGGGCCAACTCATCCGCCGCTCGCACTGATGAGGCGCCACAAGGGGCCTCCGGTACGTTGTTCACTGTGCTACAGTTTGGTCTGGAATATTCACACATTTTTCATATTTGTAGGATAATTTTTTTTACCGCAGAAACTTTCCCTAGGAACTAGGAATCTTTTCAATGAATTATGACCAGGGTCTAAATTAAGTTCTTGGTAGTTTCCTACCAGTAACCCCCCCCCCCCCAATAAAGTCCCTACTTAGGGAGTTCCCAAAGAACAAGGGACTTTCCAATTGGTCGAGTAGCACTTCTTTTCAATAACTGATAAGATCAGTTTACTAGGTTTGAAGGTCCATTTACATCAGACACACAACGAATAAACGTCAAGGAAATATTAGGCCAAACGAAATTACATATTTTACATCAGTTACGACATGGGGCATTTTCCAATAAGTATCATCCACGTGAAAAGATCAATGGATTCAACCCTCAATCTCCTAGCCTTTGAGGCTAGTATCCTTTCATCGAAATGTCCTCTGTATTCAAACTATTCAATCATGACTTACATTTTTTTTAATCCAAGGGAAAATAGTGCAGCGACTGGCAGCTTGCGGATGAGTCTTGGTGTGCATTTGGAGTGATATTTAATATATTAATGTTTTGGATGCTTTGTGCTTGAGGTTGTCTTTCTTAAGGAGAAAGTATACAACTGAACATCTTAACGTTTACAAAAGCAACCAATCAATGTATTGATTAATGATCAATACAAACAACTCTATGAATGTTGTTGTGACTGGAAGCACGTCTGAAAACTATTTTGAAAGACTTGTTTTTTTCAATTTGTAATCTCATTACAAATTGTATGCTTTAAACTAAGGGTCACCCCGGCTAAGATTTTGCATAGTCTAATCTGAATCCTCAGACAATACACATCGTGGATTGATCGTCAAATCATATAGGCTATATTTCTTCATTTATGCGGCTAAATTATGACCAATTTGTTATGACTTTATTGTGGCTTAAATGCTTTAAAATAATATATTGGCATATCAGGATAGCGCCTCCTGTAATGATCAACTGCCTTTACCAACAAATTAACCTTTCACCGTATGATGACAATGTGTGCATCCTTTCATGACAGAATCTCCATTCAGTTCGTAACCCGATAGGCTACAATTAGCCTTTTATACAAAAACTGAAATTAATGTGTATCAAGCTTTGGCTTTGTCTCTGGAGATGGAAAGCTCCTTTGTCTAATCATTTTATCCAGTGGTATGATATGACTGCTGCTATTGACTCAGTTCGTGTTTTTAACGGTTTTCAAAAGACTGTCAAAATTTGAAGTTATTTTTTCCACGGTATATGTGATCTACTACGAGAAGACAATAATTGGATAGTGCCACTGCCAGTACACGAAGGGGTTACCAGACCATCAATGACACTCAAAAATGTTTCTGTAAAGCAAAACCTAACACCGCAACCCCCATAATACAAAACATTGTAGAACTTACAGAGTTTTCCTTTTAGAAGCCAAGTTTTGCTGAGGTATGATTTTAAATTGGCAACCCCATCCATTCCTACTAGGGGCTGTAGTCAACCAAATAAGATCTTGAATATAAACAAATATATTATTGAATAAATCTCTAAATTAAATATTTAGCCACAGAGCTACCCTCATTCTACTCTTGCATACTAGCCGTAATATCAGGCAAGTGCTGTTTAGAGAAGGTCAGACTTGGTATTGTCACAGCTTCAATATAAAGTGGGTTGCACACCGGACGAGCCACTGAGCGCCGCGCTGGGTAGCATTGCAGTGGATTAGTGGTCTACTCACCTTCTACCATCTATCCAACCATATGATTATGGAAACAGAAACTACAGAGCCTTTGATATTATTTTGATTCATGATTAATGTTGTTTCTAAAACAACATGGCCTCGGTCGTCGGTCTGCATTTGTCCCTCCCCTACTACAAGAAGTCTTAAAGCCTTATTTACCAGGGACAGTAAAATTACTGAAATGTTTTTTTTTTTTGCACTCAACAGCTTCTAGTTCAGTTGCTGGAGCTGTTGGCATGACTACCTCTGGAGAGAGTGAGTCAGACGACTCTGAAATGGGGAGATTACAGGGTAATGTATTTCTTTACTATTAAATAATACACGGTCTGTTTGTATTCAACCACTACTGTTTGGAGGGGGGTCACCTACCTTTCACGTGCTCTCCTTCTTGAAGCGTCTGAGTCATTTGCATTCCAGTTTTAGCAGGGTTGCCCTTCTAACCCCTGCTGTCTTGGTTGTCTACAGCTCTTCTGGAGGCCAGAGGTCTCCCCCCACATCTCTTTGGACCCCTCGGGCCTCGCATGTCGCAGCTGTTCCACAGGACCATAGGCAGTGGAGCCAGTGAGTTCCTCCTCCTCCCACTTCCACCTGTTCTCTTCTTTCCTGTCAGCTTACTAAAAAAAACAAATTGGCAATTTGCAGTTAAGTCCCAGGACATGCCTTGCCCCTTTTTTTAAATGGGTAGAATCTTACCGACCTATGATTTATTTAATTGACCAGGTGGTGTAAAGTTCAATCTCATCATGTAATAAGGCTAGACTGTTAAAAATGATTTTAAAGAGGTGAACAAGAGATGCAGAAAATGGGTTAAATGAATCGATCCCTGCAACTCCAGACAACAGCATTTTCAATGTATCATTTGATGAATGTGAAAAGGGTCTCGATTGGTAACCTTTTGCTATTTGTTAATTTGAGGGGACACTCCGGAGTGTCACGCCAACCCAGGTTGTTGTGTTTTCTCTGCCGTTTACATCCTGTGCCCTCTGTCGCTCCCAGGCTCCAAAGCTCAGCAGCTGCTCCAGGGCCTGCAGGCTACAGGCGACGAGTCCCAGCAGCTCCAGGCTGCCATAGAGATGTGCCAGCTGTTGGTAATGGGCAATGAGGAAACACTGGGTGGCTTCCCAGTCAAGAGTGTGGTGCCAGCCTTGGTAAGATACTTTTTCTATCGGTAACGGCTCATGGCTCGATGGAAAGCTCCCGGCCTGATTACTTTTTGCTAACCTAGCATCCACTCAGAATTATGTATGCATCATCAAACATGATTACCATTTCAAATGTTTTCATATCTGTAAAATGGAGGCAAAGCACATTTCTAGAGTAGTTTTTAGTTGGGTAAAATAAGTTGTCTTGGAACACATTTCCTTAAATGTATTTTATTGATGTATATTATTATTATTGTGATCCGTAACAGTTATTCTGCAGGTATAGTCCATGTCCTTTTGTGATGTTTAACTATTCTGACTTTCTTTTACAGATTGCATTGTTACAGATGGAACATAATTTTGATATTGTAAGTATTCCTGAGATTAAATGTGTATACAAATGTATGTGCTGTCCATTACGGCAGAGGCTGCATTCAGACCGTCTTCCCTCCATGCACACAGATGAATCATGCATCCCGTGCTCTCACCTATATGATGGAAGCACTTCCTCGTTCTTCTGCTGTGGTGGTCGATGCCATTCCTGTCTTCCTGGAAAAGGTAAGGTGTTACTTTTGCTTTTGCATGCATTATTTTTTGGTGACGGCCTACAGACATGCTAATCTGCCTCTTTAAACCTATTGCAGCTTCAGGTGATACAGTTCATAGACGTAGCAGAGCAGGCGCTGACGGCCTTGGAGATGTTGTCAAGGCGACACAGCAAAGCCATTCTACAGGCTGTAAGTACTGCTTTTTTTACTCCTTCCCTCTCGATCTTCAACCCAGAACTGTTTGCCCACGACTATAAATGTCTCTCTTGATGGATGGTTTGATCCGTCTCTGGATGGAGAAGCATAGCCAGACACTTCCACCTCACACCATGTCACACTGATTCTGCTTGCACTGCCATTTCTGATGTCCTGATTCACAACTCGAGGAAAGGGGTTCTGCGGTGACATCAGAGCATCATGTGGAACAGTCGACGTGCATTAGTCATCCTTGTGCTCGTCTCTTCCTACGTAGGGTGGGCTCGCCGACTGCCTGCTGTACTTGGAGTTCTTCAGCATCAATGCCCAGAGGAATGCCCTGGCCATCGCAGCCAACTGCTGCCAGAGCATCACACCCGATGAATTCAATTTTGTTGCTGATTCTTTACCGTTGCTGACTCAGAGACTCACTCACCAGGTACTATTGATGCCAGAGGAAAACATGTTTAAATATGAATCATTTTTAATCACTTCATATACTAATGCATTGTGGAACTGCACTCAAAAACAGGCACACACACATTTTGTTCTATCATTTAACTGCATTTTCCCGCAACACGCTCTCTGATACTGTATCTGTATTTTTTGGTTGCATTTGGTCAGGGACTTATCAGTTGTTACTTTCTCCTATTCCAGGACAAGAAATCTGTTGAAAGCACTTGTCTATGTTTCGCCCGACTGGTGGACAACTTTCAACACGAGGAGGTATGCGTAGCCCCGGCCCCTATTCATGGTTGTCATACCAATGTTGTACATGGTATGCGTTTGTTATCCTTTGTTTGTCCTCCGGGCCACTTTCCTTGATTGTTTTCCTTTTGTGTGTGTGTGTGTGTGTGTGTGTGTGTGTGTGTGTGTGTGTGTGTGTGTGTGTGTGTGTGTGTGTGTGTGTGTGTGTGTGTGTGTGTGTGTGTGTGTGTGTGTGGTGTGTGTGTGTGTGTGTGTTGTGGTGTGTGTGTGTGTGTGTGTGTGTGTGTGTGTGTGTGTGTGTGTGTGTGTTGTGCGTGTGTCTAGAACCTGCTGCAGCAAGTGGCCTCTCCGGATCTGCTGACCAATATTCAGCAGCTGCTGGTGGTGACCCCTCCGGTGCTGAGCTCGGGGATGTTCATCATGGTGGTGCGCATGTTCTCCCTCATGTGCTCCAACTGCCCCTGCCTGGCCGTGCAGCTCATGAAGCAGAGTGAGTGTCGTGTCACTGACACTAATAAACACACATACACGCACCAAGCGTGCTCGGTCACTTAGTCATATTCTGTTCTCTGTTCTCCTCTCAAGCACAGCCATTCCCAGTCTGGCCATTCCCAGTCCTTGGCTTGCCATTCCCAGTCCTTCGTCTGGTCTAACTAAGCCCAGTGTCTGTATTAAGTTACAGATCTAAATAGTTACTTCATTCATTCTTATTTATGCTTTTGCATTATAGGTTATGTAAGCAAGGAACCAATCTACCATTTGACTATGTACAACACCTTCTGGCAGATTTTTCCACGCACAGTGGAAATTCCTGCTTGATTAAATAACATGTTTGACGTAGAATTTTGTTTAGAAGTCAAATTATTGTTTTTGTATTATTAATACTTATACTCATGTCCTCAGTGCTAGTTGCGGTTTGACCTGCAAGAGTAACTTAACGTGTGTATCTGTGTGTGTGTTGCAGATATAGCCGAGACCCTTCGCTTCCTCCTGTGTGGCGCGTCCAACGGTAGCTGCCAGGAGCAAATTGACCTGGTTCCCCGCAGCCCTCAAGAGCTCTATGAACTCACCTCCCTCATATGGTAACACTCAAGAGCGTCTTCATCTCAATATACAAAGTCCCTTCTCTTGTCCTGGGACCCTCCTCCATAACGGGCTCATGTTAGCGCATTGTTTATCAAATGGACCATTTCGGTTATTTTCAGTTGTTGAAATGTGGTTACCCCTGGCTAGAAAATATCTATGGAAATCATTATCTATGGAAATCATGTTATGTGCCTGTAATGTGGTGAAGGAGTTAAACAAGGTTTGGTTGGATGGATATCTACAAATGATGGCTCCATATTCCATAATATGCTACTGTGGTCATCCGAGCCACCCGGAGATAAATCCACTGACTACTTATGGGGAGATATAATCCATGATCTAATGTATGCCCTCTCAGCGACGATCATAACCTAATCCGCCCATCTGGTGCTCAATGGGGTTTTTAAATAGAGTATGTATTCTAGAATACATGGTGGCATATGGCGTCCTCCTGACCGACCCCTGTTGTTTCTAAAGTGAGCTGATGCCCTGCCTGCCAAGAGAGGGCATCTTTGCTGTGGACGTCATGCTGAAGAAGGGCAGTGCTCAGGCCACCGAAGGGGCCATCTGGCAATGGAGAGATGACCGGGGGCTCTGGCACCCGTACAACCGCATCGACAGCCGGATCATTGAGGTACGCGTGTCTATATATCGCCAACATGTGCATTCTTTTAGACGGGACATTATTTATCAACATGATTAAGCTGTGTAGATTTGGTATTTGGTTGTCAATTCAGTTATGCCAGGCAACATCCCTTTAGGGAACGAATGGCCACGATTAGTAACATCTTATCTCATGTTGAAACAGTGACCGTTCCTCCTAAACTTACTTTGCGATAGCGAGCGTTAAAACGCGATGAATAATCGATTGGTTCGGAGACTACCTATCCCGTTGCTTTGCAGCCGTTACCTGGGAGGGCTCTTAAATGTCCGTAGTACACTGGCCTTAGTTTCCACGTGCTTGGCATTCGTTAGTGGTCCTTTACTTCAGCAGTAAGTGACGATAAGTGACAGTGACGCGTGGTGGCTAAACGTGGCTGTCGACTCCTGCAGACGGCACACCAGAACGGAGAGGATGAGATCAGCTTGTCTACCCTGGGACGTGTCTACACCATTGACTTTAACTCTATGCAGCAGATCAATGAAGACACAGGCACGGCTCGAGGAATCCAGAGGAAACCGAATCCTCTTGCTAATCCCAATACAGGTAAGGCTGAGCCCAGTGCCAGGGTATCATGGCTAGTCGTGCGTTGGCGTCATTGAGTTTTGTATTACAGGTTTTGTTTTAGCTTGCGAGGAGGAAATCAAAACGACATGGCTGCAGAAAGCCTATTTGAACGTTATTGGGGATGGGGTTCCTAATGGGTATTGGCAATATGTAAAAATGTACTGTCATGATAACCATGGAAATGTTACACAATGTGGATAAATATCATGCTTATGAATTCAAAACACCATATTTATCAAACTGAAGGTAATTACGGTAAAGTATATTTAATACCAGCAACCAGTTTTCCTTCCTAATATATCATTTCTTATATTTTGATCATTTTTAAGGGCAAAATTGGCGATCATGACAAGTCTATACCTTAATCTCATGATGCAATACCCTACAGACCATAAAACATCATATTGAAGTATTGCCCCACCCTGGTTCTGTCTGCTTTACGCAATAAAGGGTGTTAACAGCCACGACGATGCAGGATGTTGAAACCACTGTGTCTGTACCTCCAGGGAGCCACCAGGAAGTGCGACGGGAGGACGCCCGCGCACAGCTGATGAAGGACGACCCCGAGCTGGCCAAGTGCTTCATCAAGACCCTGTTCGGGGTCCTGTACGAGGTGTACAGCTCCTCCGCCGGCCCCGCCGTCAGACACAAGTGCCTTAGAGCCATTCTCAGGATCATCTTCTTTGCAGACGCAGACCTGCTGAAGGACGTTCTGAGAAACCACTCTGTGTCCAGGTAAACGCGGCGCCGAGTTTCCAGCAGTCCGTTAAATGTTATGCGTAGGAGTGAAGGTACAGGCAAGACGGCTCCCCTAGTCGGCTGCCATCTTTAGGTCAAGTCTTTCAGATCAACAGTACGACAGGCAGACTTCCCACTGGCATTCTTATGACAAGTCACTGACTAATACCACATTAAATATGCTAGATTAAATAAAGATGCATCTATAAAGTAATGTGTGTGTGTGTATATATATGTAATTGTAGAACTGACAAAATAAACTGAATCTAATTATATACCATATGGCTTTCAATTATCGCCCATTGCCATCCGCAGGTTAAAATCAGTGTTAAAGATGGTGCTTCAACTTCACTTAGTGTGTCATTAAAAATATTTTTTGGCCCTTTTCATATATATGTTTTTAAGATAATTAATCGTCCGTATTAAGGCTAAGCTTAGCCTTAGCATAGCTGGGGAAATGTTGAAGCTAGCCGAGCTAAACTTGACTTTCGCAATGCTAGATTCAACTGACCGCTCACTGCATGTCTATGCTTCCTCCTCAGTCACATTGCCTCCATGCTGTCCAGTCTCGACCTGAAGATTGTAGTAGGGTCCCTGCAGATGGCTGAGATCCTCATGCAGAAGTTGCCCGACGTCTTCAGTGTCTATTTTAGAAGAGAAGGTAATCAATGCTGCACTGACATCATTATAATGGTAGTCTTCTCCACTAGAGACAATCTAAAGTGATCTCGGCGAGCAATTACCTCCTCCAGTGGTTTGCTCGGGTTTTACTTTGTACAAACCAGAATAAGTTCAATCCATTGCCCTGTCAACAACTTTTAATTGACCATGCAACGCCTCCACACATGCATAATCAGACGCCTTACACCCAGAACAATGGCACTTAATATATGCACTTATTGTAAGATGTACATCCTGGTACGTAAAATAAGTATTAGGCATCCTATCCTAGCTATCTGTTGTATACAGGGACGGGGTTGACCTTGCAGTTGTAGGTGCTTCGCACTACTGTACTAACAGCGCTATATTGTTTTTCTTTTGAAAATGTACTTATTGTAAGTCCCTTTTGTATAAAAGTGTCTGCTAAATGTTAACCTTACTCCAATCTAGTGGTATCCGCCTAGAAGATTCCATTGTAGACCAGCTTCAACAGTCATCAGTCACATCACTTTAAAGATGGTGTCAGCCTTTCTGTCATTGTACTCAATATAAAGCATTTACAATTCTCAACAGACCTGGTTAATTGGGGATTTGGGGCTAAAATGCCCAGACCTAACAATGTATTCTAATAAACTCCAAGTCAGTCCTCTATTCCAAATTAATATAGCAATAAAACAGCGCTACTAGATTCAAATGAATGTGGTGTTACAAATTCCGTACATGGATGCAACAAGATTGAGTAGGTTTCCCTGGACACTTTCTGGGTAACGGTCAAACACCATGTCCAGAATAACAAACAAATTAATTTGACTTGCGAGGTCCATGCCCTAGAATAAGTCCATTTTTATTATGTACTTATTTGTTATCCGTGGTATGATCAAAATATGACTCTCGAGGGGTTGCTTGAGGACCTTGACCCTTAACGCTGCCGTGACATGAATGACCACATAGCCCACCCATTCATGTCATATTGCCTTATTTTTTATCATGCGAGAATGCGAGAATGCGTTGTCAATGCTTGGCTTCTCCAACAACCTCCTCTCTGCTCCACAGGTGTGATGCATCAGGTGAAGAACCTGGCAGAGTCCGAGAGCTTCCTGGTCACCAGTCCTCCAAAGGCTTGCACTAGTGGCACCACCAGTCTTTGCACCACGACCATCAGCACCGCGTCCACCACGGCCGCCACCAACGTTACCCCCGACCTGGGCTCCCCTAGCTTCCAGCACAGCATGGATGACTCTCTGGACCTCAGTCCACAGGGGTGAGCGAGTCGCGATGGCACTTTCCTGGTGCTTTTTTCACCACAGTCTGTTAAACACCAGTCACTAATACTATTTTACTCGGTTCAAGGCGGTTAAGTGATGTGCTCAAGAGGAAGCGGCTACCCAAACGAGGACCTAGAAGACCGAAGTATTCTCCCCCAAGAGATGAAGACAAAGTAGACAATCAGGGTGAGGCCCGCCACTACTTTCCAATTACAGTTAGAAATTGGCTTTACAGTACTGTAAAGAAATGATATTCACAAGATTCCCAGCAGTACTTCTCTAGCAGTTAGTTGTGGATTGGATTTAATAGTTATGATTAATTATCTGTGTTAATATTTTACGTTGAATACATTTGTGAAATTATATTGTTATTGTTGTTGTTTTTTAACATGGCAATCTCCATTGGCTCCCCACAGCAAAGAGCCCTACCACTACTCAGTCCCCTAAGTCCTCCTTCTTGGCCAGTCTCAACCCCAAAACGTGGGGTAAGCTTGGAACCCAGACCAACAGCGCCAACTCTGAGCCCTCACGCACAGCCGGGGTCAGTGGCTTGGCAAGGGCACCTCCCAAAGACTCGATCTCAAACAACAGGTACCACTGCAAACGTACTGCGCTTCTGTTGTGTTAGTTTTGCTTGTATTTCCCCCGGCCAAGCAAAACTGAGCTGGGCGAATGTATTTTCCATCTTTAAATCGGTAATAAGTAAATCTTTCTAGGGACAAGATCAAGGCCTGGATTAAAGAAACAGCCAGCAAGTTTGTGGAGCGCTACTTCAACTCTGAGAACGTGGACTGCAGCAACCCCGCTCTGAACGTTCTCCAGAGGCTCTGCGCTGCCACCGAGCAGCTCAATATGCAGGTAAATGGGACGGCCACATCACACCACCACAGGATATGTTTGATTGATGGTTGAACAAGAAGCGAAAGCAGGTGCTTGAGAGTCCGCTATGTGGGTTTTTAATCTGAAGGTGGATGGAGGCGTGGAGTGTCTGCTGGAGATCTCGGGCATCGTGTCGGAGTCGGACGTGTCGTCATTCGAGATCCAGCACAGCGGGCTGGTGAAGCAGCTGCTCCTCTACCTGACCTCAAACACGGACCGCGATGTGGTGGGCCGTGACTTGGTTGGCCGCGACGTGCGGCTCAAGAGGTTCCTCAACGTCTTCTACGGCTGTCCGGTGAGGAGAACTAGAATGCAGTCTGTGTGGCTGAAAAGGGGAAAATTGTGACCCGAGGCAGTGTTTTGCAGCGCTTCTGGCGATGGGCGAAGTCTCTCAGAAACTATTTGAGTGTACAAATTCATAATTTTGCAGAAAATGGATTTGGCACATACAGCTTTGATCCATTGTGGCGTGACTTGTGTAAAGTTGGCTGAAGCCATGATAAAGGATGATTGCATGAGCTTATGTTGTGTTGTACTGGTTGCTATTTTAGCTTCCCGGAATGGAGACGGCTGGTCGTCTGGATCCATCAGAGAACGGGCCTCTCTTGGCTCTGGTGCACAAGATGAACAACTGCCTGAGCCAAATGGAGCAGTTCCCTGTTAAGGTGCACGACTTTCCCAGTGGCAACGGCAGCGGCAGCAGGTCAGTGGGTCCGCTCACCTTGAGTGTTTAAATAATACCACCGCCTGGGGTCTTCTTTCACTTTCTCGCCTTTATTCATCTATGCCTGTTTGTGTGTGTTTCGCACCCATTTAAGGTATGTTCATGGTTTTTGGTATTTTTATGTTCATCCACAGGGGCTCGCAAGCACTTAAGTTCTTCAACACTCACCAGCTGAAGTGTCAACTTCAGAGACACCCAGATTGCACTAATGTGAAACAATGGAAGGGGGGCCCAGTGAAGATCGACCCCCTGGCCCTGGTGCAGGCTATCGAGAGATACCTGGTGGTCCGAGGTAACACTCGCACCACACATGACCTTGGGAACCATGGAATGCAGCATATGGTGTTATTTTGTACCAATACATCAGCATGGGCATGATTTAATATCATTAAGTCATGTCTGGTATGCTGTATGCTGGTGCTAACAGATGAGGGGAAATGAATAAATAAATGGCGGTGCGGGTTACTCACCCGGGTCACTCGATACAGGTTACGGAAGAATCAGAGAGGAGGACGAAGACAGCGACGACGACGGTTCAGACGACGAAATAGACGAATCATTGGTATGTTCCCGAAGATCCATTTATCCTTCCCAGACAGATTATCGTGCCATCCTATCCATCAATACTAGACCCCAACAACAGTCATTCTCAAGGAATCCTCACCATGCTCCTCATTTCCCCCAGGCGGCTCAGTTCCTGAACTCCGGCAGCGTGCGCCACAGACTGCAGTTCTACATTGGCGACCACCTGCTGCCCTACAACATGACGGTGTACCAGGCCGTGAGGCAGTTCAGCCTGCAGGCCGAGGAGGAGAGGGAGTCCACCGACGACGAGGCCAACCCGCTGGGGCGCGCCGGCATTTGGACCAAGACGCACACCATATGGTACCCTCTCCCCGACTGGCCCGCACACACCGTCCCCTACCACCGGAGGACCACCACGTGCTGTCCGTGTACGTGAACCGCGTCCGGCTCCTCGACCACGTTGAACACTGTGTGTGTGTTTTTCCCCGCCAGGTATAAACCGGTCAGGGAGGACG
The DNA here is from genome assembly GCA_900291075.1 of Melanogrammus aeglefinus. Taxonomy (NCBI): domain Eukaryota; kingdom Metazoa; phylum Chordata; class Actinopteri; order Gadiformes; family Gadidae; genus Melanogrammus; species Melanogrammus aeglefinus. The sequence goes on from OLKM01000099.1 coordinate 135,810, forward strand.
AGGACGGCACCAAGGACGCCGTGGGGGGGAAGAGGGGCAGAGCACAGACCGCCCCCACCAAGACCTCCCCTCGCAATGCCAAGAAGCAGGACGAGCTGTGGCACGGTGAGAACCACGTCAAGGCCCTCGTGCATTTAATGGGACTATGATCCAAAGAATTGGAACCCGATGATGGCTAATGATACCACAAGCACTAAACCCACCCCATCTCCATTGCCGTGTGAATACGTTGAGCGTCCTATGCTCACTGTTTCTGCGCCCATCACCTCCACCCCACCGCAGACGGAGTGTGTCCCAGCGTCGCCAACCCCCTGGAGACCTACCTCATTTCAGAGCCTCCAGAGAACATCACCTTTGAGGACCCCTCTCTGGAGGTCAACCTGCTCCTGAGGGTGCTGCATGCCATCAGCAGATACTGGTACTACCTGTATGAGGTATGTCTCTCTGACACGCTCACTTTCTCATTTGCATACATACAGAGCTAGAAGTTCTTCGTGAAGGCTTTCTTTGGTCGTCTGCATTAGTTATGTACACATAAACGCAGTATTGAAATTGTAAACATAACAGGCCGCTATAAAGCGGCCTCTGTTATGCCTCCGGCATGACCTTATTAGAGCAAACGGGACAAAGCAGATCCAAAGGCCAATGCGGCTATGCATATGTCTATGGTAGCCCTGTCTTTTTGAGGAAAAGGATGGCTGTTAGCTGGTTTGATAATGTTTTCACTAATGGGTTGCTTTTGTTGAGGATATGCACGCCATAGGTTTCACATCGAATTTGCTAATTGGAAGAGGAAATATATGGCATGCATACTGTCAAGCACCGAATGAGATGGCCATAGGAAGTTGTTAAAACACATTACTAAACGTGTGGTTTGGGTCGTCAGAATGCTGTGTGCAAGGAGATCATCCCCACCAGCGAGTTCATCAACAGCAAGCTGACGGCCAAGGCTAACAGACAGCTGCAGGACCCGCTGGTCATCATGACGGGCAACATTCCCACCTGGCTCATAGAGCTCGGCAAGACCTGGTAAGTACATTCACACGGTCATTTGACCAATAAAACGTTTGACTGTTATTGATAAGTTAACCATTAAGTCATTCAGCAGGCACCTTTTATCCAAAGTGACTTGCAGTGATGTCTTTATTCATTACTAATGTATATTTAGAATCTCATTTTGACCAGGGGTTGGGTGTCCAGCTCAAGAATGCCTGCAGACAGACTTTCATCTTCTATTGAATGCCAGTTCAAATCTGAACTTCTCTCTCTCTCCTCTGTTTTCTTTTCTCCCTCTCCCTCCATCAGCCCCTTCTTCTTCCCATTTGACACTCGACAGATGCTGTTCTACGTCACCGCGTTTGACCGAGACCGAGCCATGCAGCGCCTCCTTGACACTAACCCTGAGATCAACCAGTCAGACTCTCAGGACAGCAGAGTGGCACCCCGACTTGACAGGAAAAAGGTGTGATGTGTTGCCATAGTGATTGTATTCAGTAGCAATTTCTGAAATGGATTATACCGCATCCCTACCAATGCTGTTAAAACCGGCCTCTGTTACACTTTTGTGTTCGGCTACGCCAATTTGTAATGCATGTCTGACATTAACACTTTAAACTTGAAACTCTGGGACTGGATCTGTGTTTGGACTTTCCTGGAAAAATCATTCCTGGTCAAATAAATCAGCTGAAATCGCTCTGGGTGGATAAGAAGCCCGTATGATGTTCTTGCTGTTTTAAAATTGGTATTTAATGAAAAGCCCTCATTGTTTTTGTGAGATAGGGTAGGCGGAATTCCCCAATGTTTGACAAGTTTTACAAAAATGACCGCCTGCAAGGAACATCCCTTAAAAATAACGGAAAGTATAATGAATAGCAGCATAGCGATGCTGGGATATTCCCGATGAATTAGCGATGGGACACTGTATCTAAAGGGGCAATCACCCCGTCAGTCACAGTAAGTCTAGCAGTGATCACCTGCCCAGGAGACAAAAATGCCCAGAAGGAAAATTCTGTCAACCTCAGATTAGGCATAGGTCCTGCCAGTGGTATGCCCACATTGAAACAAGAATGCTGTCCACATACTATGCAATTGGTTCAGAATGCGTCCCTACATGACGTTATTCATCCTGCTCTGGTCGGAAGCTAATGGTGGCATTGACACGACTGCCGTGACCTAGGCCTCGATCACGTACCTTCAATATTTCTCATTTAATACTAATGATATACGGTAAAAACTATACTCTTACCATAAGTATGCTGAGTATGGTTTGTTTAGCGGAGGCTTCTGTGAATTTGACTTTGTTAATGTGTGAGTACCATTCCATAACGATGTCCGTCTTGTTATCCCTGCTTCCAGAGGACAATAAACCGCGAGGAGCTGCTCAAGCAGGCAGAGTCTGTGATGCAGGACCTTGGCAGCTCCCGGGCCATGTTGGAGATCCAGTATGAGAATGAGGTACACGGGAAAGTCCAGTCCTTCACCTGTTGTCACTGTCAACCAATAAAGGTGTACAGTCTTTTTCTTTTGGATAGTGGTGAATTTCTGCAGTGCTGTGTGTGTGCATTAATGGATTCTGTGTTTGTGTATTGATGCTTATATCTGTTTGTCCCGTCAGGTGGGTACAGGTCTCGGCCCCACACTGGAGTTCTACGCTCTGGTGTCCCAGGAACTGCAGAGGGCTGACTTAGGCCTATGGAGGGGGGATGAGGTCACACTGGCGAACCCTAAAGGTATTGTTAGCTTGTACCTTAGCATTGATATGGCTGCCCAAAAATGTATTGCGTATGACCTTTGTCTGGTCGTACTTGGATCGTTACTTGAATATCTGACACTTTGCCCTGTCTCTGACCCATGTCTGACTCTGCCCAATGTCTCTGACACTGACCCATGTCTCTGACCCCTCAACGTGTCTCTGTCCCATGTCTCTGACCCCTCAACGTGTCTCTGACCCATCTCTCTGACTCTGACTCATGTCTCTGACCCTTCCCGTCTGGCTGCTTATACAGGAAGCCAAGAGTCCACCAAGTACATGTTCAGCTCACGGGGGCTGTTTGCAGTACCTTTTGGCAGAACCACCAAACCAGCGCACATCGCCAAAATCAAGATGAAGTTCCGTTTCTTGGGGAAGCTGATGGCCAAAGCGATTATGGACTTCAGACTGGTAATTACAAATGGACACATTTTCTGAAGGTGACGTAGCAAGCCATGCCAGTATTAGGACAGTATAGCGCTGGGTCTCAAAGATGCATGCATACATAATTTCTAACTAAACATATAATGTACCATCACCAACAAGTCTCTGTTCTCTCCCCCCCCCCACTCTAGCTCGACCTGCCCCTGGGCCTGCCCTACTACAAGTGGATGCTCCGGCACGAGACGTCCATCAGCTCCCACGACCTGGTCAACATCGACCCGGCCGTGGCCAAGTCCATCCAGCACCTGGAGGACATCATCCGCCAGAAGAAGAGGCTGGAGCAGGACCGCTCACAGGTGAGAGGACTGCCCCCTCAAGCACCCCTCGGTTGGTCCTGTACACGATCACGAAAAACTGTCCATGCATTTCGTTATACTAAGATTTGATCTTAGACTTTGAGTAGTTTGTGGGTAAATCGCAAGTTAAAATTGTAGTATCTTAAACCTTCTAAAGAATGGTTAAATTAATATGTGCAGCTCAGATAAGTTGAATGAAAGAACAGTCCCTAAACCCTCAAACGGGTATAAAGGCCATAGGGACACTTTCAAATGTTATTTTCCGGCAAGGTCCGAGAGTGTGATGGTTGCTAGAGGACTCCGTGCTTCCTGCTGGGTAAAGGGTTCAATAGACGACTGCAGTTGCTGCAGTGATAACTTTGCTCCTACGTGGTGCTTTAGTCTTCCTTTTTGTACTTTTCAGGGTTGTCGCCTATTGTGTAATTGAGACCAAAGCCCTGAAGGAAATGCCAAATATATTTCTGTTGCTCCTCAGTGTCCTGTTGTGCTAATTGTGTCATAAAAGCCTCATTTTCTCAAGTACCTCTCTGCCTTTTGAGTTATTTATTTTTTTACGACAAAACCCAGGTGCAATCCTCACTAAGAATGGGGATGACTTGCATTTTTAAGTTACCTCCATGGGTATTCTCCTTCAATGGCAAATTGTCCCAGTTTGTGTGTCTGTACTAAAACTCCCTGTGCCTTCCCAGACGAGGGAGACCCTGCAGCAGGGCCTGGAGAGCCTGAACATGAACGGCTGCTCCGTGGAGGACCTCGGCCTGGACTTCACCCTGCCCGGCTACCCCAACATCGAGCTCAAGAAGGGGGGCAAGGACATCCCCGTCACCATCTACAACCTGGAGGAGTACCTCAGGGTACGTAGTGACGCCCCCTTCTGCTGACTGGATCTGTGGTTCCAACCAGACATGCGTCTAACTCTGTGAACTTCCTTCCCTCCCGGTGTAGTTGGTAGTGTACTGGACCCTTAACGAGGGCGTGTCCAGGCAGTTTGAGTCCTTCCGGGAAGGCTTTGAGTCAGTCTTCCCCTTGCACCACCTGCAGTATTTCTACCCAGAGGAGGTGAGCGCATACGTATTCCTCTGTGACAACATGTAAAATCTTCATGAATGTTGTCAGTGTAACTATGGCAACACATTTTTGTTGATGCAACAAAACTATGTTTAAATAATGAAATGTCATTGGTAATCTAATGTTTAAACACCCTGTGGCCAGTGTGAAAACACATAAGAAAATCTATGCAAACCAAGTTTGCTCATACAAAAAACAAATTTTGGTGTACGCAAACCGATGTTAAAAACTATATTTATGGGCTGCAGAAACCATTGACGTTGGTTAATTTCAAAGGTCCTCAAAGGTGGCTTTGATTCATGTTCTTCTCTAACTCTCTTCTCAGCTGGACCAGCTGCTGTGTGGCAGCAAGTCTGAGACGTGGGACGTGAAGACGCTGATGGAGTGCTGCCGTCCCGACCACGGATACACACATGACAGGTGAGCTCTCACGCCCCGTCCACCGGGACTGTAGAAGGACCTCCTGCACCTATCTGAAGCACGGCAGTCTTGCTTAGAAGTCCTCCCCTTGTAGGACGACAACTGAACGGTTCTTCTGACTCCTGGTTTGAAAAGAAAATAGTTTTCTGACTGCATAGAGCTTTAGAGGTGACATCTTATCTACCCAGGGCTACAGACTTATTTTTTTTCACTAGGAGTACTGTGGCCCCTAACTGAAAATTTTGGGGGCGCAACCAGAAATTTTAGGGGCACACACCGTTAATCAATATGCCAACCAAATATTCACATTTCTACTAATTTTTTGTATTACTAATAACTATTTTGATAATAGATGCAGAGATTGCAATGTGCTGTTTCAAATTCAGTGTTACATTTTATTGTGATTCTCATCTATCCAAACGGTTTCCAGATTTGCGCATGCATGCGTTCGACAAGTACGGAAGTGACAGTTTCACGAGAGTGCGCCCGCTTGTCGTGCCGCTTGACAGGACGCTGAGCCTCCTCTTTGCCCGCTCGCCTCTCCATTGAGAATGCATTATCAGGCCCGACAAACGCCTCCCGTGTGAAAAGCCCCTTATGGCACCTGAAGCAGAGTCCTGCACTGGTTCGGGTGACCCGCACACTTTGGATGAAACGAGTTGGGTCGGACGCCTGAACAGCGCGGGTTTTGCGATTGCGAGCGAGACTTCACCGGTGCTGGATATAATCAGGAGCAGAGGAGTCAACTAACCGTCAACAGTGGATGATGTGCTTTTTTTGCACAACAATCTAAAGCACCAAGCCAAACACCAGATAGTGTAATTCCCATCTAATGTTTCTAATTTTCCATCGGGTGAGGGTCGGGTGTCGATATCAATTTATAGCGGGTCTGGTCGGGCTACTGTCGGAACACGGGTCGGATGCGATTTGAAGTATTGCGAGTACGGGCGGGTGCGGGGTTTGTAAAATAAGACCGGTGCAGGACTGACTTGCACTGGCAGCCTAGCCGAAGGTCGGAAGAACGAGTCAAAAGTTTGCTTGCTCATTGTAATCGCACGTAGCAGGTTGTGAAATCTTTCTCCTTCGCACAGACGTTTACGCGCACGCTCGATAATCTCTAGGACCCTCCCCTTCGACACATTAGCGCCATTCCCTATCCTTCTTACACTCATTGGCCTGCTAAAGATTCCGGATTCATTGACGCGGCCCTTCCACGTTCAACGTGTAAAAAAGAAAAAAAGGGCAAATTTAAAAGATGGAAAATTCGGTCGCACACTCAAATTCTAGTCGCAAAATGCGACCATTTGGTTGCAGTCTGGAGCCCTGCTACCTCTGGGCATGATGTGAATAGGAAGCCTGTAATGCGTCATGCTCTTTCCTGGTTGCTTGGCTGTTGTCTCTCCTGTGTGTATAATGATGATGACTCATGCTGTGTTGATTGTGCCTCTTTGTTCAGCCGTGCGGTGCGTTTCCTGTTCGAGGTGCTGAGCAGCAAAGACGCCGAGCAGCAAAGACTCTTCCTGCAGTTTGTCACCGGAAGTCCCAGACTGCCTGTGGGAGGTGAGCCTTTGGCAGCACTTTTCTGTTTTTGGATCAATGACTCGTCTTAATCGCACAAAACAATCCAATGTGTAGTAAGCGCCATCTACATGTCTGTAAATCTCCTCCACTCCCCCTCTAACTCTGACCTCCATCCTGGATCCACCAGGCTTCCGGAGTCTGAACCCGCCGCTGACCATCGTGAGGAAGACCTTCGAGTCCACCGAGAACCCCGACGACTTCCTCCCCTCCGTCATGACCTGCGTCAACTACCTGAAGCTGCCAGACTACTCCAGCATTGAGATAATGCGAGAGAAACTGTTGATTGCAGCCCGCGAGGGCCAGCAGTCATTCCACCTTTCCTGATCTCGTCCCCCCCATCTCACATTCAAAATGCCTTCTACAGCGACTGATGAAAATCATGACTTCCTTCCTAATTTTATTTTGTTTTTGTTTTTGTAATCTCATACATCGAGGCTAAGTGTACAGCCTTCTTGATAAAGAAAGCAGCTTGCAGAAAGTTTAAGACTTCAAATATATATTTGCTGCCCCCCCCCCCCACCTTCCCGTCTCCTGAAAAAAAAATGAAAGGAAGGGCAGTGAGGACTAAAAAAAAAAAAATCTGAGGACAAAGTTATATCAGTAGTTAAGTAATATTCAAAAAAGTGGAAGAAATGGGTGACATTTTAAATTGCATTGCTGTGTGATATTTAAAAAAAAGAAGGGATGTTTCCTCCACCGAGCGGTGGACAACGTCACTGTGGAGAGGGGGGGGGCCCGGGGCGGGTGGGAGGGGGTCCATTGAGCAAGCTAGGTTCACTTTAGCTCCAAAGATCATTTGTACAGACAAATTTGCAGACTTTGCTCATTCTACACCTTTGATAGAATAGCCCTTTTGTTCCCATGTCTTCTTCCTGGAGTTCCTCCGTTGGCATTTTGTTCTGTATTATATTGGCCCCGCCCCAGTTTTGTGTGTTACAATATTTTTTTGGGTTCAGCAGTTCCTCCTACGTGTGTGTGTCTTTGCTTAAAGTTATGAGGACGAGAGTTTGCCGTTGGTTGAATGCCTGGTAGTGATGAGAGCATAGTATATTTTTTTTCTTCACCGCCCCCCCCCTCCACTCGTTCATGTTGAAGTTGTGTTCTGGCCTATACTACATGCTGAGGTTCAGCCGAAGCAATGAGTTGTATCCATAGTTGTTGGTTGAGTGTAAAAAAGGAAAATTTAAAGTTTGCTTTTGGGTAGAGTAGTGTCTCTCAGCCGGACCCCACAAGAGGGGCAGGATTCTACCGCTAGACCAAACTTTTCAGCAACCCCCACGACACATAATGTAGCTGGGCACAAATGTGGCTGGTCTCATTCTATCGTTTCATGGCCGGATAGCATTTCATGGTTCATTTATGGAGTAAAGTTTATATGCAGTTTCACAACCTGTTCGAGGTGAGAATGTCTGCTTTACTTTTCATTCATTTTCTATATTTTGTCTTTTTTTTTTTTTTTTTTTTCTTGCTGTAGGTTTTTTGTTTTTTTTTGCACTGCTGGCTTGGAACAAACCGTGGTGTGCACCTGCAGTCTGAGGCCAGGGGAGGGCGCCACCGTATGCTCTCTTGGCCCAATCGTTCATGTGCTGGTTTCTAAGATCTGCAATAATTTACTGCATCAGGTTCATGTTTTTACCTGAACATAAATAAAGTAACTGTTTGACTCATCTTTGTGCAGTGTTTTTATTTATCCATTCCTACTTTGCAGCCCAAATGTCATTGTTACATAAAGCTTCGTATTGTGGTTCTCTGCATTCATTCACCTTAAGCCTTGAAGGTGGACTGAAGCTGGCGAGGGTTTAACGACCCCCATCTGTTTTTCTTTCACTCATTGTTTTGTTTCTTAGCGAAGACGCATTTGTGTATCGTTTTACCATGCTTTACAAAATAACAAACACCGTTACACTTGTTCGATTTTGCATTTTCTTTTATGCGACTTTCAAAAACGAGTATCAATAAATTCAAGCTGGCACACTGGATACATCAACTTTAATTCTAGGCCTATGTCTTGTGGTTTTCGGGGGAACAGTTCTTAGCAGCCTCCAACTTCTAAACCCCTACTCGACTGCCTTGGTTCCCAGGAAACGCTCTTATATCTGATGCTGCAGAACGTGTCTTTATGGGATGTCCTGAGGGTGAAGGTGGCCGATATTCTGATCTGCAGCAAGGCTTCATTATAGAAATTGACTAGAATAAAGAGGGGGGGGGGGGGGTGCTTATGTACGGCTGACGTCTCATTAAGAGTCGGTTTATTGATCATACCAGCCCGCGTTGATGGCATGCGGTCTAATAGAGGTACGCTGCTACTTATGTAGATTAAAGTCATGACTCTACGCTCCTTTGACTGCCTTCCGGGAACCTTTTTCAAACTTACCTCAAACTAAAATATTGATATGTGCTATTTTTCAACCGTGCAGGTTGCCTTCGTGTTAATTGTATCCATGTGAGAGATTAGTAAAGATCGTATAGGCCGTCTGCCCGTAAGCAAGGTGAATTGAAGAACATTTTCTATAATAAGATTGCTAAGGGTTTAGGCAACACTTGGAAGAGTGGTTCAACTTGTATTAGCCTTGGCAAAAGATTAATCCAAATGATTGCATTTTCAATATTTTGAATGTAAATCATTGGTCTCAATGTTATGAATGTGTACATTTTACCTCATTCTACCGTGTCGGAAATAAAAAACACTGAAAATCTGACATCAGAAGCATTATCTAAATATGACTGTGAAATCTCACTTCCCGTCGCCAGAAATCATTATTTAAAGGGCTCCATGGATGTGAATCGATGTGCTAAAACATTTGGCCCTGCTGCTGAAGGACCAATGAGTCACTCCCATTCACCTCGAGTCCAAAAAGCATATGATGTATTCTCTCTCTCTCTCTCTCTCTCTCTCTCTCTCTCTCTCTCTCTCTCTCTCTCTCTCTCTCTCTCTCTCTCTCTCTCTCTCTCTCTCTCTCTCTCTCTCTCTCATTCTTTACTAAACGTCCTGAAATGACTCATGGAGTATGCTAAAACATGTCAAGTTCATCTGGCTAAGCTAAGCCTAACCTTTAGCTTTTAGTGCTCCATCACCAAAGTGCTGCTATGTATCAAATGGCGGCACTGCTTGTTATCAGGGCTAATATGTAAGATAAAGCTGGCAGGGATCTCTGTGCTCCTTCCTGCCCTCCTGTCTGGGCTGCTGCCAGCTGCCAGCTCCCCCTCTCTTTCTCTCTCTCTCTCTCTCTCTCTCTCTCTCTCTCTCTCTCTCTCTTCTCTCTCTCTCTCTCTCTCTCTCTCTCTCTCTCTCTCTCTCTCTCTCTCTCTCTCTCTCTCGCATCATTTCTCCTCGGTCGCCCATTTCCTCGGAGAGGTTATGGATGATGAGATTGCAAATGAGCTTCCCAGTGGCACGTGTGCACGTGTGCTTATGGAGGTGAAGGAGAATTATGTATAATGGGAATCAAGCAGTGAGAGAGAGAGAGAGAGAGAGAGAGAGAGAGAGAGAGAGAGAGAGAGAGAGAGAGAGAGAGAGAGAGAGAGAGAGAGAGAGGAGAGAGAGAGAGAGAGAGAGCGGTGTAGAGAGAAAGACAATTAAGACAAGAGAGGGAGAAAAACGGAGGGGAGGGGGATTGAGAGGATGAATGTCATCACTCGTCGGCACTGTGACTCACCCCCCCCCCCCAGCACAGCCTTCCACAGCTACAGTCTACTCTCTCCATCCCATCTTCACGCCGCTTGTTCACTCTTACCCATCCTCTCTCTCTCTCTCTCTCTCTCTCTCTCTCTCTCTCTCTCTCTCTCTCTCTCTCTCTCTCTCTCTCTCCTCTCTCTCTCTTCTCTCTCTCTCCTCTCTCTTCTCTCTCTCTCTCTCTCTCTCTCTCTCTCTCTCTCTCTCTCTCTCTCTCTCTCTCTCGCTCAGTAGCAGCGCACGCAGCCGCCGTTCAGTATACCGACTGTCTGCCTCTCTCCTCCTCTCTCCCCTGCTCTCTTTTCTCTCTCACACACACATACACACACACATCCACTCTGAGTTCCCTCCCGCACACAGACGCTCGCACTCCTCCTGCTGGTCACAAGCTCTCCAGCACCGCCAGAGAACACACAGCAGAGACCCCAGAGACCAGAGAACACGCCAGCGACAGACCGCAGCACCAGAGCCGAGACCCTCAATAAGACAGAGCCAAGCAGTGCGTCGGCTCGGCCACAGGGACGATGAGTGTGAGGATGAGGATGGGTCCGGGGTCTCCCCTGGCGTCCCCCTCGCTGCTGCTGTTCCTGGTGCTTCACAACGCGGCGCTCGGAGGGGCCATGCCCTCCGCCTTCCAGCTAGCCCCCGACACGCCAGCTCCGGCAGAGCCAACCCCCACGCAGGCCACCCCACGCCTGGACCCCTGCGAGGGCCGGCCCTGCCTGAACGGGGGCTTCTGCCTGGCCCTGCACACGGAGGGCCGGCCGGAGGGGACCTGGGAGTACAGCTGCACCTGCACGCCCGACTTCACCGGACGCAACTGTGAGGTGAGGAGACGGAGCGTCGGGTTGCTGTTGCGCCCTTTATGAAGTAAAGTGACACTGTGTGTGTGTGTGTGTGTGTGTGTGTGTGTGTGTGTGTGTGTGTGTGTGTGTGTGTGTGTGTGTGTGTGTGTGTGTGTGTGTGTGTGTAACTGCAACAGTGGAATGGTGTGACTTGCTTGATAGAGGATGCTTGTGTGTGCGTGTGTGCGTATGTATTTGTCCATGTGTGTGTGTGTGTGTGTGTGTGTGTGTGTGTGTGTGTGTGTGTGTGTGTGTGTGTGTGTGTGTGTGTGTGTGTGTGTGTGTGTGTGTGTGTGTGTGTGTGTGTGAGTGAGAGTGCTCATACATGCTTTGAAGTTTCCTCTGTATTCAACTGTAAGGATAAATGTGTTCACAGTTTGTGATGATGATCCATTGTCTTTGTAAACATTTGTGTGTGTGTGTGTGTGGGGGGGGGGGGGGGGGGATTTTTGTCCTCCCAGTTTGTCGATGGTTTTTAATGCCAGTAAGGCAGCTGTTATTGAGACGGGGAGAGTAGTACTGCGTTGCTGTGGCAACAGGAGCAAGGAGCCGCAGCAGAGCACGCAAGTGAAAGCAGTGTGTGCGCTTCTCACTGTGAATGTGTGTGTGTGTGTGTGTGTGTGTGTGTGTGTGTGTGTGTGTGTGTGTGTGTGTGTGTGTGTGTGTGTGTGTGTGTGTGTGTGTGTGTGTGTGTGTGTGTGTGTGTGTGTGTGTGTGTGTGTGTGTGTGTGTGTGTGTGTGGTATGCGCAAGAATATTATTTTAACAGTATGAGTTGGAATGAAAAACATTCTGTTTATTGGTTTTTGTTTCTCAGCAGTTTGTGTGTGTGTTTGCTGGTTTGTGCAATGGGATCGGCGTTAACCTAGAAACTGAATCAACAGAGGAAAAAGACACAACCACAAACGCAAAAACCCACACAGACACACACACACACAGAGACAATTTTTCTGGCTTGTGTGCTGTGTTGGGTGCTAAAGCCCCTGACTCATGTGTGGGTGAATGGGTTCATGCGTTAGAAGCCAGAAGGACAAACTGTGTGGAGCCATGACGACACGGCCCATCAGGAGGGAGAGACAAGGTGACTGAAGGAACGGGAGGAGGGGGAACTTCACTAGCGCCGCCAACAGGTGGCAGCCATCGCTCCCGGCATCTACCCTAGTGCTAGTTCCTGTGCTTTCTTCAACGTGTGTGTGCGTGTACATGTGTATCTGCATATATTTGTGGGTTGTGTTTGTGTGCGTGTGCGTGTGTATGAGTGTGTGTTTGTGTGTGTGGGTGCGTGTGTGCGCGCGTGTGCACGTGTGTGCGCTTGCAGAGAGCGAGAGAGAGAGGGACTGTGCATGTATTTGTGTCTCGGTTGTGTGGCGGGTTTGTGTGAGGGTGTGTCTCCGTGCTCGAGTGTGTGCATGTGTGCACTTGTGTGTCCGGAGAGAGGAACAACTTAATGGATCATTCAGCCAGGGACCCTGGTAGCGGGCTCCTTTGCTGTCCTGGTTTTCTATCGCTCAGGATAGTGGAAAGGGGACAGCAGCAGTCTGCCGCTGTTACGGATGGTTTCGCCGCTCCTCTGCTCCTCCACACAGACAGCACATTCAAACAGCAATCATCCTCCACTTATTTATTATTTCATTCTTCATTCGACATCAGTGAGAGGGACAGACAGGCTCTTGGAGGATGCTATTTTGTCATTCCTTCGTCTGGTCCTCCTCTCATTTATCCTTCTCTACGGTGGGTCAGATCACATGATCTCTTCCCCAGCAGCTGAGGCATTTTCCAACCTGTTAGTCCCCCCCCCACCAAAACGTATGGTTAGTTATTTCTCCATTGAAACATTAAAGCAGTTCTGTGGAGATTTAGTGTATGATCCATCATCTGTCTGGGTTGGTCATAATGCATAGCCTCTGATTGTGCCTTTTACTAACACTAACAAAGAATAGAGAAAATGAAGAGAGAGAGGGAGAGAAAGAGAGAGCACGGCTGGCAAGACAAAATCTGACAAAAGATTGGATCCAAGCTGTGAATAAAAATGTAGCCGAACACGAGTAGAGAATTTAGCCCTGTTATGTCTCGCATCTCTTCTCTCTTGCTTTCTACATTTGGTGTTAGACCTAGTTAGGAGCTGCGGTTCTGGTGACCTGAATAGAAATAAAATTGAAATTCTGCTCTAGTTTCAATCACTTACAGCGTTCCAGTGAACGCAGCTTACTGGAAGGGGAGCTGGAGGTTAGCTCTTGCTAGAGTTTATCATTGCTATGAACTCATGGAGCACAATTTGCCTCTCTCCTTTCATGCCAGCCCAAAGCTCGTCCCAGCGAAGGCATCTCTTTCACCCCCTATTCACAGGCCAACAGCAGTGTGAACTGTGCCTTTCACACTTCACACTCCGCCTTGAGCCTCAACCCATCTGGAGCATTTAGGGTTGGCTTGCTGAAGGTCTAAGCATCTCATCTGTTGACAAGAGGAGCCAAGGGATGGAGGAAACCAGTGATCCTCTAGTGGTCAGACGACCTGTTCACCGTCTCGGCTATACACACACTAGCTCCTAGCGATCCAATAGTTCTGCACCGGGAAATATGTGTGGTGCAGGTTAGCACATCCAGAGTCCAGCAGCCTCCACCAGAAGACCGCAGCCCAGGAAGATGTACTGGGGATACCTCTGGCGTTGTGCTTGATTAGGGAGCAGAGTAATCGTCTTATCAGCATCGTCGACACAGCCTCTCGCCGCTGCATTATTTATGCATGTCTTGGCGTGAGAGTTTATCCTGCTGTTTTGCACTTTGCGTCTAATGGAGCGGACAGGATGCCCGTCTTTAAGTTTCTCATCGAGTCTGGACGGCGCGTCCGTCCTCTCTTTGATCCGAACCAAATGTCGTTCCTCTTGATGTCTTTTGTTCAAGGCTGGTTATTGTGAGGAGGCCTGTGGTTGCACTGATGCGTCGCCTGGCTGTCAAACGTTGCCCCCTCTGTCCTGGGTCCTTGCTCCCACACTACTGCTGCTGCGTACTGATCACTCCCCCCCAACACCACCACCACCACCACCACCCCACCACCACCACCACCACCACCCCAGCCTCATCCAATTAGCCGGAGCTCAAAGCTCATCACCAGCCTTTGGTCTCAGCAGTGCTTTGATATCCCAGCTTGTTAGTCAGCGGAGGGAGAGAGAGACGCGGGCCACCAGGGATATGATTCGATATTTATTTATACAAAGTATATATATCTATATATTTATCGCCCCCGTCTCTTCCCTCATCACCGCATTTACCAAAGCAGCATGCGTCCGGAACTGCGGGAAAATGAACGAGGATATCTGATGAGGTTGATTTTATACCAAATACACAAAAATTATTGAACATTTATGTAGATACGTACATTTTTTTTATACAATTTACACATTAACATTAATAATCTGAATCTGTCATTTAAATGTTCTTATTTGTGACAATAACCAGCCGTCAGCATTGGGCAGTATTCCTGTAGCTGATGTTGCGTCCTGGATGAAGTTGTTGCTTTGCATTTAGCAGACGGTACGTAAACATTAGAGCAGCCTTTGGAGCGTATAGCAGAGACCCATCATTAAAAGCAATGCTCCAGTTAGCGGCTACGCCTCATTTCCGAGCATGGGTAACCGCCGGCCCTGGTGGTGGGCCGTTAATAACAGTACACCTATTACTAGCTTCCTGCTGACATCGCCCAAGTAAACACCAATTAACCATTATTGAGTACAGGTGTTGGAATGGCTGGAACACGAGGGGCGGCGGGGGGACGGGGGGCTTATGTTCACCCACAGAGTAGAGCAGTCACCTAGTGTACCCAGAGCGTCTAAATGCTTCTCGTCAGAGTGTGGGGCGCATGCTACCCGGGTGTAAAGACGTCCTCCGAGCTTTCAAGTGTCTTTTGATGCGGCGCTGGGGGTCAGCGTGAGATCCCCACCGAGGGGTTACCAGTAAGGCATCACTCCTGCTCACGCTCGGGTCCTCAGAAGTGATGACGCGGCGCCCTATCGCCTTTGAACAGGTGGGCCAGTGGCCAATCACTTTGCTCATTTCCATATCAAATATGACCTGGCCTTTTGATCCGCCTGTCGTGGATGTGATACGGAGCGGCCCCTGGATCGGACATGCATATGGATGGGATTCAAACCCACACCTCCTCCGCCTCCTCCTCGCCCTCCCCTCTTCCTTCCTTCGACTGGGTTTCTTTCAAACTCTGCTGATCAAAGATTCTTTATGATGCATGTTCCTCATAATCAAAAGGATCTGGATCAGTGTTACCGATATACATGCACCTGTTGTGGACGTTAACCCACAAAGGCTTAAGGTGAGGAGCTAGGGTGGCAAAAGGAAGGAGGATAGGAGGCAAGGGAAGGAAAGATGGAAAGGAGAAGATTTCCAAATAGACAGGCAGACACACTCGAATAAGCCTGCAGCCTAGTTTTCCTCTAACTTCTCTGTGACAGCTATGTGAGGCTAAAGCCTGGTGGGACATTTTGATTGACATTGCTTGGCATTGTAGATCTGTCTGGAAAAAACAACAGAACATTCTGCTTGCCTTCATTTTTGTTGATGGGTTAAATCCGGTAGAGCTTTGAATACTTGTATTCTGCGCCCCCAACTCTGGGTTTTTCCGCTTCCTGTAACACTCTTTAAAGAGTCTGCTTGCCACTGCTCAACTCAGATGTAGTTATCTTTAAAATAGCACTCCTACTTCATGGACTCTTTTTTTAATCTCAGTCAGTCTGTCGGCCTCACTAGTCTGACTTAGCGATCTCTCTGTCCTGAATGCAAAGAAAAAGGCCATGGCGTTTCCCCAACGGGTTTGGTTTTGGACCCCCCGCCCCCCGCTGTCTGTCTGCATCGGCAGCTATTTATATCTCCCTCTAACGGAGCAGTGCCTTTGCGTCACTCCACCGGGCCATAATGGGAAAAAGGGACATTGCGGTTTCGTGTCGGCTGTAATTCTCCGTAACCGTGTGTCACCGTGGGGTTGGCGGCTCTTCCAGTGAGTCATCTTGTTGTCACTTCCACACAACACACTCTAATAGGGTTACATGTGGGCTGGCCAGAAAAGCACAGGCATGTGTGCTGATGCTGATCAGCATGGGACGGTGCATGAAGGGCGTGTTGTTAACATTATATTCTAGACTTGGTAAAAGTGGCGCCTGGTGGCGCGTTGAAGTCCTCATGTTGTTCTAGAGGCACTCTTCCTGAACGATACCCTCCATTTTACCCTTCATACCCTCCATCATCTCATCACATTTTTCCTCCAATCGACGCAGCCGCCTGACACACTCGAGCAGAAATAAATATACAAACATATCAACAAGAGCCAACAACCCACACAGCATCACCTACACCTGTCACTTGACGTGATGCGAGTGGTATTTAATGAATACACTTGAGAGAAGGCTAGCGTGCTGTGTTGTGTGTATTTTGGTTTGTCGCACACATCCTCTTGCTATTCCGGAACAATAAATGGCAGTTATTAAATAAAAAAAATACCCCCAGGGGGCGATTCAGAGGAGAGAGGGGAGAGCGGCACAGTCAGCCTTTGGGCATTAGCCACAGAGATGATCCCGTATTAACCACCAGGCCTGTCTGTAGGTTGATAGGGAAGGAACAAACTGTGGAAGGTTTTTTTGGCGGTCTGCCGGGAATTGCGCTGAAAATGTTCTCGGTAAGATGATGACTAAGGGGTCTTTGGGATACTGCCTGTTGTTTTGGTTGATGTATTTTCATCAACCGCCCGGCATGATATGAACATTTGAAAAATATACTGCAGCAACATGAAAGGATTGAGTATTTTGTTGAAAGTTTCGGGAAGTGAATCAAGATGGACAACACATGCTAAGAATATCAAACCCACTATAACTCATATAATTCGTAGTAATGAGTGCTCATAGCACTTTGCTGCAGTGGAGAGGGACTTGGTTCCAGTGAAAAAATATATCTTGCATATTTAGTGTTAAACTTGTAACCTTTCATGAGGATAGTTTCCAAAGTTTTTTCCCAGTAATTTTCTCCATCTAACTTTCAGCAAGCATGGATGAGCAAACCTTGCATACTAATTTACCAAACTGTTTGACAGGGGGGTTCTTGCGGAAACGTTGGGACCTGAGGCCGGCCCTCTGTAGGTGTTCTGGGGGGGTGGGGGCCCTCACCCGGAACATCATTTTGATAAAAAAAAAGCTCTATTTCGTGTATTCTGTTTACATTCTAAGTATATTATTTTATCGTTGAAAATTTTTAATGTGTACCCCAAAACCTGTTTTCTTTCCAGATTATTATGAATTGCGAGGGTATAACTTTGGTAGTTGTTATAATTATGAACTTTGATTAGAGGGCATAATAATTCACAACTAGAATAATGAATTATTGATATGAATTATTTGAAATACCGTTCCTGCAGTGGATTGCATTGACAGGCCTGTAACAGGTTCTCTCCCTCCCTCTGTCTTTGTCTCTCACACCAAAATGCCCATGTGTAGTGTGAAGTAGTTGCTTGAATGACACGCAGACGACCCAAAACGTACTTATGTACATCCTTTTATTTTTGAGGGCTTTATTGCATTATGGGAATGAAAGATGAACAGATCCAGAACAATGATAAAAAAAAACAATATGTTTTTATTATTATTATTTATAAAGAAACCTTTTTGCATATTTTTTTTTTATTTGATATATTTATTTGATTGGTGAAAAAACGATTGTTATTGTTAAAATAAATATACAGTATATAGATATACACGTATATATATATATATATATTTTTTTTAAATACTCTGCTATTCATGAATCATTCAGGTCTTCGGATGCTCAGTCCTCACAAAGCTTTTTAACAAAGACTAGAAACAAAATGGATCTCATCTAATGTAAACCCTCTCCTTACCTCACCTGTGAACACTATCAGCTTATTTCTTTCCACATAACATACGGAGAGGTGGTGTGTTCAGCTTGGCTACAGAACATTTGATTGAGCTTCACCTCCCAGGGCTTTAACACTGATTCATCTCCACCTGATCCCTCTTTTGCTGTGGTCACAAGAAGTAAGAAATCAATTCTTTTTTTTTGGTTGATGTTAAAACAATTTACCGTTGTGTGTGAAAAGATATATAGTCCAGAATGAAAAACCCCCGAACTATCAGTTCAGACGCATAAAAAGAATGGATACCCAGCGGAACTGCCAACCTGCCAAGATGTCTCTTGCTTAAAAGAAAAACTGTCGTCCTTTTCCATTATGGCGGGCCTTTCTTTTTATGCCTTTCCCACCTTGATGTCATGCCTCCCTTGAGACGTTTCTACATTCCGAGAAAATTACAGTTCTCCGTTTGAAAAAAGCAAGTATTCAGAGGCCGTTGTGACACATATCTGTTGTCAACGGTTTGCAGATCATGATTTCAAACCAATGGCTTTATTCCCGTCCTCCACTCATATCAAGTGATAAACCCATGACGAGCACATGGTGAAGAACAGGTAGAGAGACTGATGCTAAACGCAACACATCTATTTTAAGATGCGTGGTTTGTTTCTAGTTTTTTGCATTTCTTTCCATCCCTAAAATAGCTTTCTTTGTAGAGAGCGTTTATTGAAGGATTGAGAGCATTGCATGTATAACATTTGCTCAACAAACAAACAAACAAACACACACACACACACACACACACACACGAGCAAACAAACAAACAAACAAACACACACACACCACACACACACACACACACACACACACACACACACACACACACACACACACACACACACACACACACACACACACACACACACACACACACACACACACACACACACACGAGCAAACAAACAAACAAACACACACACCAACGTACATACACACCCACTAGCCAGCACCACCATAGGGTGGTGGTGCACAGTGGGTCAGCCCTCACTCTGAGCACTCATACAGCCGACTGGGAGTGAGTAGCAGTTCTTCCTGCGTGTTTTTTCCTGCGTGGTTATTTGAGGATGGCTTTCTTTGTGTTTCGGGTTCTCCCGGGGTAGAGCAGGTATACTCTCTGCCTACCTGCCTGCAGCCCTGCTTTGACCTGGCTTGCTGAGTGGAGAATGCTGCGCTGAAGGGTTGTTCTTTATTTGCAGAGGCTGGTTGACAGCAGGAACAGAGCGTTCCACTTGCAACGTCTTCAAGACTACAGGCCTGACAGGTGTGGTAGCCCTGTGAAACACAGGGACTGATGTGTATATCTTTGTACCTGAACATGAGGGAACATGAGGCACAATGTTCACCGTTAACTAACGCTGCTGTACCAAAGTCTCAGACTCATGTTGCAAAAAAATACAATTTGTATAGTATGTCGATTTATGATACCATGGAACAAAAAAAGAAAACGTCATTCAATATACACATACAGTACTCTTCTCTGTATACTAGTGCTTTTGTTAACAGGCATTCAATGTGTGTAACCTTTGCTAATGTGCTTGCACACGTCCACGACAAATCCCAAAAAAAAAACAAAATTTTGTTAGTGTGCCCAGCCCGTCAGATTAAGCATTGGGGTGCAGCTATGACTTAAAACAGCCCAAGTTCAATGCCAGTCTTAAAACGAGGTGACACCAACAGATGTAGACATGTAAGACAGAATTGTTCCGTGGCCTAGATCCAAGCAGCCAATACAAACACTGCACACCTGCTGATGTGTGACTGGTGTTATATCCGGAGTAGCCTGGCTTCTCAGGGTCTCAAGAACCCGGTTCAATTATTGTTCCTCTCGAACAATCTGCAAAGTGCGGTTCTGAAGCGTTGCAGGGCTTTGACGCAGCAGCGTCTGTAAAGGACAGCCCCCGCCTCCCCTCCAGTCGCAGCGCTACTTAAACACAAAGCGGCTTCCGCCTCGCTGCAGCAGCTCAGAACCCCTCTCCTCTTTAATCATAACCCGTCGCGCTGAGCCGGCCCCAGTCCCACACTCTTTGTTTGTCCCACCGGGTTCTCATCTCTTCCTTTTCTACTTTTCACTCATCTCATCGTCTGCTTTGTGTACGACACATCCTTGTTCTGATGTTCTTTCTGTCCATCATTCTTTCTTATTTTCTCTCCGTCCCGTTCGTATTAGTATACACTGCACACACACCCGATGACAGGAAGTTCCCTCGGAGTTTAGAACATGTCGAAACGGGTTCCACCTTGGAACTGATTATTTTGGGTGAAGGAAGCTGCGAAACCCTTTGAAGGCACAGGGCCAGAATCCTGGGCCAGAATCCTGATAAGCAGCGTGGAGAGCGTGCGGGCAGCCGCTTTGATGTGCGGAGAGAGAGAGCTCACATTAAAGGCTGCTGCGCATCGCGTGCACTTTCTGACCGCTCGAGGAGCGCCACGTGTCGGGCCGTCTTATCTCCCCAGCCGCCCGCACGATGAGAAAACCCTCAACACAGAGCTCGGAACATTGTCTCCCTGGACAGGAAATCTCTCTCCCAAATGAGATTACTGGAATTGGGTTGTAGCGCTGAAAAAAACAAATGAAATATCTAGTGAAAAAAAGAGCAACAACTAAACAGCCGGTAGCGGTTCTCCCAGTTCACCCCGTAGAGAGATAAACAGAGAGCGCCAGCTGGAGTGGGACTTCAGACAGTGATGTTCATGCTATTATTCATGTGATGCGCACAGTGATTGTGAGGCTAGTGGAGCCACAGTGTTGTACATGCTGTACATGATATGGCTGATGCTTGTTGCCTCTTCCATTGTGTCGCCGTGCTCGGGAACACAACGGCTTGTCTTCTTGGTAAGAAGAAGGCGTGAATCCGACCTCCACCACTCCCACGGACGTTCTCTACAGAACCACTTAGAATCCAACAGGGCAAACCTCTGAGACGGTGCTATTAATCTCCTTGAATGTCCTCTTGTTACTGTACATCCACATTGTAGATAAAAAGTCTTAAGCAGCCTGCAACACTGAGTTTAAAACTGTCATTTTATTAGACAAAGAGCCTTCGATTTTAGTCTTCCTCTGAATATAAGCTCTCTGGAAATCAAGCAACAAACAAAAACAGTATCTTAACCACCAGCGGTCAGTCAGACCTTATAGCCACAACATTTAGATGCACCACACTGAAATGTCAGTATGAAGCTGAGAACTTCAATTCATGAGATGTTGTCTACAGGATTGAGCTTTTATGTTGAAGGTACAGACCGACTGGTCACACACCATTGGAGCTTGTCAATCATTTATCACATAGCAAGAGTGACAGCAGACCCCTCGCAGCCCCGTCTTAACACAGCGAACACACACAGACACAGAAGCACACATTCAAACACACACACACACACACACACACACACACACACACACACACACACACACACACACACACACACACACACACACACACACACACACACACACACACACACACACACACACACACACACACACACACACACACACATGCACACACACACACACGCACACATACACGCACACACACACACACGCACACACAAACAAACTAGCGCGTACACACACACACAGAAACAATCAGAAATACACACTGTTGCTCCTTTGTCGTACAAGCTCAGCGTGTGCCCACTCTTACACGAGAACATAGTGTTTAAATAGAGCATTCCCTGGGAACTAATTAATTGTTTTGACGTTTCATCGTGCTTCTGCCAAAGGCTTGGCGATTTTATATCATCAACACCCTAACACTGTGGCTGCCTCAAGAAATATTATCACACAATATTACCACATATATAATGTATATTACTACAACCGCAAACACTAATTTCCCAAATTAATGAATTACTCACTCAAAGCTATCAACTTGAAAGTTGCGTTTTGATTGTCAGGTGTCAGGGCAGTGTGTATATCGGAAGAGCTTCCATGTCTAGCTGTCCTGGTCAGTATCATTGTAAGCCTAGTCAGCTGTCAATCATCTGTCAAACCCAAAATTTGTATAGAGAACAGCATGGATTCAGCTAGACAGACAAATGATCGTCAACAACAAAATAAGTTGAGCTAACTAATTGATCTGAGGAAGAAGAAAGACTCCCAGAGGTTAAGTGATGTGGATTACTGTAATACTAACACAATAGAAATCAGGCTGTAGGGAGACCTGAAGTTCTTGTAAAGCTCAGCAGATGATAACCCAAGCCTTAAACCCAAGCCTGTCTCTGCTTGACATGAACCAGTTGAAGACAGCCAGGATAAAATAGGTTACCACGACCAAGACAAGTATATGACCTTTGTTGGATTGAAATCACACATGGTGGATTGTTTTTTAATTTATATGATCTGATTTACGCTAGTATATATGCAAAACTTTAACAATCAAACCAATGCTTTTTTAGTTGTTTTTTTTAAATAAGAATTATTCAGGTATGGATTGTTGGAGGTTTTTATCTAACTTAGATTGTAACCAACTGTCTTTTTGGTGGATGTCCATTTCCACAACCTCTGTTATTCCGATCTCAGACTATCTATCCATTAATATTAATAAAACAAGCCTCACATCTAAATGATTATTCATTCATAATCATCAGTGTATACAGACAAGCAAATATCCATAATATGTACAGTAAATCCGAAGAACATGACATTATTACGAGTTTTCTAAAATTAAATCATGATGAAAGAATGACCCTTAACTTTGATGCGTGGGCATTTTTGAGGAACACAAAAATTAAGTGGCGTCTGGAGATTGTAATGTCAAAGGGTACAATCCTTATCCATTCAAAAATAGTTGAACCGCTCTAATGGCATTCCCTAGATCATGATTCATGTTTTACTGTAGATATGATCCATTCAATGGTGGGATAGGGAATAGGGCTCCTTATTGAGTCAGTGTGTCAGAGAGTATGGGGTTTCTTGCAATCGAATATCTGCCCCTGAATGTGTAGGACTTGAACAGAAGCCACATAGTGTGTGTAGCTTGCCCATAGTGTGTACGGATGTTTATGCAATATAAAAGTGTTGTTGTTGTCCCATTTGTGTGTGTGTGTTTGTTTGTTTCTTCGGTTTGTTGTTGTTCGTGTGGACATCGCCACACGGACATCGGATCAGATGTGATAGTATTTGAATGTTTTAAATTTGTTCTGCGGGCCATCTCAGAAGTTATGCAATGCATTGAGATAAGTTACCTCCTTTCTGTTTTTAAAATCATTCAAACATCCAGAAAGAGATATTTTAACTAAATCTAAATTGACAATTGGGGAGCAATTTCAGAGTGATTTTAAACCTCCCTTAAACCCTGAAGTCTTTATTTTTTTTATTATATTACGTTCTATCTTAGTTATTTTGTATTTGGAGGGCTCAACATTTATACCTCCTAATTCATGTTGACAATCTCATACCACAGCTCTGGCTAGCTGAAATGTTCCTTATAGTATGTTAGACTTTGTTGTAGCAGCTGTTACAAAGGTGAGTAAACAACATTACATTTCAATATTTGTTTTCAATTTACCTCCAATGTTAGCTAGAATAGTTTAGTTGAAAAATGTGGGCAAGGCCAAATTTAATATTTCTCCTACATTATATTTATCTTGTTTACCTTGTTACGTTTAAACATATACAAAGGAATCTCATATGTCTATAATCCCTTCTTGACAACAAACCTTTAATGGATAAATAACGTCAGCCTTGGCACAGCCGTCTAGCCTAATATTTACCTTTAACAACAGCATCAAACTCAGCACCTCTCCCAGTTTAACAAAATGCACTGTTACTGAGTCTGCACCAAAACCCAACTCAATAACGCTACACAACAATAGAAGAGTTCAATCTTTTATTTATTCCAAGGTAGCTCAGAGCGAGAAAAAAAAGATAAGTGATGCACCTCAAAATGAGCCACACACACACACACGGGTAAGTGACAATGGTGCTGGCTGCATAATAACACCACTCATAACACACTGCTTGTGCATTGCAACACTCTGTGCCACAGACGGAACACCACTGCGTTGCTAATCTTTCTTTAAATGCCGCATAAAGATTCCTATTAACCGACACATGTGATTCTTGTGCCAGTCACTCTGTGTAAGTAATAGTGTGATTATGCAGATTCCCCTGCTCTTGATGCCTCTCCCCTCGGCACCATGGGGGGGGGTGTTCTCACGTTCACCATGGGAGAGACATGCCGGTGATAAATAGTTTCATAAAAGCGTGATAAGTTATTTTTATGGAATGCGTTATCATTATGATTCACACTGGGGGGTCTTTCAGCCGAAACACTGGGACTCACATGCCATGTGCTGTTCATTTTCACACACAACACACACACACACACACACACACACACACCACACACACACACACACCACACACACACACACACACACACACACACACACGCACGCACGCGCACGCACGCACGCACACACACACACACACACACACACACACACACACACACACACACACACGCGCGCATACACACACACACACACACACACACACACACACACACACACATTCACACACACGTATGAAAGCTAATTGCCATCAGGTTACCTGGTTACTGTAGCTATAGCAACAAAGATAGATATGAGAACCATTGCACACTCTGGAGTGGGATATTATTGGACCGCAGATTACCACATAAAAGTAATGATGTACAGCTTTTCACACGTGCACAGGCATATACCAATGGATGTGTACGTACATCCATTAGCGTATGTGCAAGTACACAATTGTCTGAGTATATTTCCTTCTAGGTCTGTCCCTTTCTTTCTCTTTCTTTCAATATTTCCCTCTTTCACTGTGTATATGGGCATGTGGGCGTGAGTGTGTGTTTTTGTGTCTGTGTGAGTGTATGTGTTTGCACGTGTGTGTGTTTTTGCATGGATGAGTGTAGGCTGGAGAGACTAAGGAAAAAGGGAGTGAATGTGTGTGTGTGTGTGTGTGTGTGTGTGTGTGTGTGTGTGTGTGTGTGTGTGTGTGTGTGTGTGTGTGTGTGTGTGTGTGTCTGTGTGTGTGTGTGTGTGTGTGTGTGTGTGTGTGTGTGTGTGTGTGTGTGTGTGTGTGTGTGTGTGTGTGTCTGTGTGTGTGTCTGTGTGTGTCTGTGTGTGGGTGTAGAAAGGATGTGCAGTGTGCAGTATGTGTTGTGTTTATATTCCTGACCATTAAAGCCTCCACCCCCCCAATCCACCCATATTATCACACACCTCTCAGATGAGTCAGCCATGGTGGTGTTGTGGCTGGTGAACTGGTGAAATAGGGCCCTCTATTATGGGCCACTGTTAAGCTGTCCATAGCTTTCATTGGGTAGGCTGAGAGCCCCAGGCCAGACCCCACTAAAGTTGTATCTTCCCAAGAGTTTGTTGATGTTAGTGCAATAATCATATAATGTTGCCCATATACATACACATCAGAAAGACATTTTGAAACTGGCTTTATGCCACTGTTGTAAAGAATGACTAAATAACCTCGAAGATATTATTTCTAAAGAAATTACTAAAAGTATTCACCCTACTATACATTTCCTCCATTATAGCAAAGCTAAGGCAAGCAGGGAGAGGAATGAGGGATTCAGAAATAGATGAAGGACAACTCTTAAACAAAATACACAGCCTTCGTTTTCTAACTTGCTGTCAATCTTTCTTTGTTCACATTAATAAATAATCCGGCGCCACTGTGGATAATTTAGTCGTGCGTTAACTTTGCAAATTACAATTACATTATCGGCTTCAGTTTAATGTATAATTCACCGCGTTCTACATCTTACGAGGCTTCAGAATGTTCTGCTGCTTAGCACTCCAGATCCCTGTCTCTCCTCTTCTCTCCCAATCGTTAGTTCCATTAAAACTCAGCATGGTCTCTCTCTGTTTTTCTCTCTCTCCCCCTCTCTTTCTGTCTTTCTGATTCCCCCTCCCACTCTCTCATTCTGTCTTGCTGACTCCCTCTCTCTCTCTCCCTGCCTCTTTCCTTTCTTTGTGTTCACATATAGATCATTGATCCAAGCATTGGTGGTGGGGTGTGTTTGTCTGTGTGCCTATTTATTTGTGTGAGTGTTAGTGTGTGTGTGTGTGTGTGTGTGTGTGTGTGTGTGTGTGTGTGTGTGTGTGTGTGTGTGTGTGTGTGTGTGTGTGTGTGTGTGTGTGTGTGTGTGTGTGTGTGTGTGTGTGTTTGTGTGTGTGTGTGTCATGCACAGACGGAGCCTGAACCCACTCTGTGCCCAAGCGTAAACTGATGACGCCAATACTCTAAATGGGAACCCAGCCTCCGTTGCGCTTGTCCTTATTGATCCATTCAGCTCCAGGACAACTATCCCAAATTAGCAAATAGATCACTGCAACTTGCTAAGCAATTCATTTAGCCTCAGAAACTTGGCCTGTGTTCGCCCATTCGGGAGTACAGATAAAGGAACCAAGGTGTATAACAGAATGATTCCCTCAAAGGTTCATTCGCACCCTGGGTGCGTTTTAGGGCTCTCCTAATAGCATCCATCGAATAACCACCTCAAACCGTGAAGAATAGAATGAACATTCAAGAGAAAACACTTTTGAAGCACTTCAGCAGTTGTTGCCTTGAAGCCGACCATGTCCTTGAAGTGCCCCTCATTGTGGTGCGGTCCTGAGAGGCGCCGTGGTGCTGTCTGCCAGGGCCCTGGGACCAGCGCCGCTCTGAGAGCGTGCCAGGGAGTTGGACCCGGGCCCTGAGCCGCCGCAGCCCTAATGAGCCATGTGACGAGCAATGGGCTGTCCGTCGCGCCCGCTCGCTCTCTCTCTCTCTCTCTCTCCATTCTTCTCCTCCCCCCCCCCCCCCCCCCCCCCCATCTCCTCCTCTCCATATTTCACATTCATGCATATACTCTGGTGTCTTTCAACGGGGGACTTTGGCTATTATTGTTTGTTAGCATCCGTCTGTTCATCCACTCTCAAGCCTAGCGGTTGATCTGCTGCATTTTTTATTAGCTGCTTCTTTCATACAGGCGACACGTTTAATCCCAGCAGTGAAGCCTGCCGATAGTGGATGATTGGCTTTTCATGGTGTCGGACGCAGAGCTGTTTGTTGTGAAATACTGTTGGTTGTGTTTCTGGTTTAGAAAAAAGAGCATTAAAACGTAATTGAAAATTGGTACACACACATTGGAGATCAATTAGTCATGGGGAACCGGGCAGGACAACGTTTTCTTCTGTTTCGCTTCATCTCGTTAAATCTTCTGTGGGAGTGTCATGTTCTTGTTTTAAGGACTAATATTAAGTGACATATTGAAATGCAGCTAATTGCTGGCCAGTTCTTTAAGAGTGACGTCCTTTGAAAGCGAGTGCCAAAACATTTGCGTTGCGTTTTTGATGTTGTACTCAAAACATGGCTCCAAATTAAACGTCAAATTGTTAAATCAAGATGTATGACTTATTTACTCTAAAGTGATTGTACAAAATGTACAGGGAGGAATCATTAAAGATTTAAGTGTCAGATTTGGAGGGTTGAAAATTTAATATAATAATAAATATATCCTACACATCTATTACATTTCCCAAAGACAAAATGATTGACATGCAGACTTTTGTATTCTTGATTCTTCCTAAGATTGTCTCTTTCCAAAGCAATCGCATGTGAATTGTGCTTATTTCTTCCAGTCTGACCTCATAGCTGAAACGTTGGTGAAATGCTTCCTCCAGCTGTATTTTATAGCAGAAGTCACGGTTGAGAAGGTTGTCTGGGATTAGAGACGTTGCTAAGCCTTGGCATAAACTCTGTTTGCAGGGCAAACGGCACCAAGGTATCGTACCAGCAAACTTGGCAATAGGCAGCTGTGTCCTCTTTCACCTTCAACGGCTGTACAAGAACGTTTTTCCTTCAAATATGTTTAATTATTGATGGGCTACGGCGTTGTTGAAGAAGGCTGTCAGGGTGCATTTAGTTATCGCTGCATGACAAGGGGGCAGCTTGCTTTGGAGTGAGGTGCTACTTTATTTCTTACCGCGTTTGCTAGTGCGACAATAATTTGAGTGTTTGGTCAAGGTATACATTTTCACCAATGTATGCGTGTAGATGTGTTCCTTGAATCAGGGATGACATACAATCGTATAGCAAGTCCAGAATACCATGTATGAGGTGTCAGTACTGTGTATGTGTGTCAGTATGTGTATGTGTGTGTGTGTGTGTGTGTGTGTGTGTTTGTGTATGTGTGTGTGCGTGTGCGTGTGTGTGTGTGTGTGTGTGTGAGTGTGTGCGTGTGAAAATGGAACTATGGGTTTGAGGGCAGAAGATAATCCCTAATGGTTCACTGGTGTCTTGTCGTTCAAAGAGAGAGACTCTCTGGGACCCAGTGCTCATATAAAGCTGTAGCGACCTCATAAACGGTTACTCTCTGTTCTCTCTGGGCTTTCACAGTGAGCACCTTCCACTTTGGATGGACAAAAGACACACGGACGCAGCAGTGCAGGAAACAGCAGTGCTGTCTGTTCAACAAGGACAAGAAGCCTTCATAAGGTTTTATTTAACCGTTGCTCTTTTTGCTTCTCCTCCGTCTCCTTATTTGTAGTTCTTCACAGACCCCTGTGCCAGCAGCCCTTGTCTCCATGGAAACTGCAGCCGCGGCGATGGAGAGTTAGAAGGGGAGACAGCTTACACCTGCGAGTGCACTGAGGGCTACGAGGGGGAGAGGTGTGATCAAAGCTCAACCGACCCATCCACTGCCAACTGGGACCCGGCCACTCCGTCTGCCCCCGAGCTGGCTACCCCAATCACCTCCACCGCCTCGGCCGCCACTCAACCGCAACAGCCAACCAGCTCCCCCTCCACCTCAGCTCCAGCCCAGCCCACCCTGCAACCATGGCAACCAAAGGCCGGGCAAAGGCTGCTTGTAGTGCTGTGGGAGGCAGAGAGGGTAAAAACACTTTGCCATATTGTACCAAATAGACAAGGAGCGTCTTCACTGGGATCTTTCTGTACAATATCGTTATTGGATTTTTCGCTTTTGTTTTTGTTTGTGTGTTTGCGTGTGCATTTGTGTGTTTGTGCGTATGTGTGTCTGGTTGTGTGTGTGTGTGTGTGTGTTGTTTGCTCATACATTTGTGTGTTTGTGCGTATGTGTATGCGTGTGTCTGTATGTGTGTGAGTGTGTGTGTGTGTGTGTGTGTGTGTGTGTGTGTGTGTGTGTGTGTGTGTGTGTGTGTGTGTGTGTGTGTGTGTGTGTGTGTGT